>OZ005659.1:153079033-153489033 GCA_963930645.1 Salticus scenicus
AAAAGGTGTTAACATGTTAAATATATATATATATAAATTGAATTATTTAATACCATTATAATACTCAGCAATCAAAAGATAAATTAAAATACCTAGAATACAAAATTAAAAGAGATTGTAGTTCATTTTAAACGCCTTCACATTGTTTTGTATAATTTAATTACAATAAAGTTAATAGTTAAATCATTTTAAATTACTTACGCATATATCTATATATATATATATATATATATATATATATATATATATATATATATATATATATATATATATATATATAACATGTTAACATCTTTCTTGCAACCTTTCACAGTTCAAAATCATTATTCAATTAAAGTGATATATTTAAAAATTTATTTTAGGTTACCAGGAAGACAAATGTTCTGCAATAATCTAAGAGATAATGGTTAGAATTTAAGTGATTAATTAAAAATGTTCTGGATATTTAACTAACCATCTAATTCCTTCATATGCATTTATAACTTTTAGTACTTTTAATTCAAACAAGAAGATCAATTTAACTAGTTATTAAGTTATGAAAATATATTTTTAAGCATTTATTTATCTAAACAAATTTACGAATATATGGAGACATATTTCTGCGAGGTGTTTACATAAAACAAATACAGAAAATATGAGTTTAAATTATATTTAATTTACAAAAATCACAGTTTAAACGAATATACATATTTAAAGGCTTTTATAAAGTTCCAAATTTGATAAATAATCTATAGTATTTTTTATGAGATAATATATAAATGATAAGTCAATAATTAAAATTCTTATTGAAATTTAATACGAACCTCTTTTCTTCCTATCTAATAAATTAGTATAACTTTCATTTACAGATTTAAATTGTATTTAATGGAAATTAAAGGTCGTTTGTCATGCATTTTATTTGATTTTTTTTTTTTTTTTTTTTTTTACTTACATATAAATATGTGTATATATATATATACATATATATATATATATATATATTAAGATTAACTTGACACTCTGTATAATTATATAATTGTTTTCGAATAAATTTTTTATTCATATATAAAACATTTGATTTGGAGTATATGTTTAAAATTACTAATCATGAAGCAGTTATTTATAATCAAACTACAATTGATAATTTATACTTTAAACAAATTGTAAAGATGTTTTTAAATTATTTTTTGGTAGTGTTAATTTTTGTATAATATTTTATTCACCCCCCACCCCTCCCACCGCGCTCTCTCTCTAAAATATCTTATTAATCATTTATTTAAAAATAATTATATAAATAAATAAAAACATAAATATGTTAAATATTATTATTAAATGTATAATCTCAATTATATAAACATTGGTATATGATATCATTAATTTTTACACATGACTATCATGTAAAAGTTAACTTACCATTAACTGAATCCATTGCAGTAGGTACAAAATTGCACAGACCGCAGGAAAATAATCCAGTCAACGCCAATATTGAAATCATGACGAATCACACAATAACTCAAATTTAACACATTAATAATTAAACGGAATTCCAACACTCGGAAAACATAAAGTTCTCAAAATTCCTGTACAGGTCGCTTTTCCTTCATGCTTCTTCCCACTCAACTGAAAGTGAGGGAGAAAATCAACTGTAAATCTGCCATGCAAATGAAGATCTTTATTTTTTTCCCCTTACTCTCCTCTAAAACTTCCCGCTGTTCCTGTGTATCAGTAAGGAGAGAAATCTTTCTTTTAAATGAGAAAAGTTGCGAAAGAGGTGTAGGCAGAAACCCAACTCGTCGAGCACTGAAGTGAACGAATCTACTACCGATTCTCCTCATTGCGCAAGTCCATTCCGTTCGCAGGGGGGTGGGAATGACGAGGGCATAAAAATGAGAAGATGAGGAGAAGGAAGTAACGTGATTTCTTGCCCGCTAAAATGAGAATGGATAGAAGTAAAACGGGGACAACACTCTAAGAATGCATTAAAGTTTTAGTGATATTTTTCTCTGCATCTTCGCTGTTTTCGAAATCAAAACTTCTTTATTGGAAGAGTTTTGATATTTAGTGAAAAAGATGGATAAAGATTATAGTACTTTTTATTTGGAAGACATTTGAAACAAATGTGTTTTTTTTTTTTTTTTTTTTTTTTTTTTTTTTTTTTTTTTCCAATGGTTTTATTAAGAAAAGAATGTATTTATGTTTGTATTTATTTTCTTTAACATATCTTATAAGGTTATAAAAAAGAATTTTTTTTTTTCAATCTTATTTTTTTTCCTTATATATATATAATGATATAAGGTAAGTGCACCAGTTGTTGACACTTTTAGAGCTATCTCTGATGTTTTAAATGTTCTAGTCATCAGAAAATATTTTTAGAAATCTTAAGTTAGTACATATGGTATGAAAGACATTATAACCACATATATATTAAAATATAGACATTTGATAACAATTATTATTAATTTTTTTTTATGAATTTTTATTTGACACCTACTAAATGTTCCAGTAATTGACACTGCCAGTTTTTCATTTCATCAGTAACTGACCCCCTATTTGCCTGTGTTTGACACTGCTAGTTATTCATTTTACCAGTTATTAGCAACCTATGCTCGAGTGTTTGACATAAACTTTCAAAATTTTTATATGTAAAACATATGATTTTATTTATTTTTTTTTTATTTATCAATTATTTCGGGATAGATTTCAATTACTGGAACATGCCAATCACTGGAAAAATAACATAAGTATGCATTATAAATTCTTGCAATTTAAAATTAATCGTTGTGAGAACTGAGAAAATAATTTGTTTTGTTAAATTTATTTAACAACATAATTAGATAACTTTTTAAAATAAATTTATTTACAGATGAAAGTAATAAATAGGTCTGTATGAAATAATTTACAAAATTACCAGAATGAACAATGTTATTCGCATACATATTTGTATTCATTCTCATACATATTTGTATGAGAATTTATTTTCAGATGAAAGTGATAAATAGGTCTGTATGAAATCATTTACAAAATTACTAGCATGAACAATGTTATTCGCATACATATTTGTATTCATTCTCACTTTATCTCTTTGGTTCTTTTATAAAGATAGTTATACTATAGTTTTAAATGGTAATTGATTTCTATTTTTAAACCTTAAATATTTATTCCATTACAACTAGTAGGTATTATATCTAACATTTATTCATTAACTTTCATAATAACAAAACAAATTTCTAAATTTTAAAATGCGAAAAGGAAAATCGAAAGAAATGTAGTATTACTTTATAAATAAATAAATAAAATATATATATAAAGTAATTACTTACAGGACAAATGTTTTAATTTTATTTTTCTTTATTTCAATAAAAATATTAATAAAATATTTAATGCTAGTTAAATTGTACATACACAAATTATGAAACATTTTATGATAATGGTTTTAATTTTTTTTTTCAAATATATATATATATGTATATATATGTCAAATATATATATATATATATATATATATATATATATTCTTAATTTCAGACATTTTTGCAAATACAGGGTTAGCAAGAAATAAGTTGCCCACTTCAGAGGGCTCTAGAATCCGTCTTATCGGTCCAAATGACATCCAATTTTAACTACAGATAATTCAAATGTTGCACTTGATATTTATTAAATAAAAAAATAGTACAAAATTTCGTCGGTAGGTGGCGTTGTAATACACATAGCCATATTTAATATGCTTTAAAAATATGCGTGAAAAATAAAGTAACATTAATAAAACTGCTCAATATGATATACTTCATGTTCAACAATGTGCTGTAATCGCATAATCATACTTTCAACAGCTGATCGGATTAATTCTGCAGGAATATCTAAAACATGCGCTGAATGCTGTGCTTCAGATTAGGCAGAGTTGATGGCCTTTGACGGTAGATATTGTCCTTTATCTAAAGAATAATGCTAATAGGCATGCGCGGAAACACAAATGCAATTTCTGATTTTGAATATATACAAATAATTACCATTTGTGTCATAGCGCCATTTATCTGCGGAATTTAGTATTTTTATTTATTTATTTATTTATTTAATAAATGTCAAGCGCATCATTTGAATTATCTGTAGGTAAAAATTTACCTCATTTGGACCAATAGGACAGATACTAGAGCCCTCTGAAGTGCGCGACTTATTTCTTGCTAACCCTGTATAAGTTTTAATCTAACATTTTACGAAACACCTAATTATTTATTTTGTATATTAAATTAATATAACAAAAAGAGCAAGCATCATATGCGTACGTACAAACAAGTGTGTATGTGCACTAACGATGACAAAAAAATGAAAAAGACTTTTCTAAAAGATTTTTTTTTTTTTTTTTTTTATGTGCAAAGTCATTTGCAACAAGGCCGATCGATATCTGTCTTCAGTATTTTATTAAGAAACTTTTTTTTTTTTTTTTTTTTATCTATTATTTTATATATTCTCCCTATTCCATTAAAACATACATTATCAAACAGAAAAAAAGGAGGAAGAGGGAGAAAGAATAGGTACTTTAAAAATCTATTGATGCAGTGAAATGTGAAATCTTTAGAAAATAATAATAATAATAAAAAAAATGGTGAAATGGAAAGAAAAAAGTATTGAAATATTTCATACTAAAAAAAAAAGTACATGGCTACGGTGTACGACGTATTATATTTTCTAATTTATTTTACCTTTTTGAGATATTAAACAATCTGTTTTATATAAAGTTAAAATACGCTAAAATACAGAAAATATATATTTTATATGTGCTTTACGATCATATTTTAAAAGTTTTGCTTTCGTGACAAAATGTCAACACGCTAATTTAACGACGAAATACCAAGTATTCTTAGAAATAGTATTACTAACGTGAATATTTTATAGTGTATTGAGTTAAATAGTGTATTCTATGAAATGAAGAGAATTTACAGAAAAAAAAGGTAAAATAATTAGACATGCATATCCTGTATATATGTATATAAATATTGTTCAATTTGGTCCTTTTAGTGTTCACTTGGGTATAGAGTACTCATTTAGTGTTTCCTATTACAGAAAAAGAAGCAATTTCGTGTTAGACATTAATAATTTAAATAGGGCTGTGCAGATTAATCGATTAATCGGTTTGGTTAATCGATCAATGCTTAGTCCCGATCATTATTTTTATCGAGTTAATCGGATCGATTAATTCGATTAAAAATTTTCTAAATCCGATTAAAATTTTCAAACTACGAATTACAGTAAAATGCTGCTCTGCCTACAAAATATTTTTTCACATATTTTGCTAACAAACATTCTTACAAACATCCATCAAATAATGAAAAAGCAAAAAATAAATAAATAAATAAATAAATAAAAATAAAACCTCTCAAAGGAAGTTGTTGCACTGTTGTTGACAGAGAAAAGGGGGAGGACAGTTATTAAACAAAATGCAGCTTCATGTGCATGCTGGAGGAATACCACCTGTCTGTAGCGTTCTACACAAAGTGTTGGCCAGGGTAATAGTATTCTCAGAAACAAGAAGCTTTCAAAAGATGGAAATGCTAAATATATATATTAAAAAAAAGAAGAAGATAAAGAAGTGATTGAGATTTCCACTATCACTCTGGCGGGGGAAATGTCAACAGAGTTCCACAAAATCTTCAAGCGTTTATTGTCTGATCAGAATTGCTGATAGTAACTACTGAAGTAGAAACAGAAAATAAAATTCTGTGTTTCAGTCCGAAGTGACAAAGAAGAACTAAAATATAAGAATTTGAGATTTTTATGATAATGATATGAAATTTTCAGAATTCACTTAAAAATAGTGACAAGCGAGATAGACAAAGCCTGTAAATATAAAACTAAAATATGTGTAAATTCATTTAAAGTTTCTTTCAAAATGAATTGAAAAATTAATTTATTTAAAAAGAAAAATTGAATAAGCAAATCTGAAAATTGATTTAAATTTCAGCTATGACACACAGATATAGGGTAGGTGCTCCAATGATTGGCATGCTCCAGTAATTAACATCTATCCCGAAATATTTAATAAATAAGAAAAATAATAAAATCATATATTTTACATATAAGAATTTTAACATTTTATGTCAAACACTGGATCATAGGGTGCTAATAACTGATAAAAGGAATAACTAGCAGTGTCAAACACTGGAACATAGGGGACCAATTACTGATAAAATGAAAAACTGGCAGTATTACTGGACATTGAGGGAGCGTCAAATAAAAATTCATAAAAAAAAAAAAAAAAAAAAAATGTTATCAAATATATTCATTTTAACATATATGTGGTTCTGAATGTCTTTCATAGCAAATGTACTAACTTAAAATTTCTAAAAATATTTTCTGATGACTAGAACATTAAAATCATCAGAGATTTCTCTAAAAGTGTCAATCACGGGTGTACTTAGCCTAATTGGTTAGACAAAAATTTTTGAAAGAAAAAATAAATCAGTCAATCTAATGAATAATATATATATATATATATATAAATCCGATTAATCGACCGATTAATCGATTATTGAACTACGATTAACCCAGTTAAAACTCTTAATCGATTCCCACCCCTAAGTTTGAATGATTTTTTATTATATATATATATATATTTATATATATATATATACAAATTTTAATTACGTGATAATCGTTAAATTTAAAAGTCGAATAATAATCGAATATATGACAAAAATATAAAATTAAACTTATAGAAGTGGTAGTCGCATTATTGAAAACAGCTCATCTCAGAGCTATGTAATTTCGCATGTAGTTCCATTTTGACCTCCTCTGATGCACCTCAAAGCCCGATTTTCAAATTTTTTATTAGTATTTTTCTTTTTTCTTTCTTTCTTTTTTTTCTTTCTTTGTCTTTTTCTTTCTTTCTTTTTTTTTTTTTTTTTTTTTTTTTTTTTAATAATTAAATTTTTGCAGCTGGGGATTTCGTCAGCTGCTGCAATCTGTTTTCGCAGAGTGAAGATCATAATCTGTCAGAAATGTCGGTAAGAAAAACGTAGTTCTAATAAAACGAATAATAGCCACGCCACTTATCCAATCAGCTCTTAAATTGTTATGTTTAGTTATCGTGCGAATGCTAGCAGTATGTTTCCTGAAATGATATAGCGTATTCAGGGAAGACGCTGCCAAAGAAAGTGGGAACCGAAGCGGGGTTTTAAGTTATTTCTATATTTTTCTTTAGTTTTTCTTTATAAGATGATTTAAAATATAATCATTAATATTTTGTAAAGTTGTTTAACTACAGTGATTAGCTTCTAATAACACTGATCGGCATGAAAACTGACTCTGACATCATTTCAGCATATTCTCATGTAAAATGACCTCCAGAATGCGAATATGATGCCCATTTTGCAATATCACCCAACGTTTTTTAGGAATGGCCCCCTATTTTTTTATCATTTTTTGGTGATTTTATGGCTATAAATTGTATTTTTAGGAGGGAGGGGGTGATTATTTTAACCGTTAAATATCTTCTGAGGGGCTACATAGATGAAAAATTCTAAAACATGGACATTTGTGACAAGGGAAACATTTTGGGGAGGATTTGCCAATGAAATTATGCATTACATATCTTATATAATTTTTAATCTGTTATTAATGTTATTTTTTAAACTTTATGTATATATATTTTTTTTTTTTTTGTTTTTTGGTGTTAATATAATTATTTTTCATTATTTAAACCAAATTCGTAGACATAAATTATCGATCAGGGAAAGAAATTTAGGGAGGGGTGGTGCATCTAGAAAACGGTGTTTGCCTGGGCAAAATGGGAGTCATATTAGGATTTAGGAGGTCAGTTTACATAATAATCAGCAAAAATAGTATCAGATCTCGATTTTTTTTTTTTTTTCAGTGCAGTGTAATTTTACATGTAGATTTATAGTAT
The DNA here is from genome assembly GCA_963930645.1 of Salticus scenicus. NCBI lineage: Eukaryota > Metazoa > Arthropoda > Arachnida > Araneae > Salticidae > Salticus > Salticus scenicus. Next base: position 153,086,913 of record OZ005659.1, read on the forward strand.
GCGTAGAAAAATATATCTAACCTGTCAATAAAATATGACAAATAAACGAATGAAAATTAATAATTGCATTTTTATAATTTAGTTAAGTGTGGCAACAATGAGGTACCTTTAAGAGCGATAGCCACAAGAAATCAGAATGTTATTATTATTATTATTAGTTTATCCATGCATACAATTTTTGCTGCAAAATATCGGCAACAAACTACAGATTTAAAATAAAAAATAGATATAAAATAAATTAAATCATAATAATAATAACAAGCAAAATGAGATACAGTGAGAAATATTCAATTTTTGTTTTTCACATAAAAATTAGCTTTTTTCTTTTAAATAGATTTCTGACAAATTTAGAAACATTCATACAAGTTACCTGATACATAATATTAATTTAGTGACAAATATCTGCGAGTTTCGTCTGTTTTTCTTAAATTAATGAGCAAACTTACAAACGCATTTTTCATGATAAATTACTATATTTATATTACAATATTTATAGTTCTATGAATATTTATACTATCTCTTGTCAAAGTACACTATCATATATCATAAAAATCCCTAAACTCCCGTTCCGTCTTAAGAGAACTTTTGTTTTATTAATAAACAAGAAGCCAAAAATTCCGCTATTTCTACAACTATTTTTGGCTATTGAAATTCGGCATAATTTCAACAATAATTCAACTGAAATAATTTGAATGTCTAAGTATTTAAATGAACTGGTTTTGTTTAGTAATTTCGATATTTATATAAAAGAAAAAAAATGCAATTTCTCTTTCTTATTGTTGGAAATGTTAAATATAATCCCCAGATTCTTAATTTTACATGCTATTTTCACAGTTCTGCATATCCTTATTTCCGATTGGAAGATCGCGGGTTCGGTCATCGAACCCACGAACGACCGTCGTGTACACTAATGGTGACTGGTGAAATGTAAAATGGAACTCGAAAAATCTGTCGTGACTGCGATATCCTCCATGTTCCCATCAAAATTATACCTCTGGGGGTTACCGAAGCCGGGGAGCCATCCTCTCTGCGTAGGATCAAAATTGTGATGGCATGTCTCCAGACCACCTCTAGGGGTGAGTTTCAGACCGTCGCCAATTGCCCATTGCTCAGCACTAGTGCGACGTAAAATCCAACCAACCAACCTTATTTCCGATATGTTTATTCCTTTAAAATCTCACACTTTTACTGGCAAATATTACGACGCTGGAATCCGCTTCCTCGTTATATTTCAAACTTCATTTCTGTACTGATGACGGTATGCTTATGCTACCAAAACTGCAGTTTTTTTTTTCTTTATTTTAATGTGTGCGTGTGTTTAATGTTGATTTAAATTTTCTTTGACATATATAATGAATAAACTAAATTTCATTTATTATTGTCTTGATTTTAGTTAATTTTTCGTATTTTCACTATATAGAAAATAAATAATTGCTTTTTCAATTAAAGAGGAAAAAAAAAAAAAAAAAAAAAAAAAAAACAGCATCAAAAAGAAAGGGGAACTTTCTGTAAAACGTATTTATGTGCATTATTTCAATTTATGTAATTTATGTACTTAATAAATCATGTACATTTTTTATTTACATCTTATAATAACAACCGATAGGTTCTTTACACGAGAAACCGTTTTCAGTGATTAATATTTATCATTAATCAAAAGAATTTTTTCGCTCTCTGTCATCGATTTCTATGTTATTTAAGAAAAAATATTTGTAAAAAATGTATAAATATGTAAATATTATATATATATACATATCACAAAGAAATCATACAGCATTTTCCAATTTAGTAAACTTAAAAAAAATATATAGTTTTAAATTATCAAAAATGGTAAGGTCACAAAACATTATGATTTTAAACAGATATAATTAACTACAAAGAAAAAAAACGACTATATAAAAATATGTACATTTTCGTATATTAAGCAAGAATGTGTTCTCTGTAATCCAAAACCTTCAAAACAATAATGCAAAAAGCAGTGGGTATGACAGAAAAATATTTGTAGATGGTAACGTTTTTATATAATGTGGTTTCATTTTTTTGTTTCTTCGTACATTATATTATTTCTTATAAAAAATATTAAGTTAAACTTTTTAACACTGACAAATATATATACATATATATTTACACACACACACACACACACACACACACACACACACACATATATATATATATATATATATATATATATAAAAGTATCCGAAGCACTAGCAAAAATTCCTCTATAAAAAATGTACACTTAATACAGTTTTGTTAAATAAACCCTTGGCGAATCATATTCTTAGACTGAATATGAACAGGATTTGACGAGAATTTATTTAACGAAACTGTATTAAGTGTTCTTTAATTATATAGGATTTTTCCCTAGTGCTCGGATACTTTTGCTGCCGACTGTGTATATATATATATATATACACCACCTCTATCTAGAAGGAATGAGTAGTCATTTTTTGAAACCCTGAACTAGAAAAATAGATTTACGAGCTATGCATAAAAGGGAAATACTAAATAACTTGGATAATCGAAACGTTCGATTTTTAGTATATACTTTTCTAGATGGTGCAACAATATTATTAATATTATGAATCCTTTGTATTTCTAGAATTTCTAGCTTGATTTTCTAGAATTGGATTATAAACCAAGATTATAGTCCTTAAAACTTGCCTCTTGAACTTGAATTTTTTTGCAGAGATTTTTGAATAAGTTTGACCCCGATAATATAGAAAAACGATCAAGAAGTCTAATAGGGGTTTTTAGAATGCACTAGCAAGGGTTCTAGAAATTATATGAATGGCATAAACTATATTTACTAGAGATTTAACTTCTAGATGTCAGACACAGAATGTTTTCTCTGCGATTATTATTATTATTATTATTATTATTATTATTATTATTATTATTATATATAACTTTTAAAAATCTTTGAAAATAATAATAATAAAGTAAGTATATAAAATTTTCGAATAATTAAAGATAGTATTTTAAATAATACTGAGTTTAAAAGATATGTGAATACTAAACCTCTAATATGCGGAATTTTTTTTTTCTTTCTAATAGGATGGTGCAATATCCATTGTCATAAATAATATATATTTTTCACATATGCTTACTTACTAATTAAAAAAAAATATATGTATCAAATACATTTTTTTTTTCGTAACCCATGTATTACAGCTAATTATAGTCTCGTTACATAAGAAAGTTACCAAACGTTAATTAAAGACTTTACTAAAGACGAAATTTAATATTTATTATTTTTTTTTTCCTCGTTTGTATTATTTTTCTTGTTAATAAAATGTATCCATGATATTTTGCTTTTTAATTAGTAACTCTTTTGAATTCATAATTAGATTTCTAAAATTATGTACATATATTTTCTAACATATTCAGTATTTAATTCAATTTACTTTATTTTATTTCATTTTTTTTTTTTTTTTTACCAGAACAAGTTATTGTGTAACTAGTTGTTATAACATCCAGTTTTGCAATGCTTTCCTTTCTTCTACTCTTTTTTGTCTTTTTCTTTCCTCCTTTTTTTTTTTAGGATATTCATAAAAAAAAAAAAAAATTAAAAACTGCCCTCTGAAGGGTTATTTAGAGTTTTCAACAATGGTTAAAAACGTTTAGTCAAAGAAGTTTAAAAATTGAATAGATATGTGTGCATGAGGTGTAAATACTCTCCAACATTTTTTGGTTAGTATGTAAGTTCATGTTTTAATGTTAGCAAATAACAACAATTATGTTACTCACACGTAAATGAGGACTAACGTTTATTCCGATTAATTCAGTATTGAATAGAATAGATAATATTAAAAAAAGGAAAAAAAAAATCATTAGATAAGAAATAACATGTGAAACAGCACTTTCAAAAGAATTGGAAAGAAACAAACAAACAAATATACAAAAAGAAAAAATTAATTTAGGATAAGGAAAATACTGCAAGTGAAAGGGTTATTTAGCCTTTAAATCGCCTTTTTGAGTTTTCAGTTTCCACCTGTTACATGATCACTGCGATTTAGAATCATCCCGAAAAAAATGAAAATTAAGGCACCATGACTCCTGTGAAACCAACATCAATGAAATTTCGATAAATGTTGGATCGGGTTTATGAATGGATCAACCAGAAGGGAAGTTGGTGGAGCAATTCAGTAACCTCGTTTAAATATTCATCAATTATTCATTACTTTAAATATTCGATATCAAATTTATATACATATATATATATATATATATATTCAATACATTGTTTTAGATATGACGTCAAAATATCAATCTGAATACATTATAATCGTGCAGTGATCGCCGTGAGATTAAGACATTTGTTTTTATAAAGACATGTTCAGCCAATTAAACAATTAATAAAATATTTCACGTTTTTTTTTTTTTTTTTTTTTTTTTTTTTTTTTTTTTTCATGCAAGAGTATTATTTTATTTTCTTAACTTATATAGTCTTTCTATTAAATATAGGGGAACATCTCCGGTTGTAGGCACCCCACCATATCTTTTAACAAAAAGTAAATATGGTGGATTTGAGTACTGTTAAACACGTATTGTGACATTACGCAGTTATTGCTCTAACACCGAATAGAGTAAACGCATTTGCTCAGTAAGTATTAAAAAAAAAAAAAAACACTAAAGTAATTTCTGAATTTTTTCAATGTTCGATAAATCGAGGTGAATTAATTAAAAAATGTGAGTGTAATATATACTCATGCAGTATATTCAATATATTTTGTGATGCAATATCGAATTATACCAAAATTTGGAATGAAGATAGTTTTTTTTTTTCCTACCATTATAAAAGTTATTGTCATTCCCGGTTGTGGGCAGCTTCAAATAAATGCTTCATTTGGAAAATAAGTTTGAGAAATAAGTTAATTGGAAAATAATCATTTTCGTTTGTTTTAAGCATTTTTAACACTATCCATCAATGTTTAAGAGTAACTAGGAATTAAATTATTCTATCTGTCTCCGTTTCAGTCCTTCTGTCTGTCCATTGTGGGATAACGTAGGCAAATAACATTGAATGTTATACTGTACAACTAGTACGTACAATTGGAAATAGTTAGTAATTGGTGCGTATCGCATGATCTTTTTTTATTATTATTTTTTATTTTTTTTAGAGAAAACGAAACGAACGTAACCTGTCGAAAAATAATTTAAAGCTATTAAAAATATATACATGTAAAAATTTCGGCATTCAATGGCAATATATTGAATACGTATGGCTTACAAGAAAAAGTAAAATTTGATTGCCTTTTAAATTTTGAAGTTAATTTTTTTTTCTTATGTATTTTCTTTTAAAGTTCAATTTGTATGAAAGAAAAGTTTTTTTCAAAGATGTCTCTCCCTCCTCAAAATCTGTTCACAGTTATGCATAAGTCCAAACAAGTAATCAACAATGTGGTGTACTCTTAATCTTATTTACCTGTATCCAATATGTCATATATTCGTTGCAAATTTTCACAATTTTAGTAATGAGTAAATTATTCATACTAAATTGATCTAAATTGGCAAAATGCTTTTGGGAAAACGTTAAACTTGCTTTAATAAATGTATAAAATATATACATTAATTTTCTGATTGAAATATTATGCCGAATACAACAAAATACTTTTTGTTATTAAACCGGCCAAAAAAAATCTTCGATATTTAAAAATATATATATAATATTTAAAAGAATTTAATCTTGAGCATAGTTTTCTGTTTTTCCATAAAAATGGAAGTCCAGTGATTTATCAGGTAATAATATTAGAGCCTTGATGTTAAAAATATCGGAGGAATTCTTGTGATCAATTTATATTTGACGTATAGGAAGTCAAGAAAAGCGTCATAATTTACTGGAAGTTTGGAAGATTTAGTAGGGACTACAGAGAGTATTATAAGTAAGCCTTGATGTGATAAAAATGAATCCCTTAATATAGAGCTATATAAATGTACTTATTTAAATATTTAATTGATTAAAAAAGCAGTTCCTTCCCTATAGCTCTATTAATACATTATCTAATTTGCAAGTTTATATGTGAAAGAATCGGTTTTATTATGTCACTTAAATTTTGTATATCTTTAGATTTAAGTAAATTTTAAATATAAACATTTTTTAATGAAAAATTTTTAAAGCTTTTTAACAAACTTTTTTTATTTTTTTTTTTATTTTGTAGGATACTAAATATTTCAATATAAATTTCTTAACATTTAAAAGTTATCGGATAATAATATGTATATATTTTTACTTATTTATTTGTTAACTTTTTTACTGTTACACAAAAAGGTGTTTGGTTGGTTGGTTGTAGGGTTTAAGGCCAATTCATTACGCTAGGGTCCGAGACCTACCGGTGGAAAACTCTGTGGGGATCTTTCTAAGTGGTCCTATTCCGTATTTACCAGCATTTCGGTGAAAACTATGGAAAAATCGTACAGCTTGGTCGAAGGGTGCGAACTTGGATAGATCCCAGAGCCTTCCATCTACCAGATTTAAGAGCAGATACGCGGGCGCTGATGGGTTCACTAAAATATTTTTTTTATTTTTTGTTTCTTGAATCGTCTAGTAACGGAAATTTTACAAACATTGTTAAATTTCATTATAGCATTTTTTTTTCGTAATTCAAATTTGTAGGGACCTGTATAGTTAGGATTGAATGTTTCTTGTATTTGAATTTCGATGCAACAAGTACTTTTTTTTTTATAGCACGGCACTTGCAACTTTTACGGCATTGGCCGAGAGGTTTGCCGAATTGATGACCATTTGTGAAGGGGCACGCTAACCCTAACAGGGACAACACATCCATGCCTTCTCCGGGATTCGAACCCAGGCCCAATCGTGTAGGAATCAGGTACGCTAACAACTACACCATCTGGGCGGCCTTTAAAAGTACCTTTAAAAGTACTTTAAAGTATGATTATATGCAATTATTGAGATTACTGCCTTATTTGTTAACAAGCTTAAAGCTTGAATTTGTTCTTTATTCTAAATGTAAATTGATTTCTTAATGTGATTTATTCTTAAATTAGATTTCGAATTTGCGATTCATGGAAATGTTAGCGATGCGTCTTGTAGCAAGGACACATTTTTGAGAGAACCAAAAGGAAAGCTTTGTGCACTGAAAAAAAAAATGTATATATATATATATATAATGAAAGGTTTTCCATATTAGATTAATTTCCGTACTGTACGGATGTTAGTACAAAACTTTGAAGAAAAACTGCACTTTTTTTTCTATACTCATTATGTAAATCTATACTTAATCGCACTTCTAAACATGCGAATAAATTTTTCCACTCTGTTGACTTCGTGGTACTTTTTTGCAGTAATCCTTGAAATTCAATTACAAGCTGTTTAAAATGAGTAACCAGAAGCTTCTAGATATTAAAATATCGTGGCGAATATTTTGCTGAGCAATTTTGTGTTAAAATTGTTAAAGAATGTAATGTAACGAGCTAACGTGGCGAAAAAATTTAAAGTTATAAGTATATTATATAATTGTATATTATCTGCAGAAAGAAAACCCTCTACAAGGCCATCCAACAGTTCTATTAATGTTTATCACATTCATTTAACGATAGCATCCCCGCATTTTGACAGATCAGAACTCTATGAAAGATTGAGAGAAATGTATGAACTATACCACTTTCTGTTTTTATTTAATCTATATGATCCAAAACAATTGTAAAAAATCTGGTGTGAAATAACCACACGACTTCCATTACCCGCTATTACATGTATTATATGCATTTTTGAGAGATAATGTGATCAGAAAACATAAAAGTGACCTAAAGAGAAAATCGTTAGAGCCGTTTTTGAGATACCAACTTTTACAAAAATCAATTTTCCTGAACTAACCAACTATATCATTCGAAATGACATCTAATAGAGTGTTTATATAGCAAGTTTGAAGAAAATCGTTAGAGCCGTTTTTGAGATACGGACTTACGGTCCCACTTCCGGTTTTCGATGTCCCACTTCCGGTTAAACTCAATTATTGACAGGAAAAAAATTATTACATACAAAAGCATATTTAAAAGTGAGTTAAAATGGCGAGTTTGAAAAAAATCCGTACAACCGTTTTTAAAGGAACGCCTTTGCGAGGCCTGAAATAGAGCTATTTATACAGGCCGCCTATCAATTTTCCTGAACTAACCAACTATATCATTCGAAAGGACATCTAATAGAGTGTTTATATAGCAAGTTTGAAGAAAATCGTTAGAGCCGTTTTTGAGATACGGACTTACGGTCCCACTTCCGGTTTCTGATGTCCCACTTCCGGTTTTTCAATTTTCACCAAAATTTGGAAATTTCATCTGTACACCAGACGTATTTCAATTCTAAAGTTTCGTAGATCTATCTTTATTAGTTTCTGAGCTATAATAGCCAGAAGATTCTCCACATACATACATACATACATACATACATACACACATACATACGCACTGACCAATTGCCAAAAACTACATTTTTGGACTCAGGGGACCTTAAAACGTGTAAATCAGGTGAAAGCCCGATATCGAATTTTCAGACCGAATACAATACTTCCATTACCTACGGTAGTAGGGTAATGGAAGTAAAAAATGGGTGTTTACTGATGCCAGTTTTAGTGTGTAGACGACACCCTAAGTAAAAATCCAGCTATATCATTATAAACTAAATGTTATTGTTAATCGATTGGCAACAGATGTGTATTTATAGGACAACTTGCGACGAAATTAGTTGGAGTGTTTTTTTCTTTATGATGATTGTACATACATTTATTCATGTGTTCTTGTTAAAGCAATGCGCATGGCCTTTCAAGGACATTTTATAATAAATACTTTGTTTGTATTTCTGAGAATTTTTTTATCGTTAATATATATATATATATATATATATATTAAGACATATATGCAATAGATTATATATACAGGGTGGCCATGATTAAACTGACAGTATTTACAGTACTCTGTTGAGTGATCTAATTGCGCGAATGACGCCAAATTTTGTAGAATGGTTTAACAAGACGGAAGACGAAGGAATGCACTAAAAAAATAAAACAAAAATTGTTCGACAAGTCGCCGCTAGAGAAAAATGTGGCGTTGTGTAAAAAAAAAAAAAAAAAAAAAAAAAAAAAAAAAAAAATGAGAGTTCTAAAAAACGCAGAATCAATATTTAAATAAAATTAACTTTTATTTAGTACATTCAAATATTTAACAATTTAATTCAAGTTCAATGTAGTAACAATTTTTAAAAAAGCGAAAAAAATACATAAACAGTGATGAAGTTACTGCTGTTGGAAATACTGCGCACAGAATGCAATATGTGGTCCACCAAAACGGTGGACACATTGAACCTGATTTAAATTTGCTAAATAAAAGTTTTTTTTTTTTTTTTTTTTTTTTTTTTCCAGTATTGATTCTGAGTTTTTTAGAACTCTCATTTTTTTTTATACAGCGCCACATATTTCCCTAGCGGTGACATTTGGAACTAATATATTTTTAGTGCAATATTTCGTCCCCCGTCTTGTTAAATCATCCTACAAAATTTGGCGCCATTCGCGCAATTAGAACACTGTAAACACTGTCAGTTTAATTACGGCCACTCTGTACGTTAGATATACTTTTTTTTTCGTTAACTTAAATGAAATAATAAAGTTCTAATAAATATTATCAAAGAATATATGTAATAATTTTATTTTCTTATTTTTGTTTTTAATATTTTGTTTTAAATTATGGTTCGACATGTATTCTAAATTTAATTAATGACAGGCGCATAGATTAAAATTACAGAAGCTCTTTATCTATTCCCCTTTTCTATTTAACATTCACAGCATAAGCTCTGCAGCTAAATTACAAATTTGCAAATGAAACTTTAGAAAGAAACAATCAATAAATACCTGAACCGTTTGAAATGAATCTTGAGGAACATCATTGATTAACATACTAATGGTGAAAAATGAAACACTTAGTGCTTTACAAAAATGCTAAAATGTCCCTTAGATAATGAATATTTCTAATAAAAGCAACAAAATTTTATCTAACTAAAAGCACTTACAGTAATAAATTAAATGATACTTGAAAGCTTCGAACCATGGCTTCTAAAAATGCCTCTCCCATGAATAATGTTCTTATTTTCATACATATAATAGGATTCTGAAAATCCTGAACTATTGCCTGGAGCGAAGAGAATGGCCTAGTGTCATTGTGAGAGATTGTGCTACGATATAAATTGCATTTGTTTGTTATGTTACATATTTAAAATATTATTTAAGATAAAAGGTTAAAGAAGATACTTTACAATGTTGAAGAAAATCACCAAAAGGTAGTTTAATGTATCCTTTTCTTATAAAAAGAAATATGCTTTCATATTATCTAAAATTTATTTAATGAAATAATATTAATTTTTAAAACAGGCAATTTTGTTTTTATCGATTAAAATTTAAAATGTTTTTAAAAAGTAAATATAAATTTAAAGATTAATATTTTATAATTACGTCTATCAGATTGAAAGAAATAATCTATGATAGGTTTAAAATAAATCATTAAATTTGCAACTTGCATGCTTTTGTAGCAAACAAATTAAAATATTTTACAACAAAAAATATATTGGAATTTATGGAAAAATTATTACTTTCTCTAACGGGAAAATTATCTGTTTTTATTAGTTTTCTAAGAAGTGTTCATGAATGGTACTAGATACACATTAACGAGTAGGAAATTTTTTTCTCTTTGTATGTGCAATTTATATGTGTAAAAGCATTTGAATTGATTTAGGCACACTAGAAACATATTTTTCTAATGCGATTCATTTAAACTTAATAATAATAATAATAACAATAACAATAATAATTTTTAATTTAGAATCACGTTTATTTATGCATCCTATTTTCATTCATTCTTTCTTTATTTAGTTTTGATTCAAAATGTAATATATATATATTGAAATGAAAACGGCTCTAACGATTTTCTTAAAACTTGCTATATAAACACTCTATTAGATGTCCTTTCGAATGATACAGTTGATTAGTTCAGGAAAATTGATAGGCGTCCTGTATAAATAGCTCAATTTCAGGCCTCGCAAAGGCGTTCCTTTAAAAATGGTTGTACTGATTTTTTTCAAACTCGCCATATTAACTCACTTTTAAATATCCTTTTGTATGTAATAATTGTTTCCCGGTCAATAATTGATTTTTTGTAAAAGTTGGTATCTCAAAAACAGCTCTAACGGTTTTGTCTTTAGGTCACTTTTATGTTTTCTGATCACATTATCTCTCAAAAATGCATATAATACGTGTAATAGTGGGTAATAGTTGTTTCACACCAGATTTTTTATTTATTTTTTATTTATTATTATTATGGTACATACCAGGAATTATTCTAAATACATAAATTTGCATATATACTATAATACTTATAATTTGATTATTGCAGATAATTACAGTAAATTTGATTTCATATAATTTGCATAAAGTCTTGATGCGATTATAAGTATTATTGATGCATAATATTTCTGAAACGCGTTCTACACAACTATACCTACAAAGTCATCTGATTTTTGTAGAGGTTTTACGTTCTTTTGTCGCTCTGTAATTTTCTGTATATATATAACCTGACAACAGACTCTTTTTCAAGTACACAATTATCTTAGGTACGAAAGTAGACCTCAAAAATCTATTAAAAAATATTTGCGCAGAAATTAAAAAAAAAAAAAAAAAAAAAAAGTAGATACATTACAGGATATTAGTGCAAATGCTTAAAAATGCATTTTCAGTTTGCGATATTGATTTATCAAATTTCTGTCCTCTTTGTGTCAGAAGATAGAGCTAGACAGGGTTACGCAAATGCAACCGAGTCCAATGCATTTCTTTAAATTTAGCAAATAGGACTGTTTTTTACTTTCTCTTACCCATAGGGTCAAGAAAGTATAGTTTTAGGGTCAAATTTTAGAAAGTGAGTTTTTGTTATATTTACATGTTCTGAAGTCCCATGAATACGAATTTTTAGCGAATGGTCTGTGTGTCTGTGTTTATGTCTGTGTGTGTGTTATCAGCATATCTCAAGAACAAATAGAGCAGAAATTCCAAACTCTGTATTCTAAATGTGTATCTTATAGGGATGCTACAGTAAGCTTTTCGTTGAGATGAAGCAAATGGTTCGTGTACAAGGACACTCAAAAGTATTCAAATACATTACGTCTATGGGGAAAAATGCAGGTAAGTAGAGTTTATCATCTGTAGACAATAGAATGAAACGAATATATATTTTTTGTAATAGAGATAGTCAAGTGGGAAAAAAAAAATTGTATATAGGAGCCTCGCCTCCCCCCCCCCCCTGGAAGTCCCTCCCTGAAGGGGAGTAAATTTTCATGATGGGTATCTTTCAAAAGAGCTCGCCAATACTTTTAAAACGAATGGTTGGACCATCGATCTGCGATAATTTAAAATAAAATTGTAGATTTTTAACATTTTTAACAAAAAAAAATTTTTGCGATATTTTAATGACATGTATTTTTGTATTTTTTAATGTAATATTGAGAATAAATTCAACTATTTTTATTATTATTATTATTATTATTTAGTGTTATAATACTTCTCTAATATGGAAATATTCTATATTATCATTAAAGATAATTTTTTTTTTTTTTAATAATAATTTTAATAAATTATTTTTTAAAAACAGAATTATTTTTTAATAACCGAATTAAATTCTGTATAAATATAGGTGCATTAATGAAACGGGGGATTAAGGGGGGCGGCAGCCCCCTCACACAGAACTAATTATCATATACGTCCGAAGCCTAATTTGAATTGTTTAACATAGGTTTACATGACAGTACTCGTTGTCTTACCCATTAATCCCCAACCTGTATTTATAGTATTAAATTTCAGGGTAAGAGAAAGTGACACACCATATTATTTAAATTACGATAAATATACCAGTTTAGAATAATCTTCATAGGCCATACAATCTCAAGTACACACATTTTTGTAATTTGCAAAATGCATTTACAGAAACTTTCTTTCCTATTAATCGATAATAAACACGCGTGAATGACACGAAATGTATGGTAAATAATATAAATAATATTAGCAAAAAAGTTATTGTACATTGCATTTTATTTCTGATGAAACACGTTGCTAAATCTGAAAGAAAATTTTCCAAAAAATTTATTATATTGATCAAACATGTATAATGCTCTGTACGGATATAAATAAATTTCATTTATAGCATTCTACAGGTTAAAAAGGTTTATCGTAAAAAAAAAAAAAAAAATTGCAGCCATACACACATTTACATACACATATATATTTGCAGACATGCATAATTTGCGGACATGTTAATATGCGGGCATGTTAATATGCGGACATGCATATATTTTTTTATTAATCATTACAATAGGGGGGAGAATGGAGCTACTGTGTTTAACTTAAATAATTCCCCTATTTATCACTCAAAATATTTATGCAAATTTTCGAAGTTTGGTCACATTGATATTTAATTTCATGAGCACAAACATGATTGTAAAATTATGAGTTTCTCGAGTATCACATAACGTTGTTTTAATGTTGTTATAACTAATTTTTCACTGTTCAGACTATTTGCAACGATATAACAACGTAATGGTTTACAGGTAGTTTCTAAAAAAAAAAGTTTTTATTATGGAAATGTAAGTTTCTGACTTCCTTTTTAACGGTAAGGTTAGACTATTTCAGTTTTATTTGAAATTGTAGATTATAGTCCATTATAAATGATTATATTCAAAAACTATTTTAAAAGCTACTTTTGATGTGAGGGGCTTATATAAAGCACTGTAACGTCTAAACGCAGAAAGTGATGCATCAGGCTAGTTTGGAGACATGGTATACATATTTTTTTTCGGGTCAAATTTTATGAAAACAATGGTATGTACAGCATTTACTGAGTTGAAATCATATGTAGATCTAATAGACTAAGTTGAAAACTTTAGCTCTTTTTTTATCCGAAAAATTTTATACAATTTTTTTTAATATATTTGTAAGAGTATTTACTGATTAAATAAAATAAAATATTTCGGTGACCAAAAATGGCTTAACTAGGTGACTGTGCTTATAAATACTGATGCACAGTTCTTAAGAATGAAAATGTACAAAACAGCTCTTCTAGTAAGAAGAGTCAATATATTTTTATTCCATATAATTAGGACTTATAACAGATAAGGTTATTTATCATATATAAGGATTATTTTATTATTTTAGATTTTAATTTCGTTGCCCTATGGCCTGTGCCTAGCGTGCATAAAAAGGATTTGTTTTTTATTATATTTAAAATACACATGCAGATAAATAGTCTTATTTGTGAACCAATATAAAGACAAATATGGGCAGCTCATTGTAAAAGTGGTATAACTTCATATTTTTTAAATATATACCTTTTTGCTTAATTGTATCACATTTTGTTACATTATAAAAAAAGAAAAAACTCCAACAATTGCATTAAAATCCCATAAATGGCGTTATATGTTTTTCTCAGAAAACTAAAACAATAACTCTTGCTGAATCGTGAGTGTTTTTCCTACGCATAAAAATGAAAAAAAGCTCATTATTTCAAACTCAGTTTCGAAGGAGACAATTCACAATGAACTACCCATATATGAATAAATATAATATTATATATATATATATATATATATATATATATATATATATATATATATATATATATATATATATACACAGTTGAACTTGGATAATTCGAAGTTGAGGGGACCAGAGAAAAATTCGAAATATCGAAAAATTCGAATTACATATACTATTTTGTCAATAGGAAGAGATAAATTGAAAATTTAAACCACTACTATCAAAGATTTAACACATAAACTTTATATCTAAGAATACTGCTACATCCCCCCCCCCCCCATTAAATCAATATTTTTTTCGAGCTTAATTATTCGACACTCTTTTAAAAATAGTCGTCAGATATTTTTTATTTCTTCTTTAAGCACAATCTTTGCGTCATAGCATATGTTTTGATACAAAAATAGAATCTTCTTCATTAGACATGACTTTCAATTCAAAAAAACCTCGAAGTTCATGTATATGGTACCATATCTTTTGATGCACTAGCTAGGGGCTTCTCTTGTATTTCCTTATCCTTCTTTTGAAAGACTTTTAAAATATATTAGCGGAGCAAAATCTCGAGAACAAATTTTACAGTAATATTTTAAAGGTAATCGTATGGAAAATTCGAATTATCCAAAATAAAATTCGAATTATCCACGATTTTTTAACGTTATTTTAATGTAAAATTCAAGGGACCGAGTAAAACATTCGAATTATCCTGAATTTCGAATTATTCAAGTTTCACTGTATATATATATATTGTGTGTGGTTAAATGTCTATTGAAGACATTTTTTTGAAAATATGTATATATAATATTCACACTAGCACCATATATATTTTTCCCCACGTTGTTGAAGAGTTTTCAGGGATATCTTGCTACTTTTTATAATATATATATATATATATACTTTTTTTTTTTTTTTTTACTAAGTCTTACATCTAAAAATCCGTTAGCATTTCAAGCCTCTGTAGCCCTGTCGGTAGAGCTCCGGGCTCGTAATTTTGAAGATTGCAGGTTCGGTGCTCGAGCCGGCCAAAGACCGTCGTGTACACTAATGCTGGCTGGTGCACGTGAAATCTGCCGTGGCCGCAATATCCTCCATGTTCCCATAAAAAATTATACCTCAGGGGGTCACCGTAGCGGTAGAGCCATCCTTTCCGTGGAGGACCAAAGTTGTGGTGGCATGTCTCCGGACCGGAAAGTTAGATTACTAGTTCGTAAATTTTAATATATTAGCACAATTGTATCTGAAAAAATCACATTTTAAATAAATATTATTATCTATAAATTCTCTGATTTGTAAAGGAATTTAAAGATTTTTGGATAGCAAACGTATGATAAATAATTTTAACCATTTTTCTAACTTTTGTCAAAATCAGTTTAAAAATGAAAGAGAATGTAGTTTATGCTTTAATTAAAAATGTCATATGATTTATCGTTAACCTGATTTGTATACTGAAAAATGGCGAAGTTCCCATCTCTACTCTAACCTCCCGTCTTTACATTATCCTAACCAGAGTAAATTTATGTAGAGACTTATTCTTGGAATTCCGAATAAGAATTCATTGTTTTTAATGTTAGAGAAACAGGACTACACGTAATTAACTATTTTTTGTACGTTTAAATTAATTTAATGCATTCTATATAGCAGTGAAATAAAATTAGCATACCAGCGTTTTAGGTAATGCCAGACACCTCTCATATCAGACGATTTCCATATTAGTCAAATTCAATTTTCTAAATGAAGAAATGGAAAAAAAGAGCTTTTTCGTATTATGCATAGACTTAAATAACTGTTGGAACCTTTTAATTAAACATTTGATACAGTTTAAATTGTTGTTCTGATTAAATATAATGTAAATAAATCTCTTGAATAAAATTTTATATTAAAAATAAAATTTAAGTAAAAAATCATTTTTTAAAGTAAGAAGCTAAAAAGCATAAAATAAAATGCATTCTGGCAAAGACATGCTACAAAGAAATGAAAGTTTCAACACTAAGAAAATGTTAGAGAAAAATATAGATGTTTTCCTTTTACATGAATTTTTTTTAATATTCAAAATATTTTAAAAAGCTTTCGAGACCAATGTTTTTAGTTATTAGTTTTTGTAAAATCATTCGTTAGGCTAGAAATCTCAAATGTCTCGAAAGCTTTTTAAAATATTTTGAACATTAAAAAATTTCCATCTCTTGCAAAAGGAAAGTATCTATATTTTTCTCTAAAATTTTCTTAGTGTTGAAACTTTCATTTCTTTGCAGCATGTATTTCCCAGAATACGTTTTATTTCATGCTTTTTTAGGGCTTCACAATAAAAAGCTTCTTACTTTAAAAAATGATTTTTTACTTAAATTTTATTTTGTGCTTTTTATTTACAAAAAAGGAAAAAACTTCTTAAGAAAACTAATTAAATTTTCTTAGGATATTTTGTAGACAACGGAAAATTTTCGATTATCAATTGACATTTTTTTTTCGATTACTTATCTGCAAAAAAAAAAAAAAATACTATATCGTCTTTCGAGGACCGAATCCGGGACCATCGCGTTATCAGGAGAACGCTCTAACCAAAAGTCTAAGAACTGCCAAGAAAAATCATAGAACATTCTAGAAACATCTAACAAATACTTATACAAAAGAAATGTTGTTCTCGAAAGCTTTTTAAAACATTTGGAATATTTAAAATTTTTCAATTTTTGCAAAAGTGAAATATCGATGTTTTTCTTTAAAAGTTTCTTGTTTTTGAAACTTTTATGTTTTTATAGCATGTCTCTGCAAGAATAAATTTTAATTTTAGGCTTTTTAGGGCTCCACATAAAAAACTTTCAGTGTTAGTTTTATTATTTATTTACTTACTTATATTTTTATTTATTTAATTTTTAATTTTAATTTTAATTTTTACTGAAATTTTTATTTTGTGCGTATAGTCACTCGAAAAGAAGCTTCTTTAAAAAACTATCAAAATTCCTTAGGACACTGTGTAGACAACGAATGATTTTCTTTTATCAATTAACATCGTTTCTATTAATTATCTGCAAAAAAGTAACACATCGGCTTGCTAAGATCGAACCCACGAGCATGGCGTTATCACCCTGACGCTCTAACCAAATGCGCTAACAAGCGACGAAAAAGGTTGTTTAAATTTACGTTAAAGTGGAGGCGCCTTCTTTTTCAGAATGACATAAAGACACGATTATAAAAATCCATTTTCAATAAAAAGCTTCTAAAAGAATATATATATATTTAACTTTATATTTTGTGCTTTTTAGCATCTAAAAAAAAGCTTTTTTAAAAAATATTTTTCAAAAATTCTCAAAATACTGTGTAGACAATTAAAAATTTTCTTTTATCAATTGGCACATTTTCTGTTACACATTTCATCTGCAAAATTTAGCACATCGATCCTTCGGGGATGGAACTCACCACCATCAAATTAGCAACTTGAGGCTCTAACCACCTGAGCCGACGAGCGACTATAAAGACTGCTGACATTTACTTTAAAGTTGAGGTGCCATTTTTATTAGCGTGACACGAAGACGCGATAATGAAATACAATTTCAATAAAATGCTTCAAAAAATATTTATTTATTTATTTTTATTTAAATTCTTATTTTGAGCTTTTTAGTTAGTAGATAAAAAGATATTTTAAAAAAATCTTCAAACATTATTAGGATACTGTGTACACAACAAAATGTTACCTTTTATCAACTGACACTTTTTCTATTAATTATTTGAAAAATTAACATAACGCCCATAACATAACCAACTGAGCCATTAAGAGATCGAGATAAAATGAATTGCTTACATTTTATTTATTTATTTTTTTTTAATGTAGAAGTGTCTTGTTTTTTAGCGTGACAGAAAACGCGATGACAAATTCAACTTCATATAATAATATATAACTAGCTGGCCAGAGACCCATGAAAAGTTTTACCAAAAACATGCTGTCGGGCGCCTGCGGCGATAATCGTAATCTGTTCTCTGTAAAAGTCGCATAATATTAAAATATGAAAAATTCAATTATTTTCAAATAAAATCTAAACGTAGCTCTCGTTAAACGTAAAATGCACTCAAACCAATGAAAATCAAATAAACCAACCAAGTCTCTCGTAATTCCTCATAACGTAGCTCTAGTTCAACGTAAAATACACTCAAATCAATGCAAATCAAATAAACCATTCAAATTTCTTGTAATTCCTCATAACGTAGCTGTAGTTCAATGTAAAATACACTCAAATTAATGAAAATCAAATAAACCAATCAAATATCTCCTAAGATTCTCCATTCTGCGTCATTATAGAAATGGGAAGTTTTATTTTCATATTTTTATTAATTAAAAGAAAACTAATCAAAATTTCGAAAATCTGACTTCGATGTGCACAATGAACCTACGGAGGGCACTTTTGTGTTAAATCACGTGACTGTCCGAGCTACCGTTTTCGAGAACAGTGAAATATACATATATATATATACAAATAATGCTCACCTAATAGTATAACATATATTTATAAAACTTCTAAAAGTATATATTTATGTATTTTGCACATGAAACTTTTTATTATGGGCTTTTTTAATATCTAAAATATTTTATGTTTTCTAATATCTGAAACAAAAAAGAAAATAACTTCTTAAAAAAACTCTTCGAAAATTCTTAAGATATTGTGTAGTCAAGGAAATATATATATATATATTTTTTTAATCAATTGACACGTTTTCTACTATTTATCCTCAAAAATTAACACGCCGGACCTTCCGGGGACCAAACTCTCGACCACCGCTTTATTAACGTCAGGCCGCTCTAACCAACTGAGCCACGCAGGCACAAGCGGAGCGGCTTATATTTACATTAATTGTGTATTTGCGTGACACGATGATAAAATCAATTTCATAAAAATAGATCCTAATAAAAAGCTTCTAAAAAATTTATTTATTTATTTATTTTTACTTATATTTTTATTTTGTGCTTTTTGTAACTGGATAAAAATCCGTTTAAAAAACTCTTAAAAGGTTTTAGGATTCTGTGTACACAACGAAATATTTTCTTTTATCATATGACTCTTTTTCTATTAATTATTTGCAAAAAATAACAGCTCGGCCCGGCGAGTATCGAACATACGACTCTCGCATTATCAACATGACGCTATAACCAGCTGATTCATTAAGAGATGCAATGAGTTGCTTACATTTTTTTTTTTTTTTTTTTTTTTTAATATATGTACAATGGAAGTGTCTTGGTTTTTTAACGTGACAAAAAGCCGGTGACAAATCCAATTGCATATAATAGAAATATAATATATATATATAAAGCTTCAAAAAATATTTTTTATGTATTTTTTTACTTGAAATATTTTATTTTGTGCTTTTTTAATATCTAAAATATTTTGTGTTTTCCAGTATCTAAATAAAAAAAAAAAAAAAAAAAAAAAAAAAATGCTTCTTAAAAAAACTCCTCAAAAAATTCTTAGTGTACGCAACGAAAAATTTTCTTGTGTCATTTGACAACTTTTCTACTAATTATCTGCAAAATTTAAAACGCAGGACCTTCCGGGGATCGAACTCACAACCACCGCGCTATAAACGGGACGCTCTTACCAACCGAGCCAAAGAGCGACAAACGAAAAAGCTTATATTTAGTTTAAAATGAAGGCGCCCTGTTTACTAGCTTCCCACGAAGACACGATGATCAAGTCAATTTAAATTAAAAACCTTCTAATAATAACTAATAATTAGTATTTGAAATATGTAAGCACATATGCTTTCTAAGTACTAAACTGCAAAAGGAAAAACAAAATCTCCTAAAACACTTATAAGAAGACTTTAAAAATCTAAGACCACTCATCTAACGTGACACACCAGGAAAAAAAAAAAAAAAAAAAAAAAAAAAAAAAAAAAAAGCGGCGAAGTTGAAGAAATTTATGAATCACAAAAAAGCAATAAGATTTCTAAATTCCCTGTCTTCATAATTACCCAAAGTATTAAAAACAACTTTAAAAGAATTTAGAAAGGACGTCCGCCTTAAAAAAATAACTTAAAGAATGTCCCCGTCCAATATATATATATATATATATATATATATATATATATATATATATATATATATATATATATATATATATATATATATATATATATATATATATATATATATATATATAAGCACCCCTCGTAATTTAAAAAAAAAAAAAAAAAAAGTGTAGCCTATGAAAAGAGAGGTGGAATTTTACAATTTCGTTAGAGGACACAATAATAATAATAATAATAATAATAATAATAATAATATAAAATCATAAAATATTCATACAGCACATATGAGAAATGGTTAAATTTTTGTTAATTACTAAAGATGCATACAAATTTATTTTTACTCCGATTCAAGAATTTATTTCCCGATCCAAAATTCTTTTTTTACATAGAGAAGTTGCGATGTGAAAAAGTGCCTGTTATAACCAAAAAAAGTTCAGTAGGTTTTTAAGCTTGTGAGTCAACTATAATTCTTTTTTTTTTTTTTTTTTTTTTTAACTGAATTGAAGAAAATAATATTACAAAGGAAAGTTAAAAATTTCTCTGTACCTTCATGTGTCATAATAACGTCTAAAATTATTATTCAAATTAATTAAACATGAATATACATCCCATGTATGTATTTATATAATTCTTATGAATAGAGCTTCTTACTGACGGAAACATCCGTAAAAAAAAAAAAAAAAAAAAAAAAAAAAAAAAAATCTTTACTATGAACCTTTATGACTTTACTGACCAGTAATATAAATTTTCTAAAATAAATAAGACTCTTGCATAAGAAATGCTTCATAAACATAGATTAATATTTACAAATGTTAAAACGAATAATTCTAAATAATAATTATTATTATTATTATTATTTTTAATTATAAGACAAAGCTCAATACAAGCAATATTACTTAACAATAAATCGCCTTCCGTATCACAAGCATAAATTTTAATCTAATGTTCATACAGAAGTACAAAAAATATCTCTGAAATATTATATTTTAAAACCGCAAAACCTACAGATATCTTAATAATTATATTTTATTAATAACAATATTAGTTTTCGCACAGCATTTTCTGATAAATTTATTATGTAAAACAGAGCTGAAATCCTAGAATTATTTCTTTTTAAAGCATGTTTAAATCCTGTTATAAACAATTTCTTTAGTATTATAAATCAAAAATAAGTCATATTTATCTAGTGATAAAATATGTAATGTGATACAGAATTTACACTTGAATTGACTTGAATTATTTTTAAATACTTGAATATAGACTTTAAAACAAGATATTTTATATTTATTTATTCAAGCTTAAAGAATTTATCCAAGAATAAACTGTTTAGCGGGTAATCTGGCGTTTTAAATTTCCATGACTCGGTAGTTTTTGCTCTAAATTGATATTTTACACAACGTAATGTCAAGATTTAGTGCTAAACTTAAATATTTTTCCATAATGTATATTTTATGTGTGTATAAATAGCTTAGAAAGAGTGAAAAATGTTAAAGTGTTTCTAAAATTGTAAATGGTATTATAAAGAGAATTTTTATGACTAGCAAGTTCATATAAATGTTATTTTAAGTTGATTTCTTTAGAAATCGAAATTGAAAGCATTCCATTTTTCTGTCAATCAAACAATCTATATATATATATATATATATATATATATATAATAAAAACATTTGCCACATTGATAACTTCCGAAATAATACCCTAAATCAAAACAAAGTTGGACAGTGAACTAATCGCTCGTTAACTAAGTTGCACCACCATTTTGTTTTCAAATGGCGACCACTTGAAAATATAAAATATATACATTATAAAACGCTTATTTAAGACCGGATTTGATGGATTTTATGTATACATAGACCATATAAGGGTCTCAACCAAGTCTATTAATAATGAACTTTACCCGCCTTTGTAACAAAATGATGGATATCTGAAAATTAAGGGGAAACACCTGAAATCAGGCTACTACTTGAGAATGGATCATCACTATAGCTTTTAAATACTGAATTAATCCGAAACAAAGTTGGACAGTGATTTTATCATACAAATATTTATAATGGGTTTATTAAGCAACTTGTTCCACCACTTTGTTTTCAAATTGCAGCCTCTTGAAATCAGGCCGCCACTTGAAAATGTGCAATCACGATAAGTTCTATTGAAAGTAGAATGATATGAAAAAATAATCAACTAACCCTTCCGAATGATCCGAAAGAGTTTGTTTAAAAATTAGATACTAACTAACATAACAGTAAAGAATGGTGCAGCTGAAATCTATAATATATATATATATATAACGAAAAAAAAAATTAATAAATTTCAATTTATTTAGAAACACTGGCATATACAATCACATTTCTATTTACGCATTGTTATCCATTAAGTTTTATATGTGGCACAACCCTTTCCGACCCGAAACATTCCCTCCTTAAAACATTACATTCTTTTCTTTTTGCAAACTGAAAGAAAAGTATAACCTGTAAAAGACATTTGTTAATTAAAAATTGTACTTTACACTTTCTGCTAATAGTTCGATCGTTCATTTCCTGATTTTATTACACACGACTGTTCCAGATGCAAAAAGTAAGCGGATGTCTTGGACGTCTAATCCGCACGATAGTACGGCCTGGGTCGGAAGGGGTTAACAATTTGATTTATTCGTGCCCACCAGTGGGCATTTTAGTTTCCCACCAGATAACCAACTGTTCACATATACAGTTGGTCATTATTAAATAACTTCAACAAGACAACGTGATCATTCGTGATCAAACTACGTGTTTAATTTCAAGAGAACTTTCTCACTAATTGAAAAGTTTTACGCATATTTAACTCTGCGAAATCTTCACCTTGGTCCCAGGATATAAACACCTCGAACTGAACTGAAAACAAACCTCGACTAGGATTTTAACATGCCGTTAATACACCGGAGAATTAATTTATTTTTATAATATATTATTATTATTTATTATTATATTATTATTATATTTATTTTTATATTATTATAACCCAAAATTTACGAATTTCTAACGAAATTTCTACTGTCACAACGCACGTGCTCCAAGGCAAGCATGGTCAGACAACAGTTTATCTCTGACAGTGCTTTGCGAAATTTTTGATTTAAAAAATATATTATATATTATATTTTATCTTATGATCCTTATATTCATCGAAGAAACAATATATTAAATGATAAAGTTGGTTGGGTTTAGCGTCGCTCTAATGCTACGCAATGGCAATTGGCTACGGTGTGGGACACACCCCTAAGGATGGTTTGCACACATTTCATCACAATTTTGAACCTCCACTAAGGGAATGTGTCCCCCGATTTAACGACCTCCAGAGGTATAATTTTGATGGGAACATGAAGGATATTGCGTCCACGATGGATTTTTCGAGCAACAGCCACCATTAATGTACACGGCGGTGTTTTGGCGGCTCTGGAACCGAACATGCAATCTTCTAGTTACTAACTCGGTGCTTTACCGATTAGGCTACTATGGCATTTTTAAATGATACGAAAATAAAACTGCATAAGTATTTTTTTTTTCTGTGCATCATAATACATTTGATTATAGAGATACAATTATGCATTTTTTTCTAATGATTTTCATGGATAAAATGTTTTAAATAAATCTAATGTCCGATTTGTCTATAGAGATCGTATAAAAACTGAAAAGTTTTAAAGTAATGAGCGAATGGTTTTCGTGACGTAGAGTTTTATATAATTTCCACCTTCAACATTATTTTTTCATCTTCATTAGCTACTTATATCTAACAAAGCCTTTGCTTATATTAAACGAGTTAAAAAGGGGCCTTGTTGTGTATATATATATATATATGTATACAGTCGGTAACAAATGTGTCCAAACACTAGCAAAAATTCCTATGTAAAAAAAGTACACTTAATACTATTTTGTTAAATAAATCCTTGTCGAATTCTGTTCTTAGTCAGTCAAAGAACAGGATTCGACAAGGATTTATCTAGCAAAACTGTATTAAGCTTACTATTTTTACATAGGAATTTTCGCTAGTGTTCGGACACTTTTGTTACCGACTGTATATATATATATATATATATATATATACTGTCTTGGGTTTCACGGAAATGGCTCTAACGACTTTCATGAAAGTTCAAGATTAAAAAACTTTTTTGGTACAAAAATTGATTGTATTATCTTCGACACTTGCAAAATTAGAGTTCACTGCAGAAATTTCATTTACAGTTTGCAACATTTGACAAAAACTAGGTTTAATTAGAAATGCATGTAACGGTTTTGATGAAAGTTTGGGGTTAAGAATTTTTGGTGTGAAAAATCGATTAGACTCAACGGCATCTTCAATAAAATCCGTGTTAACTTTTAACTTGACCAACCGTTTGCACTATACTACAGAAATTAGGTTTACCCAGCGTATCTGTAAAGATTTTGATAAAAGTTTCGGGTTATAGTTATTTTAGTGTAAAAATTCGATTGGTGTTATCCTCAACTTCAGGAAAATTTATGTTCGTTTTCAACCTTTCACTAGACTTTTGCCATGTATTGTAGAAATTGAGTTTACACAGAAATATATATAATGATTTTATGAAATCTTTGTGTTAAATGATTTTTGGTGTTAAAAATCGATTGGTGTTATCAACGTCTGAAAAATGCGCTTTCGCTGTTAACCTGTCATCTGTTGGTTGCAACATTTGGCAGAAACTGGGTTTTCTCATAAATATATGTAAAGATTTTGATGAAAGTGTGACGTTAAGAATTTTTGGGTGTGAAGAATTGATTAGACATTTCCCTATCTTCCTTTTCCTTGTTAAACCTTCATCCGTCGTTTCCCACATATGACAGAAAATGTGTTTATTGAAAAATATATGTAACAGTTTTGAGAAATAATAAGGGAAAATAGCTTTATACTGTGGAAAAACGATTGGACTCATAAACATCTTCAAGAAAATTCGCTTTCGTTGTTACCTCTTCACCCGAGTTTTGCACTATATAGTAGATGTGGTTTACTCTGAAACGAATATAAAGATAATGATGAAAATACGGGGTTAAGTTTTCTTTGACATATAAAATCGTTTGGTTATTTCATATTCAGTAAAATTTACTGTCACTTTATCGACATTTGGAAGTAGATATATATGTTTAAATGAATTGTTTTTTTTTTATTTTTTTTTTTTTATAGGGGAGGGTGACCAATCAGTTTTATCTTCACTTTCAAGAAAAATCGTGACATTTTATCCGCCGGCTGCAGTGTATTGAAGACATTTGGTTTACTGCAAATTTAGCGTTCAACGTTTCTGAATATGAGAAAACTGTTTGACTTATTCTCACCTTCTCTAAACTTTCTGGCTCGTTCTGATTAATGGAGTCTTTGCTCTATATGAAAATACGGATCATACTTTGTTGGCATACGCAGATGACTTTGTTTTAATCTCTTCAGGAACCTCAAGGGCGCAACTGGAATACATAACTAATGGGAATATTGCCATTTTTTGCAATTTCTGTGAACAGAACAAGTTGACAATTTCAACTGGAAAAACTATGGCTATGCAATTCGGTACAGAATTGAAAAGACCTCCAATTTTCAAATTAAAAGACATTAACTTAAAGGTGGCTGATACTTATAAATATTTGGGAATACACTTAGACTCCAGACTTAGTTTTCTTTATCATTTAGACCAAGTAAGGAACAAAATAACTGCCATGAATATTAATCTAAGAAGGATCAGCGGAGTAAATTGGGGCATTAAACCAGAGCTTAAAAAGTTATGGTATGTGGTGGTGATCAAGCCAATCATTCTATACGCCTGTGAAGTCTGGTATCCATGTATAAATGTCCATGGCAAACGCAAGCTTTCTTCCTGCCAAAGGCAATATATAAGGTTTATTTATCATTTCTACAGAAGTGTGTCAACTGACGCCATCTGTCGAATTACCGGTATCTTCCCAATCTATATCGAGGCGGAAAAGTATCTAAATAAATATATTATTATGCAAGAAAACAAGTCCTGGTACCATGACCATATTTACTATAGCAAAAACGATTTTGAGCAGAAGAATTTTAAGCGTAATAATAACCCATCTGGAGATTATCGAACCATCAACTTTATCGAATCGGAAGATTTTTCACATTATGAGAATAAGTTCTACACCGACGGAAGTAAGAATGAAGAGGGAACAGGATGCGCTTTTGTAGCCGTTCTTAATAATTTCTTGGCTCATTATGAGATGTACAGGCTCAAAACTGGCAATTCAGTATTTCAGGCAGAGGTTCTCGCTATCATAAAAGCGTTAGAATGGGCCTCCTCTAAACAGTTAAAGAACATCTTAATCAGAACCGATAGCCTGTCAGCCATCATGGCGCTAGATAATCTGGTACCAAGCTCAATCCTCGTAAAACAACTACTGGATGGAGTGAACTCATTCAATGGAACCTTTAACATCGCTTGGGTCAAGGGACACTCGGGAGTTATAGGAAATGAGCTGGTGGATTCCTTCGCTAAACATGCCATCTACTCAGGAATCTTTCATCCTTTACCCTACCCCGTTTCATATCTGCACAGAATTTTATTAGCTGATGCCATAAAAAAGTGGCAATACCATTGGGAGACTTCTGATAAGGGACGTCTTACATACGAGATATTTCCTGAAGTTTCTGTTAACCTTGCCATCAAAAATCAAGTCCTAATTTATTTCGTAACTGGACATGGAAGCTTTCCTGCATTTTTATCCAGATTCAATAGTACTAACGATCCAAACTGCCCCTGCGGAGATTTAGGAGATTCAATGCATTATTTGCAAAGCAAGTGCTCATACAGTAAAAATTATATTAAAAGACACACAAAAGAGACCTTGAATGAATACATCTTACGTATTGATAACTCAGCTTACTTAATAAGAAGAGTATGTAATATTTACAATGAACTCATAAAAAAATACTCTAACCTCATAAAATATACTTTTTAACGTCGTTTAAATAATGTTCTAAAGGACTTTTGTGTTTAAAAGTGAATAATATTTGGAACTACTATTGCACCCAGTACTTTATGATGAACTTTCATCATGAATTCCTGTGAATGGACTTTTACCTTCTTTGATCTTCATGTTTTAAGTTGAGCAGTGCACACATGAAAATTTTTGTACAGCAACATGAACTATTCTTCATGAACTATTCTCAATTTGATATTTATAAATGGACTTCACCTACATTGGACTCTTAGATCTCAGTTGATCAATGCACACATATAAACTTTATGTATAATTATTAATATATATACTCAGCTGTTAAATATTGTCTTTATTTGCTGGGAATTTGTCAAGTAATTGTACAGATTTCTATAGTTTATTGTAGTTACGATTGGTTTGATTTTTGTAGTTATTGTTATTATTTTTATTGTTGTAAATTTTAGTATTGTATGTATTTTTATTTAGCAACACATTGTTCTTGTTGCATTTTATTTGAGCAACATATTGTTAAAGTTGCTCTGTTTTGATCATATGATTAGTATATTTCTTCAAGTGTATTTTGTTTTGCTTAAATAAATGCCGTCTGGTTTTTCTGGGTTCGTTCCTTTGGCTGCGGTTTGGCTGGTAGTGACAGGGACATTTTTCCCGCCACCCTTCGGGCTTCGGCTGGCCACAAGCCTTCGGGTTGGTCGGTGGTCGGGGCGTATCGTATCTTCTCTAAACTTAGTGTTTACTTTTGAAATTTACTCCGCCCGTGACATAATAAGGCAGAGATATGGTTTACTGAGGAAGTACTTGAATGATTCATACAAATTTAGATTTAGGGACATTTTAAGTTTGCAACTCATTCTGAATTTGCCTTCCACTCTTAAACAACTAGCGTGCACTGAAAACCCGCGCTTCATTCTGGAAACAAAAAATGGTGTAAACTTTGTTTTCTTCGAAAGTTCTCGAATATCTCTGAATTTTCTTTTAATTTTTCGTGCTTTGAGAAGACATTTTGATCCACTCTTTTTTTTTTTTTTTTTTTTGACATGGCCGTAATCTTTATGATAATTAGATTTTATTGATGTATCGCACTCCAGCTGGGAAAATACGCAGAAAATAGATTTTATTATTTTTTTTATTTATTTTTATTTTATTTTTTATCGATACAACAAATTAAATTATAGTGTCAGACCAAAGTGTAGCAGAAACCTTGTTTATTAGAAAACGGCTTGTGCAATTTTGATATATGTATATATATATATATACGTATATATATATATATATATAGTTAAGGGTTTAAGATGATATTTCGAGTGGAATTTTTCTTATCTCTAGGAAAATTAGCTTTAAATGGCATCGTGTGTTTCATCCGAAGCAGGAACCTACCGGTGGACGAACGGTTCTGCCCTTAAAGCTGTTAGACGGGAAGTGCCGAGTTCGATCGCAGATTGTGTTCATGGAACTACACATTCGGAGTTTTCAGTGGCTTTCCCCGAAAATCGCGTAAATACAAGCTAGGACTACTTTAAAAGACCTTCACGCAGGGCAATCCACACATAAGACCCTAGTGTAGTCAATCGGCCTTAACCCACACAACCAATTAACCGTCCAGAGAATATATATATATATATATATATATATATATTTTTTAAATATTTCATTGTTTTTACGCTACGAAAGACTTTTACAATGAGACCAAGGGAACTTGGTCATCCAGGTACTATAACATATTAAAAGTGTGTTAGAATCATTTTCAGAATCCCGGTATATTTGAAATTCAAAATCTAGAAATTTTAACTTTATAAGAAATTGTCGTCGACTATAAGTTTTTTTACAGTTTTTATTGTTTATTTACAAAGTAATTTGCCATTTCATCCTTTCAGATGAATTGTAAATACGTACGAACGCAATTTTGTCGAAGCTCATTTCTACCTCAAACACACATTGAAATTGTTTTAAGATTTTGTGTCCCAACAATGAATCTCATGACATTTTTATCCCGATTTTGGGGTGCTTATGGGGAGATCTATAAAAATTGAAAAAAGAAAAAAAACTCGTCTTAACGCAAGGGGCATGTCTTAACATACGTATTAACATTAGCTATATTATCCACATTATTTTGTGTTATAGTGATGCATTAATTCGTGACCATTATTACCATTCTGAGATGATTCCAACAATTTGGAGCTCTGACACATGATCATCTTTTAATTGATTTTTCTCTATTAGAATCACCAGATCTTTCACTAACACCTACCCTTTTAAGTATTTCTTCCACATATGGACTCTTCCTTTAGATGAATGTAAGGTTCTGAAAACAGTGGTCCCAAGAATATTTACAGTGCTTCAACCACCGCTCTATAGGATTAAACAAGATCCACAGCTTCTTACTTGAACAGTTTGTGTTACTGAGAGACAGGCAGTCATCACTCAAGCGCTGGAGCTTTGGAAGAATTGTGAAGGTTATAAGTCAGTCAAAAAGTTAGTTGCACTTCTTAAAAAAACAAAGCAGGATAGAAATTTTATAATAACTTTCTTTGTATCTTAAACTCCCATTCAAAATCTACTTTTCAACGTAATTACCTATGTTATTTAAGCATTATTTGAGGCGTGGTACAAGTTTTTCGATGAATTCCGCAAACAAATCCCGTCAATGCCCGATAACCATTCTTTGGTTGCAGCTTTTACCTTGTCATCTGAGAGGTATCGTCGCTTTGAAGGTTTTTCTTTCATGAGAACAAAAACATGGAAGTCCCACAGTGAAAGGTCTGGGATGTAAGGAAGGTGATCCTATACTTTCCACCTATTTTTTTTTCAGTATTTCGCACGTTGGTTTTGCTGCATGGGGTCTTGCGTTGTGATGCAGGAGCACAATGTCTTTCGACAGTTTACCTGGCGGTCGATTTTTAAATGATTGTCGCAATCGTTTTATTGTTTCACCTTTTCGCCCACTAAAAACGGATCACTGCACGTATTTCTATTTGTAAGCCACTTGCAGCTCTCGAGACAGGTTTACTACTGATTATCAGAAAAACTAAAATTGCCTCGTGAAAGCCGCTACGTCACTCGATACAGATAAATGTCTGATGTGTTGCCAGACAGTTTCAACAAAATGGCCTTTGACATAATTTTTTTTTACGAAGAAGTGCAAGTAACTTTCTGACTGGCCTACGTACATTAAACAACTGATGCACTATATATATTTTAACTTAAAAACTTTTTCCCTCACAATGAAAATAAAATAAACATAACAGGTTTTGTAAGGACAAGGCCTTTCTCTTTCAGGCGCAAAAACACATGTTACTTACGTTGGAGGCTAAAGCAAGTCTGAAAGCAGGACAAAACCCAAAGGGAGAGGAGCAACAAAACCAACCAGAAGGGAAAAAAATTGGAGACAAAAGAAACAAACACAAAAATAAGTGTTTTATTATTATTATTAGTAGTAGTAGTATGAAATTATTTATATTTTTATTTATATTATTTTTATTTTGTTTTTCTCTGTCTCTTATTTTTTAGTTATATTCCCCTCTCATTCGTTTTAGCATGGTTCTAACCAATTGGTCGGTTGTATTACTCCTCCCCTTTTGGTGTTTGCCCTGCATTCAAGAAAAAAAGGCAAAGTCCATTGAAGCCAGCAGAGCTTACATTAGTTTTTTGGTGTGTGAAGAAGTTTCTAAGTTTAATTAAGTACTTAAATCCTAGAACCACCAGAATTTAAGAGCACGTTTGGACGAAAATATGTAAATGAATACTTTTGGCAAAATTAAAAAAGTAAAACTTTATTAAAAAATTAAGTCATGAGTTTTCGCCATTTGGAATTAGGTGGTATAAATTATATCCTACCGCACCTAAAGGTATTAAAATAATTATTATATTAAAATAATCGGGTGTTTCAAACCAAGAATATCTAGAAAATTAAAAATACTATTTTTTTTTTTTTTTCTTGAGTTATTTATTATCAGCTATGTGTAGGTGGCAGTGAGGATGAATGGGACATTTTTTATGTCTTTATTGATAACTTTCGTCATATGTAATTCAGAATTTTGTAACACTGCTCATAAGTACACTTCAGTAATCAGTTACATAAAAACATACTAATTTTTTTTTAAAAAGTTATTTTTAATTAATAATTATATTTTTTTTACATGCTTGTACATTGTCCCATTCATCCCCACCTATGGAGATGAATTGGACAGAACTGGAGTTAACAAAAAAAAAAAAAAAAAAAAAAAATTGGAAAGTAAATAAATTTTTTAAGTTAAATTGGTTTATGTGATTTTATTATACACTATGAATTCACTTAAATTAACATGAACTGATATATTGACTCAAATTAACATCAAAAAGCAAAATTCCTTTTGTTTGTGCAGTTCCTAGTGCTCTAGGCTTTGGTAATTTAATCTATTAAGACGTAATCTAAAAATAAACAATTAAATAAGAAATAAATTATTATAATAGAGTACAAATTATCCAGATAAATTTTTGATCGGGAAAAATAAGCATTCTATTCTGTATTACATTAATAAACACCAGGATTTTTTTAATTAGCTTGATTGAAATTGTGACTTTAATCAAATCATTATTAGTTCATTTATATATTCCTTTTAATTATTTATATTATTGATTAAAGTTGCAATTAACATTCTAACTTAAAATTTTTTTAATCATAATCATTATAAACAAAATTCGGAACAATTAATTTCAATCTATTTTTCTCTAAATACATGTTATTTTTATAATTCCATGTTATAACTACTGAACTACGGGTTATAAAAATATTGAAAATCTATTTACGATTTGTTTTAATATAATTCTTGTGTACAATTTTAAATTAGCACATAGTGGGGATTGTCCCATTCATTCCCACCACCACGTGATCATATAAAACAGGAAATACGTTTAATGAACAATTTTTAATTATCTTCTTGAATATGATAAACACAGTAAAAGATTATGCCTTTTCATCATATAAGAGTTATAGTAACTTTAACCAAATAGTTAATTTCTTAACTACTACATAATTGAATCAATAAAAGTTACTTTGGCAGCAGAAAAAGACACTTCAATTTTCTCTGCCCTTCTATAGATAGCACAACTCTGAAACTACACTTGATGAATAACCTCAGTACTGCCATATATCAGAAAAATTGTCAAGAAACTGGTGCCTGCAAAACATACAAATTTTGCTACTGTCCCATTCGTCCTGCGTCGCATTCATCCCTACTATCCCTATAATAAGTATTTTAAAAAAATTAGTCTAACAATTTACAAAATAAAATAATTAGTGAACGTTAATGAATTAGCTACGATAATTGTGTAACCATAAAAAATAATAATAATAATAAAAATAAATAAATTATTCAGCATTAAATAATATAAATAGTTCTAAATTTATATAAATTTAGCTCTTTAGAACGGATGTTAAGAGATTTAAGATTGTTAATTTTAACAAATATATCATTAACAATTATTTGTCATGCAAAAAATCAAAATTTTAGTTTCTGAACATTTAAAACGAAAAGTGGTATATCCATTTACTAATTTTATATCCGTTTAATGCCTGAAAGAATTTCTTTAAGCACCCTCTCAAAAATTAAAGACACACTTTATGGTATTTTCTAAATCTTATTATTTAACCCACTGGCACAAATCCAAAGTTGTTTTGGCGGTAATCCATCGTAAAAAAACAAAGCAGTTTTCTCACGAATATTCTTTTTATTTTTTATGTCTTTGTAAGAGCATTTCTTTACAGATACTTTGTTTTGGAGTTTTAGATAAATGAAGTGAGAAAATTGAAATACAAGGAAATTTTTTAGGGCTATAATGTGAAACAAAATAAATAAAATAAATAAAATAAAAGTTTTATGAGAGTTTTCGGGATTTGAGAAATTTCTTATGTAAGCATTTAGAGTAACATTTAGTCAGTACTTCTTTTAATAATACCAACCTCTTTTATTAAATACTAGCAGGCTACACCCGCTCGCTCTAAGCCTCGCTTCAGGAACTCGCTGCCTACAGTATCACTATTTCAGCCCCATTGCATCGGGTCCAGGTTCCACTGCTTGCAGTAAGGTATTTACAGGATACTTCAATTTGGGTATTTATCGACGACAGGTGGATCTGCAATTATTTAAGAACTTTGATTTTAAAGATGACTTTATCTCTAGCATCTATTAAATATTTTAGTTTTTGAACCATGTATTTTATAGCCCTAGCTTTTTACACTATATTATCATATAGTTCCGAGCAATATAATAAATGAAATAAAAAGTGAATTTTCTTTTAAAATGAACTAAATAAATTTTAATTAAACTTAAATTTTAATCAGTTTAATCCTTCCTACTATGTACTACCATTTTTTTTTCAATAAATATTATATATATATATATATATATATATATATGTCCTTTATTTACTTTCTCCGTCATTAAGTTTAAGGGTCCTTTTTTTTTTAATTATTATTGTTATTCATGTCGGCATAAGTAATTCAAATTATTTTTGTCTGTTGTTGGTTCTTAATCTGTATTGCAACATTTTTGTGTAAGCTTTACCTAAATGTTACAATCAGTTCTATTTTTTATGTGTTGGAATTGTTTTGTATCTTATAATTGCTAAATATTATGGTTTAATTTTATTACGATAACTATCAATTATATATATATATATATACATGCATATTATTAAAAAATGAAAAAGAAGAAAAAAAAAAGTAAAGAAAATATTTTGCCTCAAATAAAGGAATGAATTAGATAAATAACAAATAATTAGCGTAATAGCCGTTGCTAAGACACGCAGACGATTGAAATAAAAGAATAAATTTCAAGAAAATTAAACATTGAAGCAAATATTTAAAATCGAAAAAAAAAAAATAAAAAAAATAAATAAATCCAATATCAAAATCCGAAAAAATATCGACGATGTGCACACCTTCAGGTTCCCAGGTACCCATCTACCAAATTTTGTAGCTCTGCAATTAGTAGTGCTAACACCAAGAGCGCAGGCAGACACACTGACACACATACACAGACAGACTATATATCTTTATATATACTTTTCTTTATCTATATAGATAATAGAAAAAAGTAAACCAACTTGAAATAAATATATTTGAAACTAATTTATTCAACAAATGATAATTAACTGATTATTATAACATACAATACTTTATTTACATGAATTTTAAAGCACATGCTTGTATTCATATATGTTATATATGAATATATTAAATTATATGCATACTTTCCAATATAGTGATTTTTTTATTTTCTGAGTAAAGCTTCAGTTTCACATACATTAAAACACCCTATCGAGAAATTAAAAAAAAATATTTACATATATTTATTATTATTATTATTTGCATTGCAGATAAGCATGGATTATCTGATATTTTGAAAATACCACACACAATTAAAGAATCCCATACTTAAACGAATGACAAAATGTGTAGAAAAATTCTTAATACTTTATTCAAAGTCAAATGTTTTTGATGAAAATAAATAAATAAATAAAATAAATACTTTCTTAAACAATAACAATTGTGAAAACATTCTGGTGAAAATCAAAATTATATATAACATGACTATTTCCCATATTATTATTCAGAACAAATGCAAATATAACAAAGAAATTGAAATAAAAGTTCTTTTTTTTTTTTAATGAACTTTCATTTTTATTTCTTTGCTTGTAAAATAAGTTGAAAACAAATTTGTCATAAAATATATCATTTACAAGTGCATTGTACACAGCAAATGTAAGTGCGATTGTGTTGTATAATTTTGCGTAATCGTAATTAATAAATTTAGAAAAAAAAATAAAGAAGTAAAATAAGGTAAAAACAAATTTCTCATGAAAAATATATCATTGACAAATGCGTTATATTTAACAATCGTAATTAAAGTACAGTCGGTAACAAAAGTGTCCGAACACTAGCAAAAATTCCTATGTAAAAAAAGTACACTTCGTACGGTTTTGTTAAATAAATCCTTGTCGAATCCTGTGCTTAGTCAGTGTAAGAACATAATTCGATAAGGATTTATTTAACAAAACCGTATGAAGAGTACTTTTTCTATATAGGAATTTTTGCAAGTGTTCGGACACTTTTGTTACCGACTGTATTAAGAAGGAAAACAAAAATGAAGTTCTTTAAAATAAGTAAAATAGGCTTAAAACAATTGTCATAAAAATGTATCAGTTACAGAAGCGTTGTATTTAAAAATTGTAATAGAAAATAATAATAATAATAATAAATAAAAAATGAATAAACGAAAAGTTCATTTAAAGAAATAAGTTAAAAACAAATTTGTCACAAAATTATACCATTTAAAAATGCGTTATTTTTAACAATCGTAATTAAAAAAATTAGAAAGAAAACAAAAGAGAAGTCAATTTAAAGAAGTAACATAAATTAAAAACAAATCTGTCATAAAAATATATCATTACCAAATGCGTTGTATTAAACACTCGTAACAAAAAATTTGTTTTACCACTCAAAAAATAAAATTAGATTGCAACAAAATAAATATCATAGAATAGTGAGATATAGATAAAAATATATGTATACACTAAATCTCCCTAAACGACTGAAAATATACTTCGGTGTATAAAAGATTTCACTTGTCAGTGCTGTTCCTTGTGTTGTCGAAAATTGAAAGCTCTGTGATTTATCAGGTAATAACTTCAACTTTGATGCAAGAAATATTGTAGGAATTCTGGTGATCCATTTTTCTATGACGTTAAGGAAGTCCTGAGAAGCGTCATATATTAGCTGAAGTTTGAAAATTTAGTAGAGAATCTAAAGAATTTCATGGAAAAGCGGAAATTATTCCGAGAATGAAAACTAAGAAAATAAAAATACATGAGTATTTTTTAATAATCATTTTTTTTAAATTTATTATCAATAAAATTTAAATATGACTACGTTTTGCTTTGTTTACTTTAACTTTCATAAATGTTAAGTATGATTTATAAGTTTATATATTTTACAATTTTAAGCATTCATTGAACAGCCATTAGAAACAAATAACAATGATTACATTTAAAAAGTTTTAAAAAAGGATTGAGTTAATACTTATTAAATTAAAAATACCTCATAAAAATCCGTATAAAATTTGAGCCTTTATATATTTCTGCACACCAGAGCTCGAAAATGACACGAAAATCACTGCTGGGCGGTTTGTTTATTCCTTCACTGCTAGGCGGTTTGTTTATTCCTCACTGCTGGCCGGATTATTTATTCCAAACCGCCCAGCAGTGATTCCATTCCGCCAGGAATGCCGGAATCCTGCTGGCGGATTCCATTCCGCCCAGCAGTGTGCCCAGTTCATTTAATAAACAAACCGCCCAGCAGTGATTTTCGTGTGCCGAAACGGCACACCGTGTCTGGTGTGCCGAAGTATATAAAGGCTCAAGTTTTTATAAGACTATTATACTATTTTAGATTTAAATAGCGAAGTGTAGGAAATTATTTGTATTTTACAAATATTTGAGGAATAAAACTCATTTATTGAATGTCAATATATTTCAACATGTGAACAATACTTATAAATGTTTTCGGGATAATTAAAATATATAAGTTTAATGGTAAAATTGTCGAAATTCAGTTTGCAGTAAAATTCCATTCACGTGTGATACAGTCGACAGCAAAAATATTGAAAAACACATCAACACTTTTCATGTATTTGTTTATTTATTTATTTTTAATTTGATCGCTAATTTTTATCATCTATTAACATTTTTATTAACAGCATAAAGACTAAGTTCACAACTCTATAATTTTTTATTTAACAATGTAATAATAAGTACACATTATTTAAATTCGAATTATTACTAAGCACTTCATTAATTTTGCTGCCGACTGTATGCATATAAATTTACACTCTCGTGTAAAATTATTTTTACATGCATAAATTCACGGATTTCTTAGTAAACGTGAACGATCATTTTATGACGCATAAATACAAAGGAAAACATTGTACAATATAATGAGAGCACTCCATACATGTTATTTAATTACAGCATGAAACAATAAAAATGGTAATAAAATGCAACAAAGGGAGTTCATAAAAAAAAAGGAATAACTCAGAAAAAAAAAAAAAAAAAAAAAAAAGAAAAAGAAAAAAGACTTACGGATTTGTACAAAGATAAACTTGGAGCTTGTGTATATATACCGTAAAATCCCGAAAGTACCCCCCCCCTCCTTTTTGAAAAGCAAAACGGATAAATTTCAGGTGGGGGGGGGTTATAATCAAGATTCTTTATTAAAAAAAAAAAAAAAATGTAGAAAAGGGAGAGGAGGTTATATTCGATGGACGGGGTACTTTCGGGATTTTACGGTACTTACTTAAAAAGAAATATTAAAGGCTACCATTTCTTACATTACAGGTAAAAAAAAAAAAAAAAAAAAAAAACTGCATAATGATTCCATTGATAACGCGCATCCGACACTTTATGAAAAATTAGTTAAATTAGAAATAATATATAAATATTAAAACTTAATTCAAACACACCATTAATAAAAACCACGAGTTAAAGTTTTAAAAGAAAAGTTTTACATAAACATACTACCTTAAATATATACAAAACAAAAGAAGATTACAAGAATATATTGGCTAAATTTAATAGTCTTCATCGAAAAATTCGTCAAAATCGCCCGAAGATTGGATTTAGCTTTGTTGGATGGAGAGAAAAAAAAAGGGGGAGGGGGTTACTTTCAGGATAATGGAGACATTTCACTTTCAGCGAGAAAAGGGGGGTGGGGGGTATAATCGATGGAATTCGGGATTCGGATATTCCGGATTTTACGGTATATATAAATATATATATATATATATATATATATATATATATATATATATATATATATTATGTATTATTCAGAATATATCACTACTCCTTTTATACATGTTCAATTTCAAGAAAATTACTTCTACTTATTCGACAAACATCTTAAAAAAGAAATTTTTTTTTTTTTTTTTTTAACTGTTTCTTGATTCTGGTAGGCATATAAATTTCTCAGGAACACACCTTTGAACCGGAAGTGGTAATAGTAGTATTAAAATAAATAATGGGACTATTTTGTCATGTTATTTATTTTTAACATGCTAATTGTTTTATAAAAATTTACTTTCATGTCGCATTTACATTTATGGCGTAATTATCAAATATTAACTAAATCAACATGTAGTGATGTAAAATACATTGAATTTCAATCATGTCATTCATTTGTAAAATTTTTATATTTACGGAAATATCTTGACCTCATTTTTTAATTCGAAAAGTTGAGAATAAGTGAAGAAACTAGAAATATTAAAATTAATAATTTTATATGAACTCTTGTAAGGGAAGGTTTTTGACTACCTACATAAAATCTAATAAATTACTCTATTAAATAAAAATGTATGTCTCCCTTGTGTAATGAGTGTTGTGTTAATTGGATAAAACAACTTCAACAATACTGTCTCATTTGATAAACATTAAATTAAAATCACCGATACCAGTTAGAATCTGACTCAAAAGCTCACACAAATCTCTCATAAGCACATTGAAGCGTAAAATACTTACCGTGCTACTTAAAGAGTTTGAACAAGAAAATCACTTTAAAAATTTTACATTAACCCTACAAGGTGCAATTTTTTTTTTAGTGCGCGACAAAAATATATAGGTTGTAATTAGTGATCAGAAGATAGGAAAACTTATAAAAATAAAAATAAAACCATATTGTACGGAAAAATCAACTTTTTAGCAAAACGTACCGCATGTTGAACATACATAAAAATATGATTTACTAATACGTTTACTATTGTAATTAAAAAAAAAAAATTAAAAAAAAAAAACCTTACCTCTGCAAAATATATACCTCGTTATAACACACAGTATTTTTTTTTTTTTCCAGTCAAAACTGTTCAATAACTATTCTTTTTTTTATTTTTGAATTCAGACAAACGACTAACGTATAAGTTTCATTCAAATTTCACACTGAGTGCACTATACCAAAAACACGAACGACATCTTTAGGTAAAGATTCGTATCACTACATTCCTAAATGTCAGCAGCTTCTATCAAGATGTCAAGAGATGTCGCTACTAATAGTTTTATAGCTATAGGAACGATTAAAGTCGGTGTTCCACATATGGAACTGGGTGCCTTGTAGGGTTAAACTTTCTTTACCGAAATTCTGACAGCGGGGAGCTATCCTTTCCATTGAACATCAAAATTGTGATGACATGTCTCCAGACTATCCTTAGAGATGAGTCCTAGACATTCAAGTGAAACAATTCCAACTTTCGTAACTTGCAAAACTTTCTATCTAGTATTTTCAATTATGATCCGTAACCTTCGTCACTTGAAGGAACATTCTGTGGGCATCTAGCGTTTGAAATGGCAGCATGATTTGGCGATTTGGTCGTATGAGGCCTCTCATCCATAGATAATATCTATAGTACATTCCGTATAATGTAATTAGAATATATGCATAAATCAACTTATTTAACAGGATTTAACAAGGAGGAGGTGCCGCTCACCGCTCTAAGAGTAGTGTCGAGCGATTCTAGCTATGCTAGGCCCCTATTCCGGAACGTTTATTTAAAAACTAAAAAAAAAAAAAAAAAAAAAAAAAAAATACCAGGTTCGCCAGAACAATATTTCCGCGCGACATAGGGCGAAGTATTACAAATATGTATTAATTATTAACAAACTTAAAAAAAAAATAATAATTAAAAATAAATACGCAAAGGTAAGATTCGCCAGTACAGAGTGCTCACGCGACAGGGGGGGGGGGGACGAAATAAGATAAATCTTGAAAACGCAAAAGCACAATGAGCTAGAATTGAACAGGAAGGAGGGAGAATTATTTACAAGTAAATCAGTTCGCCAGAACAAGGTTCCCACACGACATAGGGCGAAGTTGGTTATTTTACGACATTTACAAACACATGAGGAAAGAATAGATATCTTACGGCTAGTGGGTAAGTGAAAAAGATTATTTAACTTATGAGATTATTAAATACTTTTCATTAATTTAACTGCTTAGGAATCAGATAATTTTAAATGACTTAAGAAGAATTTAATTTGTTCTATTTGAAATATCTAAGAGTAATTCAAAAATTCGTTTTAGTTTTATTGCAAGTGATATAAAATATAATTAAATATAATGATAAAAGGTTATAAAAAATTGATTACTTTAAATTCTTTAACTTTATTAAAGAAACTAATGACGCCAGTTGTTCATTACCATAACTCATTTTCGTAGAGAGTATGGATAAATAAATCCAAATATGAAACATGATTATAATCGTCATGTTTATATGAAAATATATCATAAAATTGTATATATATTTCTAATTAATTTATTAGTAATATTTAATTATTTATTTATATATTTACTTTTAACAATACAACATATAAATGCTTTCATAAATTAAAGTATTGGTGTGCATTAAATATTTAAATATAAAAATTTCTTTTCACACCATATAATAAAGGGAAGTATTGACGATTTCAAAAAGACGTGGTCTTTTTTTTTTTAGGTGCAAAAAACACACGCACCTTTTGAGGCAAAAGCAAGACAGGAAGAGAGGGTAAAACCCACGGCTGGGAGGGCAACACAACCTGAAATTAGGATAGCTGCATGCAACAAGCATATCCTTGCTGATTGCATTTCTTCTAATACTTCTAATCATAAATATTTTCTTTGAAACTCTAAGATGGTTTCACTTAAAGAGCTTAACCCGGGAGGATGGGCGCGGGGTGTTTTGACACCCCATGCACGGAAATATGTATCTGCTGTCACTCCCTATAAACAGAAGTGGTCGGGTCCTTCAGTACCTGCCTCGAAGGTCCTCCTCCGTGCGAAGAGTATGAAAATGGCAAATTCAGACTCTTTTTCATTCTTACATAACACTCAGAAATTGAAGCTATATGTAAAAACTGAAAAAAAAACTCTTAAGTTTCTGAAGCATGTACATCCTAATTATTAGGAAAATTAATATCTCAGTATTCTTATCCACAGTAATGTATCATTTTTATTATAATAAATATTGTAAAGAAAATAATTAAGTGAACCACATGGGAAAAATTTAGTTTTTCAAACAATTGGGAAAAAGTTGAGTGCTTTTAATTTATTTTCTATTAATTTTTAAAGTTAACGTTAATTGAAAATTTCAGTTATTAATTTTACGAGAAAAAGTGTAATTATCATGAATTTCATTAACAGATTGAATTCTAAAGATTTTTTTCGTATTTATGTCATTTAATATGACTGGGGTGAGCTGACACCCAATGCCCGTCCTCACGTTACGTTTCACTGCGCCCGTTCTGCCGGGTTAAATATAATCTAAAGCTGATAAAAGGGGCCACATTGCTCTCATGGAAAAATTTGATTATGTTGGTAAAGTTAATCATCTTTTATATGAGGGACATTATACTGAAAATAAAAAAGACGAAAGTATGTCCCTTCTTAGCTTTGTTAAAAAAACTGTTAAGAATTCTATTGTTCTTAATGATAGTACTAAATGTTCCGTTTTCCCTTTTTTAGTCATTTGTGTTCATTTTTAGGATTTATTGAAAGGTCATAAAAAAAGTGTTCTCCTCAGACCTACGGTTCTGAACACTGGCACTGACACTTATCCTCTCTCAAAATTTTTAGCGTGTATATTTCCTCCTTTACGTAACACTAACTGGTCAATCTGCAGATCAGGAGCCTCAACGTCTTATTTCCATCACGCATTATTCAACAGATCATTGTTATTTATTCTTTACTATATAATATATATATATATATATATATACATACATATATGTTGATTCGATTGACTCCCTACATAAACAGAAACATTTATGACAACTAGATTTTAATTTTCAATTCATGACAATTTAATACACATACCAGACATTTAATGACTATTAAACAGGATAATAAACTTAAAGGGCAGTGCGTGACTGTCACATTGGACATTGCTGCATATAACACGTTGACTTAGTGACGCAGAACTGACAGCTACTGTTTGTCACATTGGACATTCGTCCGTTTAACGCGTTGACGCAAGAGTGACAGCTAGTGTGTTAAGAGGAAAAACTTAACAAAATGCATGTAAAATTAATGACAATTAATTAGAAAAATTTGAAAATACTTTACATTAATATCATAGAGCAATGTTTTCTGCATTTATTAAAATAAAACTGAATATTGTTTTTATTAGATAAGTTTTTCCTTTTTAGTATATTAGTATGGTTTTATTTTTCAATAGCCAAAATATTTCTTTTAAGTTTTAATAAATATCGAAAAAGATGTATTAACAAAACTTCACTATAAGTTTAATCATCAGTATAAATTATGCTATGTTTATACGACTCTAAATATTAGAACGTCTAGACAGGTTCTTTTCTTTAAACTTTAAAGTAATGATATTCAAATCTCTAAATATTTTCAACAATTTAAAATTTTAAAAGAAAAACAAGTAAATCTAAAAGTTTTAATTGGATTAAATCAAATAATAGTAAGATTTTAAAAGTTAATTAGAATAAATTTTTATTTCGAAAGTCTTGATATAAAATTATGTATTTTAACAAGAAATGGAAATACGTAAATATCGTTATTTGAGTAAAATGAGAAAATGTATCAGTAATGATATATCTTATAAACAATAGGAAAAAAATTACTAAATACCCTAAAGGAATTTTCGTGACATGAGTATGTAAAATTCTCTGCATTTAAATTTAATAAAGCAAATCAACCATGAATTTTAATTAATAATACGAAAAAAAATAAGCACTGTTAACAGAAAATAATGAAAATTGGTTTATTTATCAGAATTATTGCTGATTACGTATAAATAATACACATATTTTTTCATATGACAATCATATATTCCTGTATGATATACTATATAATTGGAATATATTATATTCTTGTAATTAAATATCTGTATGTAATATACTAGTTATAACACACCAGTTAAAAATACCACAGAACTAACCGACAAATTGCTGCCAGAATGAAATACTTTTTAACACGCTTTATTAGCTTCACCTGTATGTATGTATGTATGTTTGTAACCACTCTAGGAGCAAACAAAAAATCTATATTGTAAAAAAAAAGACTCTCTGTACTTGAACGGCGTGGCGTTGAAGTATATCTTCGCGCTACGAACCTAAAGGTCTAGCGTTCGATCCCAGTCAGGGCAGATTTTTTAAAAATGGTTTTTAATAAATTCTAAAGTATTTTAATTAAAGATTTAAATGTATGTAAATATTATGGTGTGTCACTCACATGATTTTCTCTTAACCTGCATTTTAATACTAAGATAGATATTTTGTGCTTTTTAGTTCACATTTCTATAAAAGCGTGTTCTTTAA
Source organism: Salticus scenicus (assembly GCA_963930645.1). Classification (NCBI taxonomy): domain Eukaryota; kingdom Metazoa; phylum Arthropoda; class Arachnida; order Araneae; family Salticidae; genus Salticus; species Salticus scenicus. Next base: position 153,130,789 of record OZ005659.1, read on the forward strand.
TTTTTTTAAAGCTATAATATTATATGTGGGTAAGTTAGTATAAATCTTCAAAAGATAAACGTCAAAATTTTATGATATTTCGACCTTTCGCTACCGAAATATTAAAGTTTAAGTGACTATACTTTTGATATTTTCAGAACAATGGACAGAGCTGAATTTCGTCTGTTGATTAAGCATTCAGTTTTGATTGGCAAAAATATTGTCGAAACTCAACAATGGCTTAAAATATAAAATTATATGCAAACAATTATTTCATATGATGAATGATTAATTAAAATTTAGCCACATACCTAATGTTTAGCATGTACGCAGAAGAATAATCCGAAATTGTCGAAAATGTCGAGATTATCTACGTTTATTCATTTTTTATGTAAGCATAACAATTATAAAATGCATATTTCTATAGAAATGAATTATTAATATATAGTAATGATAATAAGGAAGACTAGATTGTTTCTTACATTTTCATATTATATTAATTGATTTTAAGGCCACAAAAGAGAATAATTGCACTTAGAAGGTGTTCATCATATAAGTATTTTTTTCTTTCTTTCTTTCTTTCTTTTTTTCTTTTTTCTTTTTTTTTTTTTTTTTTTTTTTTCCTTAGAGAGAGAGAGAAAATTTTCACTTACGAATTATACAGTAATTTTCCTTAAACGTATCACAAAATTCCCATCAACGATCGCTGACGTAGTTTGTAGTCAGTAATTTTGTGTATATGTGTGTGCGTGTGTACGATTAATTGTTTTAGTGTTCCCTTTAAAATTAATTGCTATTATTATTATACATATAACATACATCTTAAATGCAATATTATTATAAATATACTATTAACATAAATATTTTTTTTTTTAGAATTTATAAAGATAAAAAACCATTCCACAAATTTTAGCTAGTACCTAAAATTTAAAAGTAATGTTTACATCTCTCTTAAGCAGCAAATATTCTTCATGCAATCATTTGCAATTTTAGAAACACTTTAGCATTTTTTTAACTTTTGCTAAGCTATTTATATTCTCATAAAACTTACATTATGAAAAAAGATTGAAGCTTAGCCTTAAATCTTGACATTACATTGTATAATATATCAGTTTCGAGTAAGAATTACAAAGTCATGAAAATCTGAAACGTTATTTTACTCGCTTAATAGTTTATTCATGGATAAATCTTTTAAGATTGAATAAGAAGTATAAATTACCTTTTTAAAAGTTAAATTTCAAGTATTTAAAAGTAACTTCAGTCTATTCTGGTTTATATCACATTACGCATTTTATCGACCAATGAATATAACTTATATTTGTTTTCTTTATTGAAGTAAAGTCTTTATAACCAAGTTTTAAACATTCAATGAAAACGAAATCCTCGCAGAAATTTCGTTCCCTTTTTGCATAATAAAACTCAGAAGAAAATTTTATTTTTAAAATATCACATTATTAAGGTTTGTAGTACGGATATTGGGGACATAATATGTTAGATTTCTAGCATACATTTTATGCTTCTCGATAAATATAATTTTATCATTTATGGTGGATAATATTAATGGCGGAAAATATTAACCATCTTATATTTATCTATTTTTCATAAAAAAAAGTATCATCCTTATTTCTTAATGAAGAATTTCAGTTTACATTTTATGGGTTATTTAAGAAAAAAAATCATTTTTTAATTACAATTTTCTATATAACGCTTTTAAAAATCTTGAACGTGAACTATTTGTATAAATATACCATGATACATTGGGGATAGAGCTAAAGTATTTCAAATTTGAAAAAAAAAATATGCGACTTTTACTTAAAATGTTAAACACACACACACACACGCACACACACACACACACACACACATATATATATATATATATATATATATATATATAATCTGTCAAAAAATGTGTTTCAATTGTTTATTCTCTCATTGTTTTCTTGAGTTTTTTGTTTTTGGGTTTCATGTCGTTTTAATGCACAGGCAAAATTATTTGAATAGCAACTATCTAGGTATAAAATTAATGTAGGATTAAATTTAAATTAAATTCTATAAAATATCTAGAAGTAAAATGTCTTGTTTAAAAAATCTGAGTAAAATTAAGTGTTTCACTAATTAAATAATCTGGTGTGTCACTCACTCGACTTTCTCTTACCCTGAAGTTTAATACTATAAATACAGGTTGGAGATTAAGAGGTAATATAACGAGTACTGTTATGTATACCTATGTTAAACAATTCAAATTAGGCTTCGGAAGACTTTTATATGATAATTAGTTCTGTTTGAGGGGGGCGGTAGCCCCCTCAAAACACTGTTTCATTAATGCACCTACATTTATATAGAATTTAATTCGGTTATTAAAAATAATTGTGATTTAAAAAAATAATAATTTATTAACACTATTATTTTAAAAAAATATTTTTTATGATAATACAGACGATTTCCATATTAGAGAAGTAGTATAACACTAAATATCCAAAAAAAGTTGAATTTATTCTCAATATTAAAGTAATATATATATATATATATATATATATATATATATATATATATATATATATATAATTGTTAAAAATGAATATTGTTAAAAATGAAAAAAAAAAAACGATAAAGTTATTTTAAGTTATCGCAGATCGATGGTTCAACCATTCGTTTTAAAGGTATTGGCGAACTCTTTTGAAAGATATCTATCATGAAAATTTACTCCCCTCGAGGAAGGACATCCCCCCCACAGGGGGAGGCTCCTACATACACATTTTTTTTCAGTTGACTATGTCTATTACAAAATATATATATATGTTCGTTTCATTTGGTTTAGTGCAGTCTATAGATGTTAAATTCTACTGACCTGCAATTTCCCCTATTGACGTAATGTACTTGAATACTTTTGAATGTCCCTGTACACGAACCATTTGCTTAAACTCAACGAAAAGCTGACTGCAACATCCCTGTATAATACACATTTATAATACTGAGTTTGTAATTTGTGCTACTATTTGTTCTTGATATATGCTGTTAACCGACACACAGACAGACACACACACAGGTCATTCGCTAAAAACATGATTTTCGTATTCAGCGGACCTCAGAACATGTAACTATACAAAACTTACGTTCGAAATAATTTTGTCCCTAAAACAATACTTTCTCGACCCTGTGGGTAAGAGAAGGTAAAATTAATTTCACAGATAAATTTACTTTGATGAATTTTTATTCTTATTGGTCTATGAGTTTTCAGTGGTCGTAAATCGGTTGCTCAGCTTTTACTATATTTTAAAAACTATTAACGTATATATATATATATATATATATATATATAAGTTACATTTACATAATTAATCGGGAAGTGTACAGAGAGTCATACAAATGACCATTTTAATATGCATATATATATATATATATATGTATATATATATATATATATATATATATATATATATATATATATATTGTTTTTTACGGAGTACAGATAAAAAATTCATATCAATGTCAAAAGTATCCAACAGATATAAAAACCAGCTCATATATTTAAAATAGCTCTTGTTACACTGCTTGGCATGAAAATTGCCCCAACACCATTTTGGAAAATTCTTATGTAAAATGACCGCCCAAATCTGAATATGACGTGCCTTTTGCCCTATCACTCACCGTAGTTTAAGGACAGACCCCTATTTTTATCATTTTTCAATAATTGTATGGCTATAAATTTGATTTTTAGCGGAGAGAAGGATTGTTTTAACTGTTAAATATCTTCTGGGGCGCTACAGATTTGGAAAATTCTAAAACATCAACTTCCGCGGCAGGGGGAAAATTTAGTGGGGGGAGGGGGGGTTGCCACTGAACTTATGTATTGCATATCTTATATTATTTTTTAACTATTATTAATGATATTTATTAAACATTATATATATATATATATAAGTGTTAAATGAATGCTTTTTCATTTTCCAAATCAACTTCATGGCCACAAAATTACCGAACAGTGATAAAAACTCCGGGAGCAAGTGGTGTCCCGAGAAAACGTTGGGTGACTGGGCAAAATGGTCGTCATATTCGTCATATCAATCGGCAAAAATGGTATCAGGGCTCGGATTTTTTTTTTCTTGTAGAGCAGTGTTATCAAAGGTACATCAATTTTGTTAATATTAATTACAAAATAATTATAATTTAATTTATTTACACTGATATATTATAAATTAATATTGATAGTACGATAATATTAACAATTATTAATGATAATTACTAATTAAGCATTTAAAAAAAATCACCATTTAAATAAATAATATTGCTTAATTAAAGTTTTAGGAGGAACAATACGTGAACCAATTGAAAATATATCTTAATCTAAATTCGGTATGCAAAAGGTTATACAGTAGAAACACTGATAATTCAAAGTTGAAGGGACCAGAAAAAATTTTGAAATTACCAAAAATTCGAATTACGTATACTATTTTGTCAAAAAGAAGAGATAAAATAAAAAAATAAAACTCTACGATAATGATTTAACACATAAACTTAATATCTAAGAATACTGCTACATTCATCCCCCCCCCATTAAATCAACATTTTTAATTGCTTCTTTAAGTACAATGTTTGTGTCATAGCATATGACTTCAACCTATCAATTGATACAAAAATAGAATCTTCTACATTACACATGACTTTCAATTTAAAAAACCCTGAAAGTTCATGTATATGGACCATACCTTCTGATGCACCAGGTAGAAAATACTCATGTATTTCATTATCCTTCTTTTGAAAGACTGTTAAAAAAAATCCAACTTTAGCTGAGAAAAATCTCGGGAACAAATTTTACTGTAATATTTCAAAAATTAGAATTATCCAAAATAGAATTCGAATTATCCATGATGTTTTATTATTATTTTAATACAAAAGTCAAGGGACCGAGTAAAAATTTCGAATTATCCAGAATTTCGAATTAAACAAGTTCGAATTATTCAAGTTTCACTGTATATGTCCCTTCAATGCATGATGATGCATACATGAATTATACCATTTTTTACCGAATTTAGCATTAAAAGTAGTACAAAACAGGCTGTCTACTGGACTGATTTTAATCTTAATACATCCATATCAATGTTTAGCTGTTCTTTTCCCGAGTATATGGTGGCATCAAACAGCCAAGGGCTCAAAACTGCAGCCAAATGTTCAGAATTAATTTTTCTTTTTTTTTTTTTTTTTTTTTTTTTTTTTTTTGCGATAAATCTAGCTTTGTGTAATTCATAAATTCGATGTCAGAGACTTAAAAATTTACTCTATATAACTGAGTGTATGCCTTTTTCATTTCTATTTTTAGATTTAGACACAGAAACTTTTTAAAATGATATATTTTTAATTTTTTCTGTTTGATTTATTTATGCATCATTATGCATTTATCATTATGATCGCAGTTTGATGCATAAATGAATAAGGTTAAAATTTGGAGTTGAATTTTGATCATAAGACTTCGTAATACCTTTTATTTCATGCTAATGTTTTTATCAGAAATACTCATTCGTTATTTGCATGCATTGTTATTAATTATCAGCATAAAATATTAATTTTGTGTCTCTAATTATGTAGTATGCGTATTATTTGTTTGTATTGAAAAATCCTATGATCATTGTTAATCTTATAATTATTATTACTTCTGATAGTCTAGTGGGTCATTGTTTTCAAACTATTTTAAACTGATGCATACCTATGAGATACATAGTTTTTCCATCAATTTGAAATTGAATTTCCTGATTTATTTTATTAATATGATAGTATTTAAGTTTAAAACTAAACTGATAAAATACATATCCTATACATATGAATCAGTTTAGAAGAACGAGAAAAAAAATATTTTACTACAGAAGAACTAAAGGAAGTAAGGGATAACTTGCCATCTGACGGCGAAGATGATTTTGAATTTCTGAAAAGTGATGATGATAACGATTCGCCATACAATAAAGAAAATTTTATTTAATATTTAGTTTCTAAGCATGGGAGTCCGAGAAGTCTTTTACAAAATGATTACAATGTGAAAAGACAGAGAGTCACCGCACCATACATTCTTTCAACCTGCGTCAGGCAGGATAAAATTGAACATGTTCCCATGTCGAATGGAAATCGCACTCATTGTAAAGTGCCAAATTGCAAATTCCAAACATTTATTGGACATGAAAAGAACGCTGTAGCATTAAGTTTAACTAAGGATAGAAATCGTTTCAAAATTTTCCACACAACATAATTTTGCCAATAAATGTACATGTAAAAATGTTTGATAGGTTATTTTTATTTAAATATATATCAAAATTTTAATTTTTTATAAAGTATAAACAATATTAATTAGTATTAAGTTTCAATAAAATTTTAATTAAAATTTTCAATATTTTTTTAAAAATATCAATAATTAAGTATTTTGTGCCAGTATTTATTAATTATGTTATTGTAAATGATTTTTTTCATGTGGTTTACATTTTAGTACTAAATACATCATGGAATCATATATGCATCAAACCTAAACATTCAAGAAATAATCAATAAACAATGTTAAATATTTTTTTAAGTATTTTTCCGTGTTTATTTAAGCCATGACCATAAAGAAAAAAATTGTGTGGTAAAAATATAATAAATCATGCGTTTATAGGATACGTGTGCCCCCTTCGTCGCACAGAGAATATCAAGTCGATAGTCAATTTCACGCCAGGTAGCGGCAAGCATGTCGGCATCCACAGAGGCTATTGCGGTTGTAATTCTGCTTTCTCTTGTGGTGTATGCATTCTCCTTAGTATCCGCTCGAATAAAACATCACATACAAAAGTACTACATAGAACAAACACATCAAAAGTACACATAACATTGGAATAGTTGCCAAAAACAAAAGAGAGAAAATGCCATTAATAAGCAGACGATATTTAGAAAAGTACAGATATTTAGACTGGAAAATGAAATTATCTGAAATTAACCACACACGCAGACGATATTTACAAAAGTAAAGATATTCAAACCTGAAAAGAAAATATTCCATCAATAAATGCCATATATTTGTTTATATCTTCATTATTTTATGAGTTATTAAACATCAAAATGGGTCCGGGACTTTATAAACACCCTGTATATTAAGTATAAAGTTCACAACAATAAATTATTTATGAATGTGTTCATTCAATGGCTAATAAAGGAATTAAACATATTTAATTTACTGATGAAATATTATGGCTTTAATTTCAATGAAGCTTATTTCTTGAACAATAAATTATATTTAGTTCGAATAAATTTTTTGCGATAAAAATAAATATAATGTAAGTTTATACAAAAATGTATTGCTTTAGGCACCAAATTATGAAACGAAACGTTTTTTAACGAAGCAGAAGCATTAAATCGTCTAGACGACTTCTTTATCGTATCTTTAAAATTAAGATAATTCAATCTCTTTATATTTACTAAATTCTTAAATATGAAAACAAAATGCTTTGATTTTCAATTATTTTAATTGGATTGTTGTCGAAAAAATGCCCTATTATATTTACAAATTTATGAGATATATTTATTTTATTCATAAAATACGGTATATGAATTTCAGTAGGTAGGTTATCAAAAGTAATTATTTAAAAAAAAAATGTGTGCTAATATTATATGTTTTTAATATTAGCATGAATAAAATATTTTATTTATTATTTTTTTTAAAGCATATTTTGCCAAAAATATTTTTGGAATCTGAAAAATCAAATCTAATGCTGTCATCATACATAACAAATCTGAAATATAGAACATACGTAAGAATAATATATATCATTCCTGAAATATTCTAACATTTTAAAAATATGATTTCCATTGCATGAATCTAGCTTAATAACTTTCACCATATGTTTAATGAATTACAGAATAAAGAATCATGCGTGGCTCACACTTTACTTTCTCTTAACCTTACTAGATTTAGAAGAGTTTTTATAGATTAATTGTATTTCTTTGTGAAAGGGCTACTGATCACGTAATCTCCATGTAATTTTTTCTAGGGTAAGTAAATATATTAGTAAGAAAAAAAAATTGTATATTTGCTACCGTTATTTTACATTTTTTTTTTTTTTTTTTTTTTGACTTTCTGTTTTTGGCATATGTCACAGAAACTAATGTTTCGGATTTTTTTTTTTTTTTTTTTTTTTTTCAAAATCCAGTTTTAGTATAAGATCACATTCTGATGTCCACTGAATCTGAAATGTAGTTTTTACCATTTGTCTGTATTTGCATGTGTGTCTGTCACACACAAAGGCAAACATATATTCTCAAAAAATGATTAAGTAATGTTAAGTTTATTTCAAAACATGAATCCATCGGAAACTCTAAGTCGAATATTTTTTACAAATCCAATAAACAAATAGTTAATGGGTTAAGCACTTATAAAATTGAACACTAATATGTATTTTAATAATTATAAATCGTATCACATTCTAGTATTTTTCGTCGAAGATATTAAAACTTTAAGCACACGTATAAATAAATATATATATATATATATATATATATATATATATATATATATATATATATATTCACCAATCTTCATTTTTGCTCAAACGTTTCCTTAATAAATAGTGTAAAATTATATTCAAACTATTTAGTTTATATTTAGTTTCAGCAGACTTATTTTAAATTACCTTTTACGTTAATAAAATGGTTACTATAAAATTTTTCGGAAAGAACATTTTAAATTAAATTAAATAATTTAAATATACTATATAAAATACTTTATAAATTACATACTTATATAACAATAAGTAAATTATATATTTATACACTAATATAATACAACATGAATTATATACTTAAAACTATATAAAATACATATTATATACTTTTTATACTTAATTATATATGTGTTGCAGTGTATATAAAACACATTTTTATTGCACCAAAACTTACAAATTATATTCAAGAGATTCGTTCAGAAGGTATACTTTCTTTCTGCACCTTATCTTGTTAATTAGATTTTTTTTTTCAAGCAATTTTTATACTCATAAAAAGAAAAACTATAGAAGCTTAGCATTAAAACTTGACATTATATACACGACAGAATTTTAGTTTCAAAAAGGCAATGCAAGGTCTGTCCCGAAATTAATTCGCCCATTTTTATTTTAAGAAGTTTATTGAACCGATTCGTACAATTACTCAATATTATTCGAAATACATCCCTCCTGCTTCAACACCCTTTCTCCAACGCGATTTCCATGCTTTATATGCGTCCTGGAAGTCCGTCGAAGGGATGTTCTTTAGTAACCTCGTCGTAGACACCTTGATGTTCTCCAGACTCCCCAAATGCTGTCATTTAAGGGATTTTTTAATATTTAGGAACAAAAAGGAAGTCGAGCGAGGACAAATCAGGACTGTAAGGCGACTGGGGGAGCGTTGAGAGGCTGGGAGCATTGTCATGGTGCAGCTACCAGGAATTCTTGATATCGCGCCTGAAGCGGTTAACCCGTTGCTTTAGCCTTATCAGTACTTCGACGTAGAATGTGGCGTTCGCTGGTTGGCCAGGTGGAATATATTCAAAATGAACCACTCCCTTGGAATCGGAAAATAAAAACAAACAACAACAAAAAAAAAACTATGAGCATTTCTTTGACCTGCGATTTGCTCCGTCTTACCCTTTTCGGGCGTGGAGATGACGTCGTGTGCCGCTCTGCGCTCTGTCTTTTTGTTTCTGCGTCGTAAAAGAAGATCCAAGACTCGTCACCACTTACCACAGTGTCTAAAAGAGTCAGATCGTCCTGACAACGCTGCGACAATTCTGCTCGAGAGTTTTTTCCATCTTGATTTTGACCGAGTATTCACACAAGGGTTCACTGAAACAGGCGCTGTGACACTGCAGCAGCTCGGAACCGACTGGCGCTGTTGCCGCTGTGTTCACAAGACTCTACCCATCCTTTTGTGCAAGCGGCAACCCTGGGCGACGGATAGTCGCGGCAGAAGAAAACAGGGCGCATTACTTTCGGGACAGACCTTCTTTGACCCCACTAAAAATAATCCGAAGATATTCTCGAGAAAATGGTATTTTCTTAAAATTTTCTTCAAATATATTAAAATATTTTGATAATTTATCGTTTTCTATAAAATATCTTCAGAAATTTTGAAGACATTATAAAGAAATTTTGTAAACTTTTTTGAGAATGGACCAAATAACTTAAGATATTCTGTAGATTTTCTCTAAAAATATCTGCAGAATATCTTGAGATTATTTTTAGTGGGGAAGTCATTAAACTTTAAACTATTTTTTAGGAGTGAGCTTGCTTCTTTGAGAATAAATCTTTTAAGTATGAGTAGGTTAAGTATGACATAGGTATGACTAGGAAAAAATTAGTCGCCTCTTCGTTTAAAAGGTTAAAACGACCCTATTATTCTATATTATGAAATCGCCAACGCTTATATCTTATATATCTTATTATAACATATCTTATCCGTATTTTCGAATAAGATATGGAAAAAATATTATGTCTGCCGCAAATCGTCTTTTATTTATGATAAGTTTATGAAAGTTTGATCAATATATTAAGATTATTCTTTATATAATTATATGTATTATTACTTTCTTAAAAGGAAATTAATTTTTTTTTTTTTTAAATTCTGACTTGCATGTTTTCTTCATATGATATAAAAATTCTTTGTGTATTTTTTTTTTTGGTGTTGACAGATTGTTTGTAATCATAACATAAGAAACAACATACAATATTTTATCTCGGTAAAAAAAAAAAAAAAAAAAAAAAAAAAAAAACTATCTTTCAAAAATCTTCATATATAGTATTTGGAACATTTTGGATTTTTTATTAATTTTATTCTTCGTATGTTTTATACAAAATTTTTACTTTATTAAAATAATATTCCATTTTATATACTACTTTTTTTCTCATTATTTATTTATTTATTTTTTTTTTTTTTTTAATTACACAATGTCTATTATAACCTTCCTAATCTTATAAGCTACCGTTCATTCCGTCGTTATGGAAACGTAGGTATCCTATTGTCCCAACAATAATGTCATGTAGTGATTAATCCACAAGCCTCAGGACAATAAATGCAAGGATTCTAGACTGCATGATTCAAACTCTAATATTTAATGACCTCCACTGGATTTGATTTAAATTCATTATTTAGTACAACGGAAACTATTGTATTAGTTTCTTATAATTAACCTAGGAATATTCAAAGACCTTCCTCATTGCATGTAATTACCTATAACTTGGAGATGTATTAGTGTGAAAGCTAGTTTAATACATATTTTTCCATGGTAGAGCTTTGAAATTTGTCAAGTTATGCTTAAACATGCACAATACACGGTTATTCTGATGTAGTAAAAACTGGATCGACGAAGTCGTAGAACTTGTTTCGCTGACGAATCCTACACAGTAGCCCATAAACATAATATGCTATATACAATTCTAAGGGGGTCATAGGCGAGGTCATTAAACCAAGGAAAGGAAAAAACGGTGCTGGTAATTGACTGCATCTCGCAGAAAAAGTCGCACTTGGTACATGACACACATGTACTTGGATCGCTCAAGAAGAGCAAAATCTGAGGCCTGAATGTGATCGTACCTAAACATAAAATGGGAACGTCAAATTGAATTTAGTTTAAAGGTTTCTGAATTGGAAATATAAACGTATTTGGGACGAGCCCTCTTCGCCTAGTGACTCATCGCTTCTTCAACAGAACTTAACAAGCACGTGTTAACCCAATGATTCACTCTCAGCCATTTTGCTCACACTACGAAAATTTTGGCTAATGATATATTACCGTTAGCTACTCTTTTGCAAATTTTTCCATCCATGTTCTAAGGTCCAAAAAAATTTGGGGATGTATATTTAAGGAATGTATATTTAAAATTATAAGGTTAGAATGTAGTTAATAAATTTAATTTTACTCATATAATTTACAATTAAAAAAAAAGTCTGTAAAAATTGCATTAAATTTACTAGTTTAAATTTATAATTTTAACTGAAATAATAAATATGCTATTATTGTTGTTTCATTAAATTGTTTTTCCATTAACATTTTAAATACAAAATATATTTTATGATGCAAGAAGAAATCTTTTTAAATATAATTATAAAAATATGCTTAAATTTTACATTTAGGCAAGACTTGTTTGTGATTTAAATCATGTATTATGAGGTTTAAACTAAAAATGCAACATTTCCTGGAAGTTTAAGTCAGAAGTTTAAGTTATAAATAAATAAATAAATAAATAAATATATATATATATATATATATATATATATATATTAATTAGTTTTGTTTAAGTCAGAGTAACAAGAATAAATGTCCGTTTATATATATCGAGAAAAATAAAGCACATTTACAGTTTTTTCCAAATTTTATAAATTAATCTATTGGTTTTACTTCAAAACATGTTTGGCAGATAGCCATGAAAAGAGCAAATTATATTTTTTAAAACATTCTTTTTACTTTATTCTTCATTTTAAAGTTACACATTTACTTTTTTTTCTTATCAAATTACTAAATATCTTTATATATATATATATATATATATATATATATATATACATACATGCAGTCATATATAAATATGCAGGGTGATCAACTTAAAAGAGTACCGTTGGTGTTTCGTATTACCCTTAAATATGACGTATGCGGCAACTATTTTAACACTGAACTATAATTGCTTGAACCTTGTTTAAGTGTGGGAGACAATTTCCTACACTTTTAGGCTGTTACAACATTATTTGCGAAGTAAAACAGGAATGGAGACGCACATAAAAAAAAAAAATCCTGGAATAATTTTATTTATAAAAACAAAATTTAATTATTTTGTTTAATTATCATTCCTACATTACATTTACATTATCATTATCATTTTTACATTATCATTTCATAGGCTTTTCCAGAGAAGGCCTGCAAATATCGATGAATTGGAACAGATCATTATTGAAGAAATCTCGTCAATAACGCCAACAATGCTGCGAAGTGTGTCAAAAACTTGGTTCGACCTGTTCATGTTTGCATTCAAAATATTGGCGAACATTTTCATCATTTTCTGTGAGGAAAGATAGTGTAAAAAAAATAAATAAATAAAATAAAAAATAAATTATATTTTTCAAAAATAAAATTATTACAGGATAAAAAAAAATATAAAACAATGTGCGTCTCCACTTCTGTTTTACTTCATAAATAATGTTGTAACAGTCCAACAGTGTTGGGAATTGTCTTACAAACTTAAACAAGGTTTAAACAATCGTACTTCAATGTTAAGGGTTATAAGAAAAGTTCACGGGTACCCTTTAAACTGATCTCCCTGTATATATATATATATATATAAACTTTTCATATTAAATTTATTCCTTTTGCTGAGATGATATTAGCAGCATTTGGAGTACAGAGATAAATGATTTTTTTTTTTTTTAGAGTTTTAATATATTTAACTTTAAAAGCACTAGAATATTACAATGGATTAATATATATATATATATATATATATATATATATATATATATATATATTGGATTTAACGTAAGGTATTTGTACTACAGTTAGCAGCAAAATAGCAATAATTCCTAAACAAAAAAGTACACTTGATTCTGTTTTGTTAAATAAATCCATATCGAATCATATTCTTAACATGACTCGAAAAGTCTTATTTAACAAAGCAGTATTAGGTGTACCTTTTTACTTTCTCTTACCCATAAGGTAGATGAAGTATAGTTTTGGGGTCAAATTTTCGAAAGCGAGTTTTTGTTATATTTACACGTTTTGAGGTCCCTTGAACAGAAATTCTTGTTTTTAGTAGTTGGTGTGTGTGTGTGTGTGTGTGTTATCAGCATATCTTAAGAACAAATAGAATCAGAAAGTTTAAATTTGGTATTCTAAATTTGTATTATATAGGGATGCTGCACTTAACATTTCGTTGAGATGAAGCAAATGGTTCGTGTATAGGGACACTCAAGATAATTCAAATACAAATGGGGGAAACTGCACGTAAGTGAAGTTTAATCACTATATACTGCGCTAAAACAAATAAAATGAATATATATGTATTATATGCATAAAATCATGTCTCATGTAGAATGTGGTTGGGAAATCGTTCACAGATTATTTACAGGGCTACACAAAAGAACTAATTACAGTGCGGTAGTAGCTGAAAATTGATGGAATTATATTTCAGATTGTGCTGTGTGTTATTACTACATGATTATATTTAGGAGCACCATTTGGTCTGTACATAATCTTCAAAAGATATACATGGGTGCAAATATTTACGCGAAACATTCTATTTTATTGTTAGTGGAAATACTTTACTATAATACTTTATCTTGTCCTGGAATGTTGCTCAGGAACTGAAATAAATTCCTCATAGACATATGGTAAATAATATATGTTTTAAATCTTAATATTCATCGTTTTTTTACACGTTTACACGTTTTGAGGCTTCATGATTACCGAAGTCAAATTTTTAACATACGATCTTTGTCTGTGCCTCTTAAAGTAACTTAAAAATGAATAATTTTAGGAGATCACAGTAAAGAAATTGCCCATGGGGATGAAATTACAAATAAAACATTATCTGCGATTTACGAATTTTCGATTTTAAAGGGGAGGGGGAAAAACGATTTTTGGCGGGAAATTTCGCTAATCCCGGATTTTGGGGTAGAACTGTATTAAATAAGGAACAAAGATGTTGAAAAAAGCTATACGATTTCTTTAGGATATTTCTAAAAGCACATTTTGGGTTCTCCAAAAAGTCAGTCCCAACTAATGAATGAATGGCTGCAGCTATAGTCTTAAAAGTTGTATGTAGGTATAGTAAAGTGATCATGCTCTACGAGATTCAAACGTTTACATTTCCATCTGATGGAAAAATGCGGAGTTAGCGTTTCTATCTCGAAAACGGTTCTAAGTAGGGGAAAAAAGTGAATTAGAAATTTGTAGACCATCATCGATTTAGTACAAAAAAAAAAAAATATATATATATATATATGCAGGCATTAATATTAAAAATAATAAGGTACCTGTACCCAATATGGACACCCTAAGGAAAATGTATTTTTTTCACCCCCGTGTACACGTCATAGGACTCCAAAAATGTATGACCACTATCCCTGGACTGTTGACTATCATTATTGAAATTAGCGACCTTGTAATTATTCGGGTTTAATTTAAATGATAAAAACAAAAAATGTTTATAAGTGTCCATATAAGGAACCACCTGTCCCTATTATGGACATGCATGTCCATATTAGGGACTGGTGGCTCTTTATTAACCTACTATACAGGGTGTATGGAAGAGCCACACTTCCAAGGGATTTTAGAGGAGAGGGGATAAAAAAATATATTTTAAAGTATTGCGGGGGAGGGAGGGCACCGTAAATATCTTCAGAACATGCACTTTAGAAGGGAGGGGGAACATTTTCGGTTGTGGTTCTTCGAAGATCCATGCAAAGCACCTCAGTTACTACAAAATATTATGAAATAATATAGTTGCTTTTGCTTAGCTTTATTGCATCTTTCTGCAAAATTTACATCGGTTATTACTCAGTCCTCACAGGATGGACAAATAAAAACTTCTTCATCCTGGGCGCTAAGTCCCACACAGTCCTCATGGACATATCTGCCGCATTTGATGCATTGCCGCATGTCTGCAACAGCATCAATACTGCATAAGAAGCAGTACCAGCTCTCCTTTGTTGAAGAAGTGATACCGCTGGTACCTGCGATTTCGCCAACAGATACCCTACTGAGGGGAGGCTTCTTTTGATTTTTTTGCAAGGGCTTTTTGGAGGATTTTTTTCTTGGAGGAGGTTTCTTGGAGGATTGTTCACATGGCATCTTGTTGAACAAGGATTTTACCACTTTGGTGCCTTTTGAGTTTATCGCCTGGCGACGTTGTGTCTTATTCTTTCTTACAGTTTGAGTTGATAACACGCTGGTTAAAGAATTTTCCATGGAAAATGATCTCGCAGGTGATGAAGATGGGTCAATAACAGGAGAAGGTATGTTGTTAACAAGAGCTTCAACATCTGTACTTCCACTCTTCATACGTAATGTAATGTACGGATACTATAATCCGTACATTACAATACGAATTGAGAGTGGAAGTACATATGTTGAAGCATATAAACATTAATATATATAAACATTAATTTATTAATTAGCTAAATAAAATAACATTAAACAGATATTTTACAAATTTGTGAATCTGAAGATTCACTTGCTGTACTTCCAATGTAGAGATAAGGTGTCCATAATGGGAATCGGGCGTAGTTTTAATAAATCTTGTAATAAATAAACAAAGAAAACATTTTTAAGCAATATATGCAATAGCAATCGAAAATATGTTTTATCAGCTTTCTAAAACACTCCACTTTTCAATATTTAGAGTAATTTTACCATATCTAATAAGAATTTAAACTTACCTGTAATTACGATCAGCACACCACGAAATAACAAGTTTCCTTCAAAATGGCGAACAGCGCGCTTTTTTGCACTTTCCAGGCGAAATTATCTTTTCAACTGCTTTTCTTCATGAACATGTAGCGCTATCTCTCGATAAAATTTGTTATTTTTAAAGATATTAGGGGTGTCCATATTGAAAGCACTGTCCATATTGGGTACAAGTACCTTACACTTGAAACGTGCATTTGTTTGTTTGCAATTTCCTATACTGAGCACACTTGAACTTTACTGCACACGTTGTAGCGCAGCGAGTAACACTTATGCTTTGTAGTTGAAAGTATTGTCATTATAAGCGGTCATATAGGTTAGTGCAAAGTCGTTTTTAGACGAAATCACAGAGCAGGGAGCTCTCCATTCAAAACATGTGGTTTTGTTTTTGTTGATGCTAGCTTATAATTTCGTAAGAGATGTTCCGATTTTAAAATTTGTTGTTGTTGTTGTTGTAAAGAAATGATTTAAACAGGGCCCATTGTGACTTCCTTAAGATCTCAGTAAATAGAGAGGCTCAAAAAAGTCTGATTTCACCCATTTAATTGATGAACGTCTGTAACTACACTAGTGAATGCATTATGTAAATATAGTAAAGTAGCCATGCACTACGGAATGCTACCTCTTATAAAGCCACAAGCTATAAAATAGCGAAGTTAGCATTTCTATCACGGAAACAGTGAGAAGTAAAAATATAATTAAATTACAAAGTTGCAGAGCATCATCGATTTCGTACAGAAAGACACCTTATAAATATGAAAGTTAAAAACAGAACGTTTAAACATGCATCTGTTATGTCACAGTTTCCTGCCCTTAATAGGGCAAAGCAATCTTAGATATCGAAAGACTTTATTTCGATGTTTAAATTTCTATCCGTCAGATGCAATGCATATTTAGATCATTTTTTGATCTATGCGTTTCGCGAATTCCAGCGTAGCGTGTGACACGTACGCTCTGTAAATTTCAACAGAATGCCCATTGCAGTTGGGGTTATATCGTTTTTATGTCTATTTTAATTTATTAAAGATGTACGGTGTAATTTTTTCTCTAGAGCCTTATATGATATAGTCTTATATGAATAACAAAGAATCATTGATGCTTTTTCAAGCTGCATTTCTTTTGAATGTTTATATTTTGTATATTTACTGAATATTTTTATACAATGTGCCTAAGAAGTGTTTTGTTTACGTATGCAGCACACCCGTTCTATACATTTCTAAAACATTTTTAATTCAATGTATTCAGATTCAATAGACAGTTTTTTTTTTCTCATAACACATAATTGCAAGAAAAGTGACACAAACCAAAACTCTAGTATTTCGGAAAGTCAACTTAAAGGTATGGCATTGACTAGAATAAAACTGACACACAACTGTTTCTTGAGTGGATAGTTTTTGAGATGGAGATGTAACTTTTTTTGCGCACATTAATACACTTCATACATTTTCAGTGATTTAAACTCGAATTTACCGTTTTTTGAATTGTGTCATTTTTCTTTTGGGTTGCGATATGTGAAACCGCTGTCGAACGTCTTCTGATGTTCTGCTATGAATATATTTTCACTGAAAGGAAATAAATAAAATATTTTTGTAAAAAAAATAAATACAACTGACTCCAAAAAGCAACTATCCGTCAAACAATTAAAAATAAAATGAAATTGTAAATTATGACTAAAAGCATGAAATAAATTCCTTCACCAAGCAACATAAACTTATAATTAATCATAACTTTTGAGGTCGGCGCAATATTAAATAAATATTTATAATTTTACTCAATGCAAAAACCAAATTCTATTCAACTCCCTCTGGCATCTACAAAACAATTATAATTAAACAGTTACAAATAAACAATTATAATTTCACAAGCTGCATAAGTTTTCAGAGTTGACTGGTTATCTGCCGGCCTTGAAGGCCAAAAAAAAAAAAAAAAAAAAAAAAAAAAAGATCGCCAAATTCTCTGGTGAACATATTTAATTTCTTTCAAAAACCACGGTTTATTTAATAATGTACATTAAGAGAGCAATAATAAATATGAAACAACATTTCATACAATATATTTTACGAAAATGTACATCTCACATGTATATTTATGTATTGCAATTTATTTGCCAAATTCAAAAACAGCCGAGGACAATAGATATCTAAGCTATATCAAGGTTGTAAAGAAAACACTATTGACTTTGTAGAAACATAAACACCGAATTACAAGTGATGTTATTAATGGACCAATTGTATACGTATAATGATAAAATAATAAAGAAAAATATGAAAAGGGATCATTGAATACAACACCATTTGCGGTTATCAACCTAAAAAATCTGTAAAAAAAAAATCATTTTTTTTTTTAATTTCATTCCGATTTCCAAAATTATGATTAATTAAAGTGTTTATACTGTTTGGTGAACGAATTTATTTCATACTTTTAGGCGCAGTTTAATATTTCTTTTTATTCTTAGTTCTTTGACTAATAGGTACATTTTTGTGTCGGTTTTATTTTTTTACAAAAAGATATATATATATATATATAATGTATTTAATGTAATTTTAACTTTATAATTTCCAAATATACAATAACGATTCAATGAAACACTAGAACCCAAAACTTACAAATAATGTTTACATCACATGAGAGCACAAATTACTCTTTATGCTATCATTTACAACTTCAGAATCACTTTAGCTTTTTTCTCTTTATCTAAGCTATTTATATTCTCATAAAACTTGAATTCAGGAAGAAGATTGGAGCTTAGAACTAAATCTTGACATTATGTTGTATGAAATATCAGCTTCCAGCAAGAATTACTGAGTCATGCAAATCTGAAACATTATTTTACCCGCTTAATAGTTTATTCATGGATAAATCCTTTATGCTTGAATAAGTAAATATAAAATGTCTTTTTTAAAGTTGAATTTCAAGTATTTAAAAATAACTGAAGTTTATTTTAGTGTAAATTCTGCATCACATTACATATTTTATCATCCAATAAATATGATTTATTTTTGTTTCATATTTAAAATACCTTAAAAGTGAATGACTTGTTGAATTTTAGTAGCGTTTTTATATAATAAAATTCAACAGAAAATATTACTTTAAATTTGGTTTTGTTATTCAGATATAATTATTAAAATTTGCGGTGATATTATAGATATAATATGTAATAATTGTGAAATACATTTCATGATTTTCTATGGATGAAATATTAATATTTTTGCATGTGATTCGATAGATTAAAACATTTCAGATAATAATTTACATGTTATACGCTCTATTTTCATTACGAAATTAAATTTATTTAACTTAACAAAATAATTTCCATTTACATAATATGAATCAGTGTAAAGGAAACTTGAAATATTACAAATCTGCATTAACCATCTAACTGACGTTGACGGATATATCCGGTGACTGAGCTACTTTTCCCCCGCAATACACACATAATTAAAAATTATATAATTATGAAATATCAGCTTATTTTTCAAGTTTAAAGTACTTAAATAGTAGTTATAAGGCTTATAATTATGTACACCGATATATTTTTAATCTCAAACTGACATATATATTAATTTAAATCATCGAAAAAAAAAAATATGCAGTGAAAATAACATTACAATTTTGACCTTTTCATAGGCAGTCACATGATTAAAAATTTTTTGATAAAACATTTTAATGAACTTTAACGATTTCTTTTTTTAATAAATGTATCATGATGTATGTCGGTTAAAGCAACCGCATTTTGATTTTGTAAAATGTGGTTGGACAGGCATTTTGTGATAATTATCTCTATTATAGAACCAATATTTCCATAAATAGTCAAGTCTGAATTATCCCTAAGAGCACGTCGCATCCACAAGACATCCTCAGGATATCACCCAATAGAAGTCCTCAGGATGTACTTTGGATAAGTGTGCAGTTAGGGATGTTTTTAAAAAGTAATTAAAAATAACTTTTATGAAGTTACAATAGTCCTGTCTCCATTTAAGCAATTCCTTTTAAATTAAAGATAATCATTTAAATAAGCAACAAAGTATTTTCAATAAGGCGCTCTGTGTAAAGCTGTGTGTTTGTACAGCGTTTTTAATGAAAATCGTGAAATTCGTTTTCGATATTTGGAATTACGTTCCTACTTCTGCATATCTAAAATCCACGAAAAGTTGTAAAGTATATCTGTACATTAGACTTGTCTTCATTATGAAGTTTCGTCTTTCTCTATTTATTACTTGACGGCCCTCTTCACCCACGGTCGCCAAAAGCCCGAGCCAATGTTATTCCATGGGAAATTTTCTTTACGTATAACTAATTAACTAATACATATTTTTAAATTATGTTTTCCCATTCAGAAAATTACCAACTTATAAATTGGCGGACTATTTAAAATATATATATATATATTTTTAATTTTAGTATTTTATTTTGAAATTACAAAATGAGAAATTTCACATGTTGGAAATTCGTATTTTACAACTTCAAAATAATATATATATATAACATTTAAAAAAAAAGTGCGTCAGTTTAACAGCTGGGAATTTTCTGAATGTGAAAGCAGAATTTAAAGATATGAATTAGTTAATAAGTAATAAGTAAAGAAAATTTCGTATATAATAACATTAGCTTTGGCTTCCGGCGACGGTGAGTGAAGTGGGCCTTGAAGGAGGTACTGCATTTTAAGATTTCCTACACATATTCGCAAACACATACGCACAATCCAGTTGTCAAAAAAACACATATCTGGACTCACTAGACTTTAAAACGTGTAAATCAAGTGAAATGTCGATTTTCAAACTATTGATTGAATATAATACTTTTATTACTTATAGTAGTCGAGAATGACAAATTTATTTCTAATTAGAATATTCCCAAATGTTGTTTACAAATTTTAGACATTTGAAGGAAGAATATTTGTAAAAAATAATTTTTTGAAATAGATCTGTATAGTAATATTTATGTTTCATTTTTTGGTATAAAATATTATATATATATATATATGTATATTGCTAAAATGAAATACCCTGAAACTTATATAACTATTTTTTAACAGACTTATTTTATTTGATTATATAAGAGATTCAAGAATCAAAAATAGTGTTAATTAATTTTTACTTTCTTCTATATGTAATATAGAGAAAGTATTGGATTCGCGAAAATTTTCGACCTCCGTTTTTTGACGGATCTACACGTTTTGGGATGTCCTGAACACGAATTGATAGTTTTTAGAAAATGTCTGTCTGTGTGTCTGTCTGTCTGTCTGTGTGTCTGTCTGTGTGTCTGTATCATTTTTTTGTGGACGCTGTATCTCACGAACCTATGAATGAAATTTAACCAAACTTGGTATTTAGTTGCACCCTGACATGAACTGGTGCCCATTAGATTTGGGGATCAATAGCTCAACAGGTGGCGCTGTAATCGCATTTTATGCAAATTTTTAACATGGCAGCATAGGACAAAATTCCGTATAAATGGGCATAATGAGAGTTATTTTAAACTTGTGATTGTAAAATTAATTTGAATTATTGATGATAGTAGTAGTTAACTAGGAAAAAAAATTGTGCATGGGGGGGCATCGGTTCCCCCCCTGGGGGGGAAGTACCCCCCCCGGGGGGGTTAAATTTTGAAGATGGGTATCATTCGAAAGATCTCGTCAATACCTTTAAAACGAATGGTTGAACCATAAATCTGTGATAATTTAAAACAAAGTTATCGATTTTTTTTACTTTTAACAAAAAAAAAAAAAAAAAAAAAAAAAAAACTTAGAAAAAAAATTCGATATTTTTTTTTTTTTTTTTTTTTAATTATTGTTAGTGATTGAATATGTATTAATTTTCACAAAAAAAAAAAAAAAAAAAAGAAAAAAAAAAGAAAAAAAAATCTTTTTTTTTTAATATTGTTACTGATTGAATATGTATAGGAAAATATAGAAGAAAGTCTTGTGGTGGCCACAACATACTAGTTATTTTTGTACTTAAATACATTTATCAGGATGCACCAAAAAAAAAAAAATAAGTTAATTTATTTATAATGCAAAGGTTAAACACGATCCTTCACTTTACAAATATATATATATATATATGATTGAAGCTCGAAGGCAGTGGTGTTTAACCATCTGAGTTCTACTTGATATGAAAAGAATTATCACCAGTGCGATTATTATTATTATTATTTTTTTTTCTGTATCTACTTTAGCTTCTGGCTTTTTTAGCTTTTTTCATGTTTCTATGGGAAATTTTTTCGCGCTTATTTAGAATTATTAAGTTTCTTAAATAATGCTTTGATGAAGATTGTATGAATTTTCGACAGACAGAAACATATAGATAAGGTATTTTTTAACCGCGATAATTTTCAGAAATATTTAATAGTAGTATTTTTTCTCAAACTTTTCATTGCTTATTCTTATTAGGACTGAGGGCCTATTAGTCTCAATCTGGGAGTTTTGCGTTGTCGTTTTCGATAGTTGGACATTTGTCGAAATCATTTTTCGATAGTTGGACATTTATCGAAATCTAAAATTTATCGAAAATATAATTGAATAATTTGAAAGCGATGTTATAATTGGGAAGAAAAAAAACCTAATAGTCCTCCGTCCTAAACTAAATTCTGCTTTTGCCAGAATTTCATCAAAATAATTTTTTTTTTTATTATTATTGAACGAAAAAGAAAAGATAATTAATAATAATCAGTATCGTTACAAGCGATATCGAAAAAGTTTTTTTTTAATAATTTTGAATCAGGAAATAGAAAGTGCGCGTGAAATAATATGAAATAAAAATAAGTAAAAAAATGAATTTCATGATTTAATGTTTTTGTTTTTCGGGGGCTGCTCATGCATATAAAAAATGCGTATTAAAACGAGTCGAAGAAGGAAGCGAAATAAGTATTGAGTTATATTACGATAAAACGATATATTATGATACGATATATTAGACCTATCGTCCAGGGTTAGTAGGCATTTTCGTTGAAAGAAATAGTTCGTTCGTTCGGTGCAACTTGCACATTAGTCCCGTGAGGTACAACTTTCACATTAGTCCCTTGAGGTACAACTTTCACTTTAGTCCCGTCAGGTACAACTTGCACATTAGTCCCCCTTTTTTTTTTGGGGGGGGGGGGGGCATGAATGGCTGAACCATGGATAGGTGATAATTTAAATCGAAATTATGGGTATTTTTTTCATTTTTAACAACAACAACAAAAAGCATTTTTTTAGATATTAGCACCACATGGACTTTCCTTGGATATTTAGTGTTACGCTTCTTTGAGAGGGAAAATCGTCTGCGTTCATCATGGAAAATAATTAAAAAAAAAAATTAGTTTTAAGAAATAACTTTTACTGCCTGAATTTGTATAGGAAATATAGAAGAAAACCTTTGGCCACAATATACCATTTGGTTCTTATATACACATTTATATCTGAAAATTAAATTTTTAAGTTACTCGTCAATAGCGGTAGATTCTTTTAGCTTACTCGTAGCTGTTATATATCGTTCAATTTTAGTAGGTCATACGTTTTAAGTCAGTTAATTTTTTTAGAAGTTTTCGTTTAAATTTGTCGATTATTGAAAAAAAAAAATAAATAAAAAAAAAAATAAAAAAATAAATGCGTCAGTTTTTGGAAAAAGTTTCTTCATAAATTCAAATTTTTCCTAGGCAGATCACGAAAAATGTCAAATGTCACTTTTTCATAATTAATTGTTGCATTTTTTTTTTTTTTTTTTTTTTTTTTTTTTAGTTTGATCGCTAATTTTTATCATCAACTTTCTTTTTAATAAACAGTATAGAGACCATGACTTGACAAACATTTACTTAGCAAAATAGTATTAGGTGCGCATTTTTTAAATACGAATTTTTGCTAGTACTTCAATAATTTTGCTGCCGACTATATTCCCAGAAGTCTGAAATAAGAAGAGCAGAAGTATGTTACGGGATAAAAAGATGACGGGGGCACACTTTAAAGTTATTAAAATACACTACCGGAAATTTTCTCAAAAGTATATGGCAAAATACAGCCGCATTTGCTGATAAATTAAAAAAAAAAGCTTTAATACGTAACGGTGTTAGTATGAAGTTGAATTCTCATAAACTGTAACACACCCTGCCATTCTGGCATGGAGTCTATCATATAAGTGCTAAATATTCTATTTAAGTATAGAGTTTAAGCATCTCCAGTCTGGTTGCGTAAATCTGGAATAGTTGATGCTGGCCATGGAATCCGCAAAGTCACTGTCACTTTATATAACAGACATGTTCGATGGGAGAAAAATCCTGTGAACGTGCAGGCCATGGGAGGCGTTTTACTTCTCGTAGGTCATATTGTATTGCAAGTGTCGTCTCAAATGGCACAACAACAGGTTGAATAATGTTCTAAGTTACTATGTGTCGTTTAACGAACTCGACACAGACACTTACTGTATACAAAACTGATAACTAAATGATCTCCACACTAGAAGACCAAGTGTAGGGGGTTGTGTGACGCTGTCGCAAATAAGAAGTTGGAGGTATTACCCTCTGGGTCTTTCAACACAAATACGGCCATATGAGACTCCTAAGCAAAATATTTTTTCTTAGCTGAAAACAACACTTTGTCATTTCCTTCTCTATAGCAAACATTGATGATACCACTGAAGCAGTACTCGTAGGGTGGGCTGGCATCAGAGGTACACAAGTAGGAACGCAGACGAGTATGTATTCTTGTTTCCAGTAAACGATTGCAATTTGTTCGGACAGCCAAGAATTAGCCACTGGGGAGCCACTCAGCTATTACGTTTTAGAGTGTGGGCCTGTTAAACAGCTCCCCTCTTCCCCTGGCAAGGAACCATCATCTCTTCTCAGTGGATCCGCGGTCAGGGGCACGGACCCAGAGGACGCTGCGAAGGAGAAGATCCCGAAAACCGCTCGACCTAGGCCGGGTTCTGAAAACTCACTTGAGCCTATAGAAGGATAAAGGCCTTTGGTGAAGAGACGGATGCAGCTTTAAGGGGAATAACACATCCGACCGTCAAGCGATGGCAGAGCACCGCTCCAGGCATTTATTATTAATTTTACAGCAACCCATGAATATATACTCGGGGAAAAGATAACTTGATAGTGTGCATAAGCCTGTAGAAATTGCACATCCGCGAAAGAAAATAGTTCTTTACTATATTTAAGTGTAATAAACTTTTTCTCGATTTTTTTTTATATTCTGGTAAACTGAAAAATGATTAACTATTTAACCTAAACATATTTATGTTAACACATGGAATTTTTTGTAATAGATAAGCATAAATTTTATATCAATGTATTGTTTCGCGAAGAAAGTCTGTTGGCGAAATATTGGCGGAAGAGGGAATACCGGAAGCAACCTTTTAACCTCTATTGTGAGTGCGAAATAGTTTGGTGGGGCTAATAGATTAGTTTATTTTCGAAAATTTGAAGATAATTAATGCACAGTCCGTTTCTTTAATTTCACAACTATTAAAAATAGAGTAAAAATTTGGGAAATTTTCACACCAGATTCACACCAAATATGTCAATGAAATATTCAAACTAACAGGAATAAGGAAAAATATTTTTCGACAAATACTTTTTCTTTTTCATTATTATTATTACATTGATAATATAATTTCAATTCGTTTACGCATTGTAATATAAAATAATTTTATTTCCAATACAAACAACTAATAGTGTTTACATTAATTTATACTATGCACTATATACTAAATATTTTTTTTTCTGGAAAAAAACAATAAAAGAAAAACATAATTATCTTTAATAATAATAATTATTATTATCATATGTATATATATATATATCAGACTTATATAAGTAAAATTTATACATAAAAGGGAGACAGATCGATTATTTAAAACCGAAATTACATAATTAGCAAGCATTACATTACAAAACAAATTTTATTTTAATAAATATTTACTTAAAGTAATTTAATTGGGAAATAAATACTGTTTGAGACTTTATAACAAATTGGTCGAGGCCTTGGAGAGGAATTACAAAATTTTAAAGATATGTAGAGCAATTTTGTAGGATTTTCTATATTGCAGTTTAAAATATTTACTTTTAAAGATACCATTATAAAAAAAAATTGATTAGAAAAAGCTTACATTGAATAGAATTATTACTTATAATTCTGTGGATTTAGTTGGTAAAATAATTTCATCAAGTGAATAAAAACTACATTAACAAAAATAATAAATTAAATTAATTTAAATTAAATTATAAATAAATAAATAAATAAAGGCTGATAGTGGTCAAGTGAATTGAAATGAAATATAAATTCTGTCCTACACATAGTATAATTTTGTGAAAGTGGCCTGTTTATTTATTGTGTATGCATGAAACTGTACTCCTGACACTGACTGCTTTAATCAAGGTAGTCTACCGCAAAATTTTAACGACACAATTATTTATTTATTTATTTTCGAGGTTTCAAATTTAAATTTTCCCCATTTACAATATTCGTGTGCATTTATTGGCTTTTAAATGTAATAAACAAGAATTTTTTTTATCTTACTTTTTCATTTACTTTATTTAGATATTTCCTTCATGTATTATTCTTTATAAATCTAGTTTCGCATAAAACCTAAATATTTTATGTGTATTATTTTTATATTTATAAATCTAGCACTTAAATTTTGTACTGTAGTCTCTATTTTTATGAATAACGTTGTTTCATATTTTGCGTGTCTGAATATTCAATGGCATGAAAGAATTAAAATGCTGTTTAGTGTTTTATTTAAAATTTAGTAAAGATATGTACTGTGCAAAGTCTTTATATTACATTCGATTTTTACTACCACAAATTACACGACTATGAAGTATTGTACTAAGTCAAAAACTATATATCGCGTTCTTACCTGATTTACATGTTTATTGTCTCCTGAGTCCAAAAAATTAATTTTCGGCAATTGGTTAGTGTGTATGTCTGTATGCGTGTGAAGGAATTTTCGGAATATTTATCTCCAAATCTAATAATGATAGAATGACGAAACTTTGAATAAATACAAGCTTAGAGGACAGATGAAATTGGCAACTTTTCGTGAAAATTGGAAAATCAGAAGTTGCAATTCAATAACTGAAAACGACAATATGTTTCCATAACTGTCTATTTCAAAAAAAGTTCTAAGGATTATAAACAGTGTTACATATTTCCTTCAAACTCGTCGTATTAAGTCTAGTTTAGAAATCACTTCATATTTATTCTCTGTAAAAGAAAAAAAAAAAAATGTACTTTTTACAGCAAAATCTGCTGGCACATTCTGCAGTCAAATAAGGCAATTTACCGCAGAAACATCTGTAAAGAGAGACTCGTTTACAGTTGTCTGTGCTGTAAATTACATCTTTCTAACAGCAGAATGTTCTGGCACCAATATTGCCAGCAGATTTTGCTGTAAAAAGTACTCTTTTTTTTACAGTGTTTTTTAGTTTTCGATGTACAATCGGGGGAAAAAAAAACGCAGCACTTGATGATATTTCGTTATTAATTGACGCAGAAAAATTTAATGGACACCTTTCAACAGGAAATTAAATGCACTTTCTGAAAATGTCGTCCAATTTTGAATTAGGGGTCATCTACATATTAAAATGAGCGCTAACTTTGATTTTTTCAATAGCAGCAACGATTTGACATCACATTCGAATTTCTGAGAGACTCGCAGTGCGGAAAAGTATACTATTTGTATACTTTATCTTTAGTATTCATAGACTTATGATCAAAAATGTGTTAGGAGGTTATCTCTAAATATAGAAAAATAAAATTAAGATCCTACAAGAATTAGACAAAAGTATACTGTTTCACACCGGAAATGTTTCAATAAAAAAGGAGTTATAAAAAGAAATAAAAATATTAACACCTTTGCAGTACCTTAATTATCATGGATTCAGTTTTTTGGATATGTATATACTTTAGTACTTTTTTAGATAATTTTAGGTATATTTCAATACATTACACTTACACTCTTTATAAAAGTGCAATATTTTTCAATTAAAAAGTATCTATCATGGATATACTTATCACCAATAAAGCTTAAATTTTCTTTCGTACGTGTAACATAATATACAAACTGAAATAATATAGCTATATATATATATACAACAACGCATAAACTAAATCTTTTCGGATAAATTATTGTAAGGTTTCATAAAGTAAATATTAAACAATTTTAATAGCACTTACCAATTTTGGGTCAGTTGAACTCTTTGGAACTGTACGATTTGTTTTATAATTTTTATGAAAATATAATTTCTTAACCCTTTGCGGCGCAAGACAATTCAGATCATTTAAATTATACTGCCACCGGAATTCATGAACTAAATTAAACTAAAAGAAATTTTAAATTTTAAGGTTGAAAAAACTGGCCTTTTCTGATATGTTATAAACGTAAATTTTTGCTAAAAAATTTCCGGGATGAATTTTTGCAGCTGGATCTTAAATTTTGCGTCCTCGCAGCGAGGACGCCGCGCGTTAAGGGGTTAATTACCGCTTTCGCGACTGCTGACGAAGATTCACATCATTTGAAAATCTGTGACTACGCCAGTGGGCGTTTCTTTCGTAATTTGTGTGTTACTTATTTCTTATGTATGTACCCATTGTTAATATTTTTGCAATAAAATATAGTATGGATAGAAATATATTAATTAGAAAGAATATAATTATAATGTATAGCCATCTGTAATATTATTGTGGTACAGAAAATTTGTTCTGAAATATTTTATTTTGACAGTATTTCAAATAGTAAGCCCCGCCTATTTAGTTAATTTTTTTGTTCTAGTGTTCGTTTGAAGGATTCAAAATTTATCACCAGTAATCGATGAAGTAAATACCACTTGTGTATATTTTTCTCAATGTAAAATAAGGGGTTTAACACGAATATTTAAAGTCACATCCATTTTTCGTTTCTGTATTGTTTTGTTTTGAAGAACGATTAAAGGCGGGGCTTTAGAAAACAGGAATTCTTGTTACTAACACTAATGTCTAAAAATCAACATTTTTGTTTCATTTCTTTGCATTTGATGTTGTTGTTATATAATTTGACGTGTAAATAAAAAATAAAAATATTTTCCTCAATTTTCTCCGTTATTTTTTAAGATTTGCTTCGTTATCTCATTCAAAAAATTTTAAGAGACGGCCCCCTAAACCACTCCAAAAGAAAGATTTATTTATATCTGGAAAACTAATAATTTGCACACCCATATTTTTCAGCATTAGGATTCATTTTATGTAAAAATTAATATAGGTCATAATTCATAATTTTTATGAATATGAATTTATTAATATTTTTCAGAATTAAAAATATTTTTCAGAATCAAAAGTAATGATGGATTATGTTTGGGTTTCTTCACTGTATCTCGTAAAAAAAAAAAAAAAATATATATCGATCAAGTTATTTTTTGTGAAGATATTAATAAAAGTTTGAAATATGAATTTAACATTAGCACCTTCAAACTTTGAACGCTTATAACTCTGTGAAAAAATAAGTAAAATATACAACCAATATACTTTTTCGCATTGTCGCGATCCCAGGAATTCAAATATGAAATAAAAATGGGGCATTACCATTGCAAAAATCAAAGTTGGTGAGCGTTTTAATATGTAGACGACCCCCAATTCAAAATTTCCGTTAATTTTCTGAATCTACTCTCAATTCCCCGTCAAATGATACCTATTACATTTTTGTGCATTGATTAGCAACGGAGTTACATCGAGTGCAGCGTTTTTTTTTTTTTTTTTTTTTTTTTTTTTTTTTTTTTTTCCCGACTGTACAAATGAGTTTGCCAGAATTTTGTGAAAATGGGATGGATGAATGAATGGTTTTGTTTTACGTCGCACTAGTGCTGCGCAGATGGGCAATTGGCGACGGTCTGGGACACACTCCTCTAGGTGGTCCGGAGACATGCCATTACAATTTTGATCCTCTCCTGCTTCGGTGACTCCCAGAGGTATAATTTTTAATGGGAACATGGAGGACATTGCAGCCACGACAGATTTTACGTGCACCAGCCACCATTAGTGTACACGACGATTTTTGGCCGGTGCGAGTACCGAACCCGCAGTCTTCCAATTAAGAGGCCGGCGCTCTACCGACTATGCTTTTGTGATAATAGGAAGTGGGACCGAAATGTGGTATCTGAAATGCTTTTTTAAAAATTTTCTTCAAAGTTGCTACAGAAAACCCTATTTTAAATGTGCTTTCACATGTATTACTTTGTTAATAAATGGAAACTGACAGGAATTATGTTTAAGCATCTAAGTTTCGTTTCTTGGAAATAATTAAAAAAAAAAAAATCCTCTAAATTTTTATTTTATTTTTTATTTTTTATTATTATTATTTTACATTTGCTATGTTTTATGCTATGCCGCTATGACACCACTTTTTTACGTTTTAAGTTTCAATTTTATATGTTCTCACCGCACTATTTCCTAAAAGAGTATGTACTATGTATGAAAGTGTGTAATGGAATCCATGTGGTTGAGCCAGGCTATATATAAATCAAATTATTTTATTAATAATAAAAATCTACCATATTATGCTTAAATATCACATATAAAATTAATTGCGTTTGTAAATATGCTGCCGTATGTATTGATTCTGTAAAGGAAAATTATTTTTGTTAATGTAAAACAGAATTATTTATAGTTTTGTAATGTAGCTTTAAATGTGGCATTCAATTATTTCGGTGAGATTGAAATAGAAAATTGAAATTATATTGCAATATGAGATCTGTCTCTGTTAATAATGTATCAAAAAATGTTGCAAGTATCTGAAAAATTGTATTTATTTATCATTAAATAAATTGTATAGGTAAAGGAATTATTAACTATAATAACTATGTAAATAAATAAATAAATTTAAAAAAAAAAAAAAAAAAAAAAAGTGAACAGTATGTATTTGATTGTTGTGTGCGATTGTTTGATTTGTTGTTTTAAACAGTGCTAAAGTTTCCACATTTACTTTTTTTTTTTTTTTTTTTTTTTTTTTTAATAAGAATATTATTTAATTAAAGATGAAAGTCGTTATTTATTTTTAAACTGTAAAACTTCTTTACATACCATAAAATTAAAGACAGCACTACCGGTTTCGAAAGGACGTGGCCTTCGTTCTTCAGGTGCATGTGCACTTCCTTGGCGACTGAATGCAAGGCAAGGCTGAATGCAGGGCAAAATCCAAAGGGCGAATAGCAGCACAACTAACTACTAACTAATAGAAAGCATCCAGCAAGACCAATCAGACAGGAACATAACCGGAAATCAGGAAACAAGAGAAAAAAAAATGGAGTGAAATGATTTTTAAATAATTAAAAAAAAAATTATTATTACCTTAAATTTATTTATTTTATTACTAATTATTAACTAATTAATTTATATTAATTTATTTTTGTATATTTTACTTAATTTTATTTTATTTATTTTATTTATATTTTATTTATTTATTTATTTATTTATTTATTTTCTTTTTACAAAAAAAAAAAAAAAAAAAAAAATTAATTGAATTAAATAATTTTTTTCCAAGCTGTAGACAGCAAAGTGGAATCGAATTTTTAATGAAAAAATTTATCAGGGTTAAGGTAGATAGCTAAATTTTCCGATCATTAAAACTGTGGTCAGATTCCTTTGCTGTCTAGATCTTGGAAAAATTTGTTCAATTCAATTAAATAATTTCCTTAATTTTGTAAAAAAATAAATAAATAAAAAAAAATAAATAAAGATATAAGAAAATAAATTAATGTAAATTAATTAGTTGTTAATTAAAGATAAAGTAAATAAAATGTAAATTTAATTAAATTTAAGGTATTTAAATAAAGTAAATTAATTTTATTAAATGATTTTATAATCTCTTCCCTTCATTTTTTGTGTTTGTTTCTCTTGTTTCCTGATTTTTGATTGTCCTCCTGTCTGATTAGTCTGGCTGAATGGTTGCGTTGATCCTCCCTATTTGAATTTTGCCCTGTTTTCAGTTTTTTTTTTTTTTTTTTTAATCCATGGCAGCAGCATGTGTTTTTTGCACCTGAAAAAGAAAGGCCACACCCTTTCGAAACCGGTAGTGCTGTCTTTAATTTTAGGTGTTTCAAGAATTTTCTATTTTAAATATTGATTACACACTGGTTTTTTAATGTCGTATTGTAGTTATTAATTATTTGATACAACAATTATTTAAGTAAAATATTTTTACCAATTTTATTTTTTATAACAATATGTATACATATATATATTTGTTTGTTTAGAACGTCAGATTATTGTGTGACTTACTTGTTTATTATATAAGTTCAATTTACCCACTTTTTTTTTTTTAATCTGTGAGTAGAAATTTAATGTTTTTTATAATGTTTCATTTAATAATAAACATTATTATTCCATAAAAATAATTTAAATAATAATTCCATAGTATGATAAGTAAAGAAATAAAAGAAAAAAAAAAACCTTTTATTAAAACTTCATAGTTTTTAAAAGTCAAATTATAGAAACAAAAAACAGACAAATGTCTGTAAATGGCACATTCTTAAATCCATCGCTTAACTTATTTAAAGATTTTATGATAAATTTGAAATCTTTTTGATTTTCTTTCTTCTTTTCATGGTTCGTTAAATAAGCTAATGTATCTTGTTAACATAATATTTCTCTAAAAATGAATTTAAGATTTTTTGCATGGTTAAAAATAACGTCTTTTATTATCGCCAAATAATTTTTCATAAGATATGGCAATTTCATTTTTTCTATTATGGTAATTTAAATACATGTATTAAACAACTTTATGATTTGTAGAGATTGCCATTTGTAATAAGAAAAAAATTACATTCTATATATTTTTAGTATAATACATATATGACTGTTTATTTTATTTTATTTTATTTTATTTTTATTTTTTCTAAACAAGAAATCCTGTGTTATTCCATTTAAAAATTTGTAGATTTCAAACTAAGCTATAACAATTTTTATTAAAATCACACAATTAAATGTGGAAGAAATTCATATTTATTGAAATTTTTTTTTTTCCGACTGAGTGAAAATAATGCCTGGACCGGGAGTCGATCCCCGGAACTTTGACTTACAAGGCCAAGGCTCTACCAATTAAGCTATCCAGGCCGACACCCCAGTCAGCATTACTCACTCAGACAACCTTTAGGCAGAAACATCTCTGGTTTATCATGTAGATAGCTCGACTGAAATAAGCCGCAGGAAATGGAAAACACCATTAGATAATGGGAGAAAGAAATACAATTTTTATTAAAATCACACAATTAACTGTGGAAGAAAATCATATTTATTAAAATTTTATTTTTCCGACTGAGTGAAAATAATGCCGGTACCGGGACTCGAACCCCGGGTAAACACACGATAAATTTCGGATAATAAATTCTATAACACACAATAAATTTCGGATTATCCGCAGAGAGGTTATACATTTTGCACGATATTCACGGTCTGCCTCGCCCCCCTCCACTTTTTTTTTTTTTTTTTTTTTTATCTTTAAAAAGAAATATGATATATTTCACAAAACAGTTATGCAATTATGTTTAAAATTAAATTTTAAGGAAAAAATATAAAAAATGATAAGTATCCAAATTTGTATAATAACCCAATTCCGCTGTTAGTCGGGAGTGAATCATATTTCTCGCCCTTGCTTCAGTTATAAATTGAAATCATTTAACTATATTTATATACGCATTTTTTGAATGCTATTTTAAAATTTATTATTCAGATTGTTATATAAAAAATATTTCTTATACTGCTATCACATAATAATTGTTGAAATTTTCCATTTTCAAAAATATATTTTTCTTTTATACCTATGTAGACACAAGATAAAATATTATTTTTATCCCAGTAGTACTTTTACATGTTTTGTGTATAGATTTATCTTAAATGTATAGTCGGTAACAAAAGCCTCCGAAGGCTAGCAAAAATTCCTATATAAAATAGGTACACTTAAAATAGTTTTGTTAAATAAGTCCTTGTCGAATACTGGTCTTAGTAAGTCTAAAAACAAGGATTTCTTTAACAAAACTGTATTAAGTGTATTTTTTCTATATAAAGATTTTTGCTAGTGATCGGAGACTTTTGTTACCAACTATAATAATAATAAAAAAAAATCCGATATGCTATAATAACCCTAAGCCTTATTCTGGTTAGCTGCGAGATACAATTAAAAAGTAATTTAAACCACAGAATTGTTAAAATATAAATAGCTTAGTGTCTAATTACTCCATTAAATTAAATTTTTATGTTAAATTCGGCTGTGCCACAGGCGATACATACAATTTGTCTTTTTAATCACCTCTGCGACATAGGGGCGAAATTTATTCTTGTGCATGGAATTCTAGTAGCTTAATTCCATGCGTGTATACACACATTATTGTTATGTGTGTTTTGTACAATTTTTTCTCCGTTCAGTGAGATGTAACGTTTCTGTTTAGTGATTCGGACTTGCTGACGATCTGAGAAGCATTAAGTACAGATTAAGTTTGCTTTTAATTTAGGTGTACTTGGTACTTTTTTTGTTGTTGTTCTTGTTGTTAAATTCCTTTTCTGTTTGTTTGGATTTATCCATTTTTATTTTCTTGATTCATGTCCTTTAGTTGTTGTTCTGGGCTACAGAGTTTTCATGTAGATTGCCAAATAGTTTTATGATAATAAATATATGTGAAAATCAGTCACTGTCGACGATCAAATCACTTCTTGCAGCTTTTCCCATTTTATATGTAGCTACCACTGTTGGCAGATTTGACGGAAATTTTATACAATAAACAACAATAATTTTGAGAAGTGATTTTGATATGTACAGACTATCAGTCTTTGAAATGATTAGGCAAAAGTTACAATTAAAAATTATTGACGATTATTGAATAAAAATTCTCCAGATCTGCCAACATTGACAGATACATGCTTTATTTGCGCTTTTTCTAATGTATTTCGTCTGAACGAGTTTCTATCCTATCTAATGCTTTACCTTTATGTAGTTGCGATCAGTTCCGACAAATTGCGATAAGTCTGTATTTTGTTTACATCTGTACCCCATGTGTATATAGGGTTTACTCATTTTATTTTTCCGATGCCAGACTGTAAACTTGTCACAGTTCTTCATTTCTAAGCAATAATTTTGTTCTTTTTTTATATCACATCCGTTTATTGGTATTTTGTTTATTTGGAACGCTTTCCAGGAGCTTTGCGAAGTTTCATCATTTTATTTATATCTGTTGCATTCTATCACAAATTTTCTTCTGTTTTACGCCTGAGTCAGTTCTTGTTCTAGCCTTGCCTCTATAGTAGTAATTAAATGTTCATAACTATAACAAGATAGTGCATCATCAAGGCTAAGTTGCGCGCAAGTTTAATTTGTTCACTGATAGTGTTAACTTAAAAGAAATTTGTTATGTGTGATGGCACAACTCTGGTGTTCTACAACATATGCAGTAATGCACTTTACTGGCCACATTTTTCTTACCTGCTTTTCCCTTTAGAGCCTTCCATGTTTCTACGGATGCCTGGGAATTTTTTTACGTAAGCTATTTGGCTACTATTGGTAAAGAGATTAATTATCTTTCTAGCCTTGAAATTTTTATTCCGACATACCTCGTTAATTGGTCAAGGAGATGCGTACGGAGTACAAGTAGTTGATTTAGTATGTTCTTCGTTAACCAAATATGTTGAAATTTTAAATTTATTTTATGGCATAATTGTTTTAATTAAGTTTCTGAATTACTTAGCTTTCCTCTATAATGTAATTTTTCTAAAAGCTTCTTTTCGATTTCTAATCTAACTGTTTTTTACAATTTGATACACAGCTATTTAAGATGATAAAACTTATAATTTTATTTTTAAAATATATGATTGATATAGAATCTATTAATTTATTTATTATAATATCTTTAAAAAAAAAAATAGATTCGATCTGTAGCTTAATTTTCACAATCATTCACATATATATATATATATATATATATATATATATATATATATATATTTTTACATTTACATTTTATACAAGGTGTTTCAAAACTCATGGACAAAAATTTAGGGAGTGGTAATAAACTTCTAAACTTGACAATTGCAACAATGAATGGGCGGAGAGC
The DNA here is from genome assembly GCA_963930645.1 of Salticus scenicus. NCBI lineage: Eukaryota > Metazoa > Arthropoda > Arachnida > Araneae > Salticidae > Salticus > Salticus scenicus. Next base: position 153,167,255 of record OZ005659.1, read on the forward strand.
AAGCGGGGACCGCTAGAGAGCGATGTAATGGAAAGTATAAAGCACGCGTTTTCTTACACATCCTCGTTTCTACTGTTGATTTCAGCAAGCATGGCGACATACAGTAATCAGGAAAAGACGTACATGCTTTTTATGAATGGTCTGACGAATGGGTGTGCTCTGGAAGCCGCAATACTGTACAGGCAGAGTTTCCCGAGAAGAAACTTGCCAGACGGAAAATGTTCGAGAGATTGCATCGATGCTTGTGTGAAGTGGGTTTCTTCGTCTTTGGCATGCATGATACAGGTAGTGTTCCAAAGGCTGGAAAAAACCCGTTTCGTCCCCGGAAATAAACCGGGTTTTTTTGGGAAGGAAATTTTCAAAATTCTTTGTGATTTTCAAAATTTCTGGGAGTTTTCCAATAATTTGATGCATTGACACATTTTTTTGATTTTTATTATTTTTAATGATTTCCTATTTAGCATTTCTAACTGCAACTGTGAAAAGCAACTCTTCTTTCTTTTGCATATACAGTTCATAATTTATTATTATTATTTCATAAACTCACATTAAAATAGAAAGACTATTTTTTGTAAATTTCAGATTAAAATATCTCTTCAAAGTGAACAATATTTTGTAATCATAAGGTAAATAAATAATTTAAGCTTACTCAAATAATACGTAGCAATAAAATATAAATATACATATTTATTTGAAAAATACAAAAGAAAATATTTTTAAGTGCAGAAATGAATATTCATCACTGTTTATTTTTAATTTTGTTAAATACTGATGTGATAGTAGTTTGTTTTAAATTTTTATTTTTATTTATTTATTTATTTATTTTGTTTACATAAAATATTTAATTGCAGATTAAAGAGAGTTGACTGTACTTTTTTCTGAAACTTTTAAAAGGAATATTCCTTTAAAAATCTTAAAAAAAAAATCATTTGAAATCATTGAAGTTAAAATGGTAATTTTAGTTAAGTAATCTCTTAAAGAGCTTTCTGATCAATATTACTTAAACTATATTTTTAAGTTTAACACAGAACATACATAGTTCAAATTTATTTTCTTTGCTAGAAAAAAAAAAAAAAAAAAAAAAAAAAAAAAAAGACCAAATTTTAAAAATTTGTCAGTTTGTTTCTCTTTTGGAAATATATTAAAAAGTATTATGTAATGTTTGCAATGAACAGAAGCAGTTTTGCCTGAAAAGAAAATTGCTCCAGCAATTAAAACTAGTTTACGCAATACTCATTCACATTTTAAGTATTATTAAAATGTATGTTCAATGCGTTATCCCTAATTTCCATTTTGAAAGTGACTGGTTTCATTTACTTCTAAAATTCCCAATATTCCCCAAAGTGCCGGGTTTATTCTCCAAATTTCGGGGTTTATTCCCATCTTTCAAAATCTGTGGAGTTTTTGCAACACTGGATACGGGACGTGACTGGAGTGTGTGGACGGGACAAGTTGTAGACGCAATCGCTCGACCATTTTTCGGTCTGGCACGTGTCATCTCGTGAAACGCTGCCTGCACAGTCTTGCGGCTTCTAGAGCATTCCCATTCGCCAGACCATACATAAAATGCATGTCCGTTTTTTCCTGATTACTGTATGTCGCCATGCCTGCTGAAATCCATGGTAGAAATGACGATGTGTAAGAAAAAGTGTGCTTTATACTTTTCATTACAGCTCCCTCTAGCGGCTCTCCGCCCATGCGCTGTATTGTGAAAATGGCTTGTTTATAAGTTTTCTACCATCCCTGAAATTTTCGCCCATGAGTTTTGAAAAACCCTGCATATCCCACTCACATATTGTTTGCAATTTCTGCAAAAGGCCACCTTACACTTGTTCGTAATCGTCTTCGTCTCCAACGTGTGAAATCTTTTTATTCTGTAGTTAATATCAATGCGCGTCATTTTCATTAATTATTAATCGTAAAGAAAATCATTTTTATCGCTATATTTAAGAACATAGCGAATTACTGGAACTCGTAGAAAAGGTTACAAATACTCCACCAAATTGGATATTAAAATGAAATTAAAAAAGTACTTGTATACAAACCAGTTTTAATATAAATGCGACATTTAATGAGAAGAATTTTGAAATATAATAGATAATACCTAATAATATATGTAGTTATATGTAGTTCTGAAAGCATTTATGTAAATGAAAGCACGGACAAACACATCGATGGATCGAAATATTTATTACTTCTAAATTTTGTTAGAAATAGCTTAAAATATCACTCAAACAATTTCGAAGTAATTAAAGAAAAAATATATCAACATGTTAAATTACATTTTTTGAATTGGATTGTGTGCATCAAATAAAAATAAAAATAAAATATGCATCACCCCTTACTCAGCCGATCATTTTTATTTCTTCCATGGCTTCGTAGTTCTTTAATGACTTATAGAACTTCCATCGTATCAACTGTAGATGAGCCTGTCCATTAAAACAAAACACAATATGCCTGAGTCATGTTTCCGACAGCCAGTCATCAACGAACTCACTTTAAAAACTGAAGTGAAAATTCACATTTCCCTCGAAGTAGCCAAGGTCGCATGATCGATATTGCCCCTGATTGGCTTGGGGTGGGGTGGGGGATCATACAGTACAAGAGAGGAGGGAACGTGAGTTTCTAGATTCAAATTAGGTTTAATTGCACAATACAATAAATGACGCTTTTGATTCATCAAAAAATAAAATAAAATATGTTTAAGGTGAAAACAAGTTAATGAATTTTGAATTAATAAAATATTTAGAAAACAAATTAATAAAGAGTTAATTTGGGCTGATCAGTGAATTGGTCTTAGCAGAAACATTTAATTATTACAAAGATTGCTTTTTTCATGCAAATTATTTTCTAATTAAAAAAAATATTTTCAATAATATATTTAAAATTCATATAACACATAGTTCAATAAGTTCCATAGGGCTGTGTTGTGATTGGCAAAAATATTGTTGAAATTCAGTTTCAACAGTATTTTTCTTCATCACAAAACAATGTTTAAACAACAAATGAAATTCAGCTTTGTCCCTCATTTTGAACATCAAAAGTAGGGTCACTAAAACTTTGATATATCGGCAACAAACGATCGAAATATCATGAAACTTTAACGTGTATCTTCTGAAAGTTAGGTTTACTTTACACACACAGAAATATTTCATTTGCGACGCTATCTGAAGAATAGTCTTGGGACTTATTGAACGATGTATTATCAATTGTTATGACTAAAATAATAAATCTCATTAATATATAAATGTAATATAATCTTTATTCCGCGATAATTCAATTAAAATTACAAAATTATAAACTTTTCTTTTAATACTTAAGAAGAAAAAGTAAGAATAGCAGGATTAAACTATTTTTATTTTAAAGATATAATGGATTAAGCTGTCTAGACTTTTTAGTATTTCTTCTTCGTAAAAAAAACTTTTTGCTTCATAATTTGGTGCCTAAAGCAAAAAAACTCTGCATAAATATAGATTATTTATCTTTTTATTACAAATATTTTACTCGAAAACAAACAGAAAATGTTATTAAAGAAATGAACAGTTTTTAAATCAAAACTGTAATCGTTAATTAAAAAATTGAATAATCTTAATTCACATACTGACTAATAAATATTTTTATTCATTCACACATTATTGTTAAGAATTTTAAATATATTCTCCAAAATAAAAATTGTATGTGTACCACGTAGTGTTCTTATAACGTACTTCGAGGGTCTTCCATAGGTATACCTTGGCTGAGTCTGTCTAGTTTGGAAATGCTTGTAAAATGACAAATAATTTTACACGTGCATTTATTCTGGAGCTAACGTTATAAAAAAAAAAAAAAAAAAAAAAAAAAAATCTTATCACACAAACAATCGTACAGTCAGATGGACATTTGTTTAAAGTTAGCAAATTTGTTTACATTATTTGAATTTTTTTATGATTTTATAAATTCTGAAGTTGAAATTGATTCACGGACCAAACACAATTTTCCATGAATATACAGAAGAATATATAGATATATATATATATTTAAAAAATAATAAATGTAGTCCATAATCCAATATTTAAATATTGTTCATTAAATATTATTAAATCCACATTTTTGCTCAAAATCTTTATTATTGAAACCTTTTTGAATTATTTTAGATTTAGTTTTACCATACTATTTTTTGAATGGCTATCTGCGTTAATTAAAATAATTTTTTGAGGTAATTAAGTGAATGAATATATTTTTGTAAAAACATTTCATAAAATAAATTTAAATATAGTATCTAAAATACAATTTATATTAGTGCTCCAAAATTTATTAATATGTTCTAGTGGGTTCCGCTAAATACAGCGAAAATTATCTCTCTAAACTTCACCTTAAGAATTTAAAAGCCCTTTTACACTTATTACTAAGAAAGCTACTTATGTACTCGTAAACTTAGATAATAGAAATTGTATTGGAGGCTTACGGTAGGACATTACATTACACACTATAGAAAATTTCAGTTCCAAATAAGAATACAAAACCTATAAACTTTAAAGTGTATTGTTGCATTTGAAACGTTTATTTGAGAATAAATCTTTTAAACAGAACTTAGTAAGAATAAAATATCCGTATTCAAAGCTACACTTAAATAGCTATAAAAATACCTTAAAGTTCAAAATTGTGAGATTTCGATTTGTACAGTATCTGCAACATACGATAAACTACAGTATTGTGACGATCACAAAACTTTCTTCTGAATTTTTCCATACAAATTTATGCAGTACAAGTTGGTTTTTGAAGTTATATTTATTAAGTCGGCAGTGGACTTAAATACAATTATAAATATATCACTAGAAAAAGTTTCACATCGTGTTATTCGCAGATGATAAATCTCACATTAAAATAGTACACTATTTTTGAATAACTTTCTACGTTCATATAATAAATTTTTGAGGTAATTAACTGAATGAATAACTTCTTTCAAAAACATTTCATTAAAAAAAAAAAAAAAGAAAAAAAAAATCATCTAAAATATAACTTATATTATTGGTCCAAAATTTATAAATATGTTCTAGTGCGTTCCGCTAAACAAATGGAAAGGTATCTCTCTATACATCATCTTAAAATTTAAAAGCAATTTTTCACTTCTTTCTAAAAAAGTTACTTACGTACTCGCAAACTTAGATAATAGAAATTGTATTGGAGCCTTACGCTAAGACATCACATTACACACTATAGAATATTTCAGTTTCAAATAAGTATACAAAACCTATAAACTTTAAAGTTTATTGCAGCAGTTAACATTGTTATTTGAGAATAAATCTTTTAAACGGGACTTAGTAAGAATAAAATGTCCGTATTCAAAGGTACGTTTAAAAAGCTATGAAAGATTTTAATGTTCAAAATTGTAAGATTTTGAAGTTTACAGTATCTGCAACATCCGATAAACTAGATTATTGTGACGATCACAAGATGTTCTTCGAATTTATCCATACAAATCTATGCAGTACAAATTAGTTTTTAAAGAAGTATTTATTAAGTCGACAGTGTACTTAAAATAAATATAATTATAAATATATTACAACAAAAAGTTTCATATTGTGTTATTCACAGATGACAAATGTCACATTAAAAATTACAATCACATTATAATTAGTAAGGTAATAATTAAAATTATTAATTAATTGTTAAACTTCAAAATATTCTTTGAGTATTATTTTTTGAGAGAGATTTATATATATATATATATATTTTTTTTTTTTTCTTAGAAGTAGCTTTTGATGATTTTTAAAGAGAGTTAGTTGATATATATTATATCTATTGTTTTTCTTTACAATTATATTTATGCAAAGAAAAAGTGTCTTTGGAGAAAAAAATAATTAAAGAGTTTTTTGTTTGTTTCTTTCAAAGTTTTAGAAATAAAATTTTTATAAAAAGAATTAAGTTCTGTACTAAAATATGTAAAAAAAGAAAAAAAAATGAGTGAAGATTCAACAAAAAATAATACGCATGGAACATTTTAAACTTGATTCGACTCTACAGAAATTATATTTGAATAGAAATTTATTTCAAGTTTTCCAATTTACAATCGAACCAATACGTGTTCACAAATATAATTTTTTATAACTTGGTATAGAATGTTGGGGATTGAAAAATTCTTCTGGCCTCACATTGCTACTGGTATGTCGTTCCATTTTTTAGTAAACATACAATATTGAATTTCTAATTGACGATTATCAGTTTAAATGTCGATTATCCATTTAAAATTATTTTCCATGGTGAATTCAGATAAAATCTCTATATCATTATATGTCAAAAATATGTCATTTCTGGGTCCTACAAACAACATCTAAGAAAATGAATTTTTATTATTTATTTATTAATTTTATTTTATTTTATAATAAAAATAAAATGAAATCTATAACTTTCAAAAACGATAACGTTCTCAAAGTGGACCTCCGGTATATGGTTTAAGTATTTCTTTTAAAGTTATATATTGTTATATAAGTTCCATCTAAATACCATTTTTTATAAAATAACATTGTTTTGTATTACGTCCAAAAAAATTTGGCAACAGTGAGACAGACTGACATTCACCAAACTTAATCAAACTCAGGACATCACAAAACAGAATGAAAGTAAATCTTTTTTCATGTTTCAACCAAAAAATATAAATACCTATAAGAGACATCAAAATATTCAGAATGGTTCGTATATATATATATATATATATATATATATATATATACACTGCTCGACATTGAAAATGCAACACCAAGAAGTAATGATAATAACGGAATGAAATTCGTTGGACACATACATTATAGTAGGAAGAACAATTGATTAAAATTTCAGGAAATTTGGAGTAATATGCACTGAGAAAACAGTACATAAAGCAGCGACCTCTATGAGCAATAACAGCACATATCTGCCTAGGCATTGAATCGAACAACGATTGGATGACATGTACGGGTAGAGCACTTAATGAAGTTTGAACACGATGCCACAATTCATCAATCGAAGTTACTGGTGAGTGGTGGGGGGCCAGTCACTTTTCAACGATTAAACAGTCATTTTCATTGGTGCGAGATCAGGAGAACGCGCTGTCCAGAGCAACAGTCGAACACATTCGGCATCAATGAAGGTCCAGACAATATGGACAACTTGTGGTCATGCATAGTCCTGCTTAAATGTTGCGCTTCGGAGGCCTTGAACACAGGGCAGAGCTATGGGCCTTAACTCGTCAAAAATGTAATGGCTGGTATTCAGAGTGGCGGGAGTGAAAACAAGAGGTCCCGGAACGTGTATCCAATGGTACAACATACCATCAATCCAGGTGGTGACTCAGTATGCGGCTACCAAAATTCTCATTACCCTCAAAACTGCATCACTGATATGGGCGCCATTAATGTGTGATCAACGATGAACCTGGACGCAGGAATGGCGTGAAGTCACTTTTCACACAAATCACAATCCTGTTTACAGCATCAAGATTTCCTTATCCGTATTTAACGGTATTATGAATAAGGCACATTGCCAGCTGGGATTCGACATCATCATACTGTCCATCTTTTGCAATGATGTTATGGGTTCCCATTGGAAGCACGTCTCGATTACTTCATGTTCGTATTCCTGGTACTCTGAACAGCGGCCATTAATTTCTGATGCGTTAAGGCCCGCCCCTCTGCCCTGTATTCGAGGCCTCCGTAGCGCAAACTTTAAGCAAGATAATGCACGACCGCAAGTTTTTTGTATTGTCCGGACCTTCTTTGATACAGAATGTGTTCGACTGTTAATTACAGGAGAAACAGCCGTAAAAGAGTCTTGCTTTACAGATGTTTCCGCTGTAAATTGCCTTATTTAGCAGCATAATGTGCTGGCAATATGGGTGCCAGCACATTTTGCTGTAAAAGCTTCCGTTTTTTTTTTTTTTTTTTTTTTTTTTTTTTTTTTTTTTTTTACAGTGTTCCTTTAACAGAGAATAATTTACTAAAGCACTTTCCACGGTTATATCAAAGAGAAAAGTATCTATTAGCTTAATTTTGAATACACTTGTAAGTTGTCTGTAAGTTGCATGTGCACTACATAGTATGCTTAAATTTAACACAGTAAAATAAAATACGTAACACAACTTAAAACGTACTTTGTGGGACTTCCATAGATGCCTATTTACTGAATCCGTTTAAGTTGAAAATGCTTTTCAGAAGTTATATCAATTTACATGTGCATTTAATCTTGAGCTACTGATGTCATAAAATTCTGGCCACACAAAATACATAAACTCAGACGGACATTTTTAAAAGTTAGCTTACTTGATCAGTTATTTAAAAACTTTTATAATTATATAAATTCTGATGTTGAAAAATTTTCACGGACCAAATACAATTTTCTATGAATATACAGAACAATGCCAAATTTCAAATAAAATCCAAAGATATATAATAATCAATATTTTTGCTTGAAATAATTATTAATAAATGTTTGAAATCTTTTATATTTAATTCTAGCATGCAGTTTTTGAATGTCGTCCCCTAATAATATAATAAATGCTTGGGATATATATCTGAATGAATAACTTTTTGATAAGGATATTTAATTAAATAAGTTTTAATATAGTATCTAAAATACAATTTATATTTGTGCTCGAAAATTTACACTTTATGTTCTATTGGTTTCCACGAAACAAAGAGAAAAATATCTACCTACATCTTGTCTTAAGATATTAAAAGTTCTCTTTCACTTATTTCTAAGAAAGCTATTTATGTACACATAAAACAGAGATAATACAAATTGTATTGAAGCCTTATTCTAAGACATTGTATTAGATTCTAAGATATTGTATAGAGAATTTCAGTTTTAAATAAGAACATAAAACCTATAAAGTTTAAAGTTTACTTCAGCAGTCAAATTCTTTATTTGGGAATAAATCTTTTAAGCAGGACAAATAAGAATAAGATATCCGCATTTAAAACTTCGCTTAAAAATTTGAAAATGGGAATTTAAAAAATGGGAATTTACAATTTCTACAATATCTGCAATATACGATAAACTAATGTTTTGTGGAGATTAAAATTTTTTCTTCTGTTTTTTTCCATGCAAATATATGCAGTACAAATTAGTTTTTAGAGTTAATATTTATTAAGTTGAGACTAAAATTTAAAAAAAAAATCAGTTATAAATATATTACTGCAAAAGTTTCATAGGGTGTTAATCGCAAGACGTTTACCCTCTGCGATTAAAAGTAACAATCGCATTACAATTATTAAGAAAATAATTAAAATTATTAATCAATTGTAAAATTTCTCAATGTTTCATGCGTATAATTTTTATATATATTTCTATTTTTTTTTTTCTTTAAGAGTTATTTTAAATGATTTTAACAAGAGTTGTTATATATATATATATATATATATATATATATAATTTTTATGCAGAAAAAAAGATGTTTTTATTTTATTTATTTATTTTATTTTAACATTGAAGATTTCTTTTATTTAAAAATTTTAGAGTTAAAGAATTGGAAACTTTTATCCGAGTTTTGTACTAAAATATGTAATAAATAAATAAATGAATAAAAATAATAGTAATAAAAAAATCAGGAAGATTTAACAATAAAATAAGGCTCATGAAACAATTTAAATTTGATGCAAGTGCGCAGAAATTAGTTTTTAGAAAAGTATATTTCGAGCTTTTGTTTTACATTAGTTTCAATATTTGTTTACAAATATAAATTCTTATATCAAACATAGAATGTTAAGGATTAAAAAAAAAAAAATCCCGCAGATTTCTATTGCTTTATAGTTTCATATTTTATGTACAAAATCGAATTTGTAATTGAAGATTGCCATTTTATATATCCATTTTCAATTAGGAATACAGACGATTTTTACCTGTGAGAAGTATAACATTTAATGCTAAATAATTTTAGTACTGGGTTTTACAAAAGATATCTGAGAAAATGAAAGTATTTTTAGGCAATGTGTAGTTGAAAGATTTTTTTTCTTTTTTTAAGTAAAAATTAAATGATATAGATAACTTTGGTTTCAATTAGATCTCATATAGATGGTATAACCATCCAATTTAGTTATGGTATAACCATTCAAGTTACTGAAGAATGTTTATTTAAATCAAGAGACTCGGTAGAGTCTCAAGTGACGCAAGCGGAAAAACAAACGAATGCCACGACACTCAGCGGAAACGGAAAAACGAATGAAAACTGAGACACTTATATATACAGCTAGTTAAAGATCAAAGAAACCGCTGAAAGCCGACACTTAATATCTCAGGAAATATGGGAGGTTATGTTCTGATATTTTCAAAATAGTCTTTCACCTTCTGTCTGATCCTACCCTGAAATCACTACATTTCTGCGTGCAATATATTTTGAGATATGAATTCGCTTATTTAAGTTGTAAATGGGCGGCATATGTGTAGAACAGTTTTTTCTCGAATATGGCTCGAGCGAATGTCGTTTAATTGATATATGATATAAATCGCTTTTATCTGATGTGCCTGACATCTCCCTTTTCCCTAGGAAAACTCTTGTTTTTTTTTCTAACTCAGTTTGAAAATCGAACTATTTTTACTACGCAATGCACATATTTCTTCAGCCAATTTTCAGAATTCTCAATAGGTGTTATACGGTTTGGTCTTGTAGTTGGTTGGTTGGTTCAATCTGAATGCAGTCAATAAAAAATTTAGATTTTGTTTTTTAATGTGAGAAAGAAACGTCATTGTTTTTTTTTTAAATATTTATTGTTTATCTACGAAATAAAATTTCACTTGAATATATTTTATTTTTTTGTTATAAAGGAAATATTTAAGATTTTAAAATTGAAAAAACTATTTCGATAATATTTAAATTATTAAGTATTTTGTAATTATAAGCATTTAACAGTTATTGATGATAATTTTACAGTTTTTTAAAGAGAAAATATTTTACATTTTTCTTGGCTTTAAGTGTGACGTAAAACGCATCCATCAATCCATCCATCCATCCTCGGCTATTGGCTAATTTTTCACTTTACATCTTTCATGTATTAATCCGCCGCATAACAAATTGTAAAAAAACAAAACGTAGCTGGTTTATTTATTTTATAGAATTTACTAAATGAAGGTTTTCAGACTATTATATTTCAGGTAAGAAATATTATTTTAATAGTTTTATTATAATTTTTCTGTGTAATCAAGTAAACATACGATCCATTTTTAAGTGTTGCTTACAGTATTTGTGTCCAGTTATAGATTAGGAGTTGCGTAATCCCTTGAAAAAATTATTTATTTTATACATCTGTAATATTTTAAGAAATGTAAAAAAAAAAAAAACTTAGTTTACCATGCATTTAAACGTCCATGTTTCATGAACTTGGCCATTGAGTTTTATATTTTCTGATATGTTGCAGCAAAATAAAATTTATCTTCAAACCATGCAGGCCGAACCAAGTCTGGTATCTCTAGAAATAATAGCAATTCATAAAATATTAAATTTGTAGATGCAATTTTTTCATAAATTAAGACTATACCAATGTAGTAATATAGAGATATAATGCAAGTATATTTTTGAGCCTAAACGCTTCTTTAGTTGTTAAATTCATCTACAGAGCTTTAAAATAAGTATTTTATCATTTCAAACATGATAGATTTCATTAATCTTCAAATTCTATAAGAGTAAAAAAGATAGGTGGTTCTGGGCCATAATTTAAAAAACATTTTTGATTATTAAAATATATTTTTAATAACATTTTAGTGTATTTACCATTTTCATAATTATTATTTATTAAATTAAAAACTAATCTTTCCTTACAGTTTTAAAAGTGTCTTACTTTTATTTGAACAAATATGTAACTAAAGTTTTATTTACTATAGTAGTATTATATAAGAGTTCTTTTTTTTCTAAAATATTTTATTTTTGTCTGTTTTATTCATGCAATACGTTTTTATAAAAAAAAAAAAAAAAAAAAAAAAAAATTGCATACAAGATGGTTATACTCATATTCTTGTAACTAAAATGGATAAGCTCACATCATGAATCGTCTCTAGACAGTGTTTGGTGGCAATCTACTCGCCTGTTTTAAATGCAAAAAAGTTTAATGACTCTTATTTATATTTTCATATTTTTTTAGTTTAGTTATTAATTAACAACTCTTATGAAATGAATACATTTCTTTCAATAATACGTAAAAATAATGAAATTCTTACAACTACTTGGTATTGGCCGAATACTCAGTCCAAATTTGGCCGAGTACCGAATACTTGGCAAATTGGCCGAATACCGAGTATATACCAAGTACTCGGTACAGCTCTAATCATTTTAATAAATATAAAGTGAACTTGTGCATGAACATGAAAGCTATATTTTTTATTTATATAAATAAACAACTATACACATAATCTTAGTAACAGAAACAACGTGCATCATGGCAAAGTAATATTATATATATATATATATATATATGAAAGGAAAAGTCTGTCACTTGCAGATAAAAACACTCTCTGTATCAATGAATTTCAAAATAAGACAATGATATAGTTCTAATGAGTTAAAAAAAAAGAAAGACATAGTTACTTCTGATAAGATACGGGTAGAAATTTTGTGATTAAAGGAAATATTTTAAGATATTTTCTTTTTTGAATATGAAATATGTTTCATTTAAAACTGAATAAAGGTGGTCTTTTAGATTGGATACTTGTTTCATAATTAAAAACAGTACTTATCTATATCTTGTATTCAAAAGCAAGATATGCTGATTTTGAATTATGAAGGGGGGGAAAGCATTGTAATATGTCCAAGTAATTATATATATATACACACATGTATATATAAAGCAGAGCTCGGTCTGGACTTGAAAATATAAGTCAGCATACTATTTACTCACTGTCTATAAAATATTGAGTCAAATTTAGAAATTTTTATTCATCAACCTTAAAAAACAGCCTTCCACTCCAATTTATCTGAAATGTGTTGAGTGAAATTTTAAAAAGTACGAGTCAGTTTTTAAATAATTGCCTGAAACATAAGTAAGTGTAAAAACATTACCTATTCAATTTTAGATGTATTTTATTGTGACAATTTAAATAAAACAGTATAAAGTATAAAATTGTAAACTAAGATAAACGTTAGGTATAACTGTTAATATTCACAGTGAACAAACTGTATGTTTTATATATATATACACACTGAGTAAACAAAATCAAATTTCTAGGATAAAATTTAAATACTTTTATGTACCCTAGTATTATTAATATATAATTTCTTTTGTAAATGTTTTAAATTAATAATCTATTTCATTAATAAATAAATAAAAATCCTTAAAAATTGATTTTTTGTTTCTTTGAATCTGTAATTTAAAGATAGTTCATAAAATTATAATTATTCTTAATAAGGTTTCTTAAATCATATTTTTTGTGAGCAAAGTCTGACTCGCAGTTTCAAAAGTAATGGGTCAAATAATTTTAATAGTAGAAGATTGTACTGCTTACGAATGAATGTTTTTTTTTTTTTTTTTTTTTTTTTTTGAAATTGTAAAGACAAAATTCTGTAACGAACAGAATTTAGAGCTTAACAGACTGTTATACACTAAAGCTGCATGTTTGTTTACATTTGCATTGTTTATTAGTTCATTCACATAACTGCCTTGTCCCGGGTAAATAGTGGTAATGGATCACTAAACTCGTTGAAACAATGGTGGCTGAAGGTTTAATGTTAATATGCCTTGTTTTGAAGGGAAAAGTTGAAGTGATTATTATTTCCATCTAATAGCAGGCGTGTAAAGGGATGTTGGTGATTTATCATTCTGATAAACACTTAATTAAAAATAAATAAATAAAATATTTAATATTTACGTTTAGTGGCAATTATATTTAATTTAGTGGCAATCTATTCACCTGTCTCCTGTTTAAAATTTAATTACAAGCACTTTAATTTTATTTTTATAAATTTTTATTTTTATATTATCCATAAACACTGTTACTAATTTATTACTTTTCAATTTAGTGCATAAAAATAATGAAATTCTTACAGCTACTTAGTATTGGCCAAGTATTTGTTCAAAATTTGACTGTGTATAGAGTACTCAGCAGATTGGCTGAGTGCAAAGTACATATCAAGTACTTGATGCAGCTCTAATTGATAAATCAGATGATAAAAAGAGGGGGGAGGGGCTAAAACTAGAGTTGTATTTTGTGCTAAGTATTTGGCCAATACAGAGTAGTTGTGAGAATTTCATTAATCTTATGCATTATTGAAAGAAATGTGTTAATGAGTGATATTTCTTTTACACTAGCCGCCTTCGGCGACCAGCTGGTTCGCGATCCTTGAAAAATCCGACTTTATGAAACTCCCGCTCGGTATTTTAACCGGTCCATAAAAGCCTGTTTTTTTTATTTATTTTTTTTTTTTTTTTTATTAAAACTGTCAATAACTGTGGGACCACTTTATTCAGTTTTAAATGAGACTTTTTTCATTAAAAAAAAAAAAAAAAAAAAAAAAAAAAAAAAAAAAAATCAATTTCTACCCATATCCTACCAGAAGTAACTTATACTTTCTTTTTTTTTTTTTTTTTTTTTACTCATTTAGAACAATATTGTCTTAATTTTAAATTCATAATACAGAGAGTGTTTTTCATCTGCAAGTGACAGACTTTTTCTTTTATATGTACATAATGCTCTCTGCCATGATGCATTTTTTTTTGTGTTACTGTGATTATGTGTATAATTGTTTATTATTATAAATAAAAAATTTAGCTTGCATGTTTACACATAAGTTTGCTTTGTATTTGTTAAAATGATCTTAAAGTTACTTAAAGCTTGTTATCCCAGTAGCAGTAACGGTGCAGCAAGGCATCGGGCGCTGCAAATTGTTTAAAGCTCTGCAGACAAACTTAAAAACTAAATAAAAAATGTTCAGGCTTAAAAATACACTTGCAGTCTATCTGTAGATTACTATATTCATCGTATTGTCTTAATTTATGTAAATTTGCATCTACAAATTCAATATTTTATGAATTGCTATGATTTCTTATCTACATTCATGGTTTAAATATAAATTTAATTTTGGTGCACATAGGTTCAGAAAATACTGCTATTGGGATTTTTATGTTTATTATTATTTTTATCATTAATTTTTATATAATTCATGGTATATGTGTAATGAAAGATGGTTTGGGCATTTTAAATTCATGGGGGGTTTATTTTATTTCATTAGCAAAAGGAGTCGGTAAAAGTGGAACTTAACGATTGTCATTATTTGAGGATAGTGGATATGACCATCGAATCAGAGAAAAGATGTCCTGGAATCAAGAATCTACTGTGCATGAGCAAAAAGAGTTAGTTTATTTAAAGAGAGAAAAACATCAAATTTCTTAATTTGTTTATATCACTTCATCAATGCAATGGCAGTCCAATGCACCAAAAAATGGGTGCTAAAAAGTGATAAATTTTGTAAGCACGCATCATAAAAAAAAAAATAATAATAATTAATTAATAATTGTTTTCTGTACTCGAAAAAAAAACCCTATATCCTCGTCAGAAAAAAGGGAAAATACAAACCTACGCATGACTGCAGTGGTGCAGCATCGAAGTTGCTTACAAAGTTTTAAATTTATTGGTAATCTAATGATCACAGAAAAGTGTGACAGCATGGCTTTTGATTGCATAATTTGGGTGGTTTAAATGTCAATATGTTGTATAATAGCTGAAAAATTCAAGAATTTTAGGATAACTAATGATATTTAAAGATATTTCAGGAAATTTTTTAAGAATTCAGGAAAATCAGGACAAGTATTATCCCTGCTTTTGAGACTTTGTTTATTCATTTGAAATAATTTGAATGAAACTGTATTATAGAAAGTTTAAATTGTTTAACAGGATTTTATACATATCAGACAGTATAAAACTCATTGGCCAAGCTCATAAAACAGAATTCACCCCTTTCTTTCTTTAAATGCATAACTAAGATTTTTTTTTTTTTTTTTTTTTTTTTTTTTTTTCATTCTCAAAATATTCCAGATGTATAAAATAAATATTTTAAGGAGTACAGCGACTCTCAATTTGTAAACTCGACACAAATAAAATACAAATATTGTAAGCAAAACTTAAAAATGGATCGTTTCTACGTGCTTGACAATGCTTATTTACAGTTATTTACAGACAAGAAATATAATAAAACTATTAAAATATTAATTCTTACCAGAAATATAATAGTCCGTAAGCCTGTATTTAATAATTCGATAAAATACGTAATCTATATAATCTATATCTATAAAATGCTACAATATCTTTGAAATACTTAAAATCACTTTAAGTAATTTCTGAAATAGAAGCTCATTTTAAGACCATTTTTAAATACCTTCTTGACATCGTAAGAAAATAATATTTATATTCGCACCTTCCGGCTAACCATACCTTTCGAATGATACTATTTTCAACCCTCTACTCCCATAGTTAATATATTAAAAATGGACTACAAATGTTATGCTTGCCTATTAATATATAGATGAGTTTTTTTAGTTTGATAAATTTCGTTAAATACGTGTAAAGTGAGCCCTACGTAAGGAAAAGAACGAACTATCAAAAACGGCGAGATTTTACCATTCGTGACTTGGACTCGACGTTGATAGAAGATTAAGTGAATCAGGGATATTTTGTGATTATGATCAGACTTTTAAACTTTACAAATAAATAAATAAACACACACACACACGCACACACACACACACACACATACCGGTTTACCCTACCAAGTGAGGTCCCCGTAATTTTGCATTCATTGCGAGGTCCACCTAAAATTATTTATATCTCCGGTATAAATTAACATATCCAAATATAAATTATTGTTTTCTTAATTATAGACATGGGAGAACCCAGATGATCCAAAATTTTTTTAATAAATTAAATATAAAATTTCCGCATTTTGCATTCAAAGCGAGGACCGGAAGAAGGGAAAATTTGTGGGTTTATTAGGGAATATCTTCTTAAAATCCCCAGTAAAAAGGGATTGTCTCGTTTAAGACCGGAATGTCAGCTATCAAGTGCGGGGAGTCAAAAACCACATTCTTTTCTTTTGAATAAAACAAATATCGGTCCACGTGTTTTTACATATATTACGCAGAAAACATACACACGGAAAAATAAACTGCACTATTTGAAATTGTTTTTTTTCTCCCGTCCTTTTAATTATAAGAGAAGTAAAAAAGAAAATATACATACATATACATATATATATATATATATATACTTGCATTATTCAATGGAAAATTATTTGTACATTTTCAAAATAAAGTGATATTTTGTATTATGGTTTGTTAACACATAAAAAATTGCACCAAATTTAATTTTTTAACCGATTAAATTCTGAAATCACAATAAAGTTCACAGCTTTAATAGAAAAAAAAATGTAGAAAAACTTTTAAAAAGAAAAAAAAAAACTGCAGATTATCAAAACATTTTGGAACAATAAAAAATTTAAGAAAGGGGGGGGGGTGATTTTTGCTTCCAAACTGCAATTATTATAATATTTGTTTCAAATACCTTCAGATTATTTGCAGATTTTTCTGCATTTTTTTTTTTTTTTCCCCTGGTTTTTCAGGATATAGCAGCTCGAAGGGATATACCGGTTGTATACAGGGCCCGATCTAACTCATCTGCCGCCCCGGGCAGAGTATAATTTTGCCGCCCTTCATGATTGGTTTTAAATAAATACAACCAAACCTCAGTATAAGGCTAGTAGTTACCGCAGTAGTAATCCGTTTATATTGTGATAATTCCCGGTGTCCATGCAATTTCAAAGAAAACATTTTCCTGTTTATAGTTATATTTCATATAAGTTCACTTTTGTGTGTACTCCATGGATAGTCTTTTAATAAGGTCTGGCTGTATTTAAATATAAGGAATTTATAAGGAAGAATTGACTAATACAACAACAGACCTTTCGTCCTAAATTAAATTCTCTGACGGACAGAATTTCAATTTATCTTTCTTATTTTATGTTTCTCTTGATAAATATTTTATTTACAAAAATATCATCTTACACTATGAGTAAAAGTTATAAGAATTTATCTAGACTATATAAAAAAAATATTTGATCTAACAATATATTTTTAAATATGTTATTTTTTACCTCATTAAAACAACAAATTAAAAAAATAATAAACAAAAAACACTTTTATATATGAATTTTCGTTTAACAGATTTTAAAAGATGAGAAAAACAAAAGTATAAATAAACTAAAAATTACTATTTTACATTAAAAAAAAAAAGAAAAAAAAGAAAATCTTACGTTGTAATGCAACAAGAATATGCATATATAGATAGACTGAAATAAAAAAGGAGAACTCTTTATTTAAGAAAAAAGTATGTACGACTACCGTATGAAAGTAGAAATATTGACTTGAAATTTAAATAAATTGATAGTAATTATAAATTTAATAATCATGTTTTTACTTCCTGGTTTCTGTGCATTATACTGATGATATAGTATATGTATGTATTGTAAAATATTTGAAAATTTTTCTTGCGTATTAAGTATGTACGTTTAGTTTTAATAATATCACTTACTTTATTAATTTTTGGTTTTTTAACCTTTCATATTATTTTTTTTCCATATATATATATATATATTATATACTATATATGTAAGTAGAAGGAATAAGCTGTATAGGTAGACTCTACTCAATTCCCACTCATTTGTTATAAATTTCTACTACAGTATGTACTACACTCATGTTAAGAGAAGTGAATTTGACCGATCGCTCAACACGGTGACAGATTGAAATATTGAAATGCCTTAGGCTACCCACCATTTAGTTCCATACACTTGCCATATCCTAATTTGTTAATAAATGTTATTGGGTTCAGCTTTATATTTTATTTTTCCTTTCTATATTATTTTTAATGCAATTTTCACCATAATCGGATATTGTTCTATTCAGCTATGTCAAAAAAAAAAAAAAAAAAAAAAAAAAAACTTAAATTCCAAATAACTTAGGAAATTTTCAAATTAGAATATTCAAAATTAATGGTTTTGATCCAGTGTGATAAATAATATTTTCAAAGTATTCTGACATTTTTGCGATGAAAATATTCCTCAAAAGGCACGTTTTTGTGTAATTTTGCCCTATTCTGCAAAGTTAAGAAATTCATAAAAATAAAATAATTTGTGACGTTTTCAAAATTGAATTTTCATAACTGATATTTTAAAGCTAGTCTGCCATTTCTCCCGTGTTAAGAGAATCTTGAATTTGAAAAACTTATGAAGTTTTTAAGTTAAAATATTGTAAATCAATAGGGTTCTTATTAGTGTCATAAGTGATATCTTAAAACTGGTGTGGTATCTCTGCGATCATTTGTTGTTTAAAAAAAAATAAATAAATAAATAAAAAAAATGGGGTTGTAAATTTTTATGATTATTCAAGTTCTCCATATCTATAGTGTGATGAGAAACTAATTATGGTTATATAATCTACTTAAGGCTGTTCTCAAATTCAAATTCCTTACATTATATTCCCGAATTGAACTCATTTTTATTCATAAATATATAATTTAATGGTATTTTTATCCCAACTGCATTATTATAGAAAACAAAGCTTTTATTTCCTATGAAGAATAAACAGAAAGGTTCTTTTGTGAATATTTAAAAAATAGCGTTTCCAGTGAATTTTCAGGACGAAAAATAGTCAAAATGCGAAGATTAATTATACATATATATAGTTTGATAGATAGATAGGATATTTTTTGATTTAATTAATCTAAATTTTATACAATAGATTTATGAATGAATAAAAATAACTATCCGTAACTTTCATTTTTTTTTTTTTTCCAAAAAAGTTTTGTATTGCTACTGCAAACATAAGAGAGTAATAATTAGCACACAGAAATAGAATTATATAAAATAGAAAAAAAATATTATAATTACCTTGAGAACTTCTTTCTTTCAAAGCTGGTCTTATAGGTTTTTGTATTGTGAAGTACATGAAATACTTTTGCTATAAAAACTAATACTTTTAAAATATAAATATCAAGTGTAGTATGCACTAATGATATGACTGGACTGGAAGACGAAAAGACAATGATGTACATTTACAGTGACAGTGTCCACATTCAGAGTCCGTCCAGTCCCATCAAGAATTTTCTTTTGTCCCTAGAGCATACAAATTCCCATCCATTCTGATTATTTAAAGTTCAGTTTTGGGCCAAAAAATCATTTTTACAACAAAATTACAATAGAGACAAAAGAACATTCCATCCTCCCCCCCCCCCTCCCCTGTCCTTTTATCCTAACAAAAAAAGAAAAGAAAAGAAACAAAGTCATATAAGTTTCCTTTCCAGTATTTTTTCTTCCAGTCCAGTCTATAGGTGTCAACCTGTCCTCTATGTAAACTAGTGGTTCCACATTGCCTGAGAAGTAGTTAGTTCTCATCTGAACCCCATTGTGCCGTCTTTACTCATTTTCACATGCAAAGTACAAACGTCATCTGCTGTTTTCTTTGAGAAAGAAAGAGAGAGAGAAAGCATTTGTTATGAAAAGAAAATTTTCCATTGAAATTGGAATTATTGAGAAAGGTGTTTTCTTTTTCACCTTAGAAAAAAAAAAAAAGAAGTTTAAAAAAATTATTTTTCTTCCCTCAGTTTTTCACTTATTTAAAAATTAATATTGTTGCCACTTGAAACTGCCGCCCTTAGAAATTTGCCGCTCCGGACAATTGCCCGGGTTGCCCTGCCCTAGATCGGGCCCTGGTTGTATACTTTTACTTATATATTTAAATAGTTAAAATAAGTTAAAGTTTGAGGTGATAATAATATATTTAAATTATATATAATTTAGATATTTCATAAAATAAGCGTAAAACCTTTTATTTTTAAACGAACTCAGCGAAGTTCAAACTAACACCTAAAATTAATATTTATGGTCAATTTTTAACTTTTCTCGAATAAGGTTTAAAATTCGCTGTTATTTATTTATTTATTAACGTTTATATAATTCAACATAAATACGAAGTGATTTTTAATTTATCATAATTTCAAAAATACAAGATTGCCTGTTTGCAGATTTCGCATAGATGATTTGAAATTTAGGAGACAGACAGCTCGAAAAAATTGAAATGCAACGTGATCTGAAAAAAAAAAAAGAATATATATATATATATATATATATATATATATATATATATATATATATATATATATTCTAAAATTTAAAATTCTTTTAAACTGATAATTATGAAATATAGCTAAGAATCTTATAGAATATATGTATATCAGAGATCTAATACAACAATAATAATAATAAAACAGAATGAAATTAAGCTGTTTATTTAGATGTCAAAATGCCGCAGATAGACAAACATAGCTTCAAGTTTTTAAAACTCCCCTTTATTAATGGGAGATTAAAAACAACATTTTTTCACAAACTTAAAGAAAAATGTATAAATATATAGGTCGTCGTTTTTTCTAAAATATTAAATTTCAAACATTAAATTACTTATTGACTGACATGGTTTTCAGTGTTTGAAAAGTGCAAGTAAAAACAGGCGAGTAAATATCGACATTCTAATTAAGAGTGAGAAATCAGCAGGGTATGAAAAATTTTTGTTATTTATGGGTATTTACATTTCTTTCGAGTGCAGACCAAAGATACCTATATTATAAAATGTATAATATAATATATGCGCGTGAGTATATTTTTATAAATATAACCTATATAAGGATATATTTTTATAAATATATCTTGTATATTTTTATAAATATATCTTATATATAATTAATAATCTTACGAAATTTACTGTTTTTAGGAAAAACCCTGCAGCTTAAAGCAAACAGTTTTCATATGTTATTTTCAAACGAAAGATTTCTTAATTTTTTCTTTTTTCTTTCTTTAATTTCTAAAAGCTACCATTCATCGAGGATTATTAAATGTAAATATATATATATATTTTTAAGAATCTTAAATTAAAAAAATATCTTTTAACAAAATTTTCAAATAATATGTAAGTGTGTGTGTGTGTATTTTCGTTTGTTTAACCTACAAAATGCAGACCAAAACCCGGTTATGCATCAGCATTGCGAGGACACATTTCTGGTCCTCGGGAAAACAGGAAAATGCGGGAATCACGATTGGTAGAGTGAATCAGTATATTTCTTCTCATATATGCATACATTTTTATGAATGCTAGAGATTTCATATTAGTTCTTTTTATCTCTCAAAATCAAACAGTATTTAAGAAAGGAAAAAAAAAAAAAAAAAAACTTTGCATTTTCAAAGAAATTGTTTGCCATGTGTTATTTTTAAATGGAAAATTTATTTATTACTTTTATTATTATTATTTTTAAACATCATTTGTTAAGGAAGTTCTTCATATGTACTTAAAAGCGGTTCTATTTTATTATTATTGTTATTATTATTATTATTTATATATTAATATGATTTGAAAGCTGAAAAGATTGCCAGCTCGAATTTTTTTTTAATTTCTGTGCAAATGCTTATAGAAGAAACGTCATTTTAAATATTAATAATAACAATAATAATAAAAGTCTTTGAATCAAAGTTTTATCAAACATAGTTAAAAACCACACAGAATGTATCAGAGTTTTAAAAGACATCCCCAAAATAATTGGGCAGATAGAAACACAGACAAAGTTTCAATCAATCTCTCTCTCTTAAACATTCCATTAGTTTAACATGAATCGAAGCATTTAGTGCCCGAAATATTTGCAAGTAAACAAAAGTACAAGCTGCCAGATAGGCAGTGAATTAAAATAAATAAATTAGCAGAGTATGAAATGTATTTAATATGTATTTGTGTGTGTGTGTGTTTATTTTTGTTTGTTTACCCTACTAAGTGCAGACCAAAGCTCGGTTACACATGAACATTGAGAGAACCACAATTGGTCCTCGGAAAGGAAAGATGCGTGGATTTAGTTTTATTATTTTTTTCATTTTTTCATTTTTTATTTATTTTATTTTTTACGTTATTTATAAATATGATTGGAAAGCGGGAAACTTGAGAGCTCGAAATTTTTAAAATATTATTTCAATGTGTTCTGGGAAATTAAATAAATAAATAAATAAATAAATAAATAAAACTTTTTTTTTTTTTTAAGAAAAAAATTATTATATCAAATTTTCAGTTAATATGTATGCGTGTATGTATTTGCGCTTGTTTATTCTACCGAGTGCGGACCCACCTTCGCCATAAAATATTGCTTTAAATTTTAAAAGATCTTTGAAGCGACATTTCCTCAAGCATAGTTAAAAAATAAAAATCTTCCATAATATGTCATCATTCTAATAAAAGATACTGCAAATATATTGGGCTATTATTCAGACGCTAAAACAGAGCAGATGGATACTTAAAGAGACAAAGCTTCACTATTATAAAGAATCTTTTTTTTTTTTTTTTTGTCAGAGAATAAAAACGATATTTTAAAAGAAATATTATGATAAGCATGATAGTATCAAACATCTATACTTTTATTTTTTAAACATTATTTTACCTTATGATGAATAAGAGCATTTAGTGGCCGAAAATATCGCAACTAAAACTAGTATGTTGTGGCCACCACAAGACTTTCTTCTATATTTTCCTATACATATTCACTCAGTAACAATATGTAAAAAAAAAAAAAAAAAAAAAAAATCGTTAAATGTAAAAAAAAAAATCGATAACTTTGTTTTAAATTATCACAGATTTATAGTTCAGGCATTCGTTTTAAAGGTATTGGCGAGATCAATCGAACTATACCCATCTTGAAAATTTACCTGCCCGGGGGGTACATCCCCCTCAGGGTGGAAGCGATGCCCCCACATACACAATTTTTTTTTTCTAGTTAACTACTACTACTATCAATAATTCACATTAATTTTGCAATCACAAGTTAAAAATAACTGATTATACACATTTATACGAAATTTTGTCCTATACTGAAATGTTAAAAATTTAGAAAAAATGCGATCACAGCGCCACCTGTTGAGTGATTTATCCCCAAATGTAATCAGCACCAGTTTATGTAGGGGACCACCTAAATACCAAATTTAGTTAAATTTCGTTTAAAAAAAAAAAAAAAAAAAGGTTTTTTTCATTAAAAGTAAAAAAAATCGATAACTTTGTTTTAAATTATCACAGATTTATAGTTCAACCATTCGTTTTAAAGGTATTGGCGAGATCTTTCGAACTATACCCATCTTGAAAATTTACCCCACCCCCCCACCCCAGGGTGGAAGCGATGCCCCCACATACACAATTTTTTTTTCCTAGTAATTCATATTAATTTTGCAATCACAAGTTAAAAATAACTGAATATACATTTATACGAAATTTTGTCCTATACTGCCATGTTAAAAATTTAGAAAAAACGCGATCTCAGCGCCACCTGTTGAGTGATTGATCCCCAAATGTAATCAGCACCAGTTTATGTCGGGGACCACCTAAATACCAAGTTTAGTTAAATTTCGTAAAAAAAAAAAAGAAAAAAGAAAAAAAAAAAATCAAAGTTTTTTTCATTAAAAGTAAAAAAAATCGATAACTTTGTTTTAAATTATCACAGATTTATAGTTCAACCATTCCTTTTAAAGGTATTGACGAGACCTTTCGAAAGATACCCATGTTGAAACTTTACCCCCACCCGGGGTGGGGGGTACTTCCCCCCAGGGGGGAACCGATGGGGGAACCACATGCACAATTTTTTTTCCTAGTTAACTACTACTATTATCAATAATTCATATTGATTTTATTGTCACACGTTTTATATAACTCTAATTATGCACATTTATACGAAATTTTGTCCTATACTGCCATGTTAAAAGTTTACAAAAAATGCGATAACTGCGCAACCTGTTGAGCGATTCATCCTCAACTATAATCAGCTCCAGTTTATGTCAGGGTGCAACTAAATACCAAGTTTGGTTAAATTTCATTCATTGGTTCGTGAGATAAAGCGTCCACAAAAAAGTGATACAGAGAGACAGACAAGTTTAAAAATCTATCAATTCGTGTTTTGGACATCCCAAAATGTGTAAATCCATCAAAAAACGGAGCTCGAAAATTTTCGCGAATCCAATACTTTCTCTATATTACATATAGAAGAATGTAAAAAAAGGCAGATTGAAGATGGGCAGTTTAATTGGGAGTGAGAGTTGCGCAAGGTCTGAAATTTGTTTATTATGTATGCGTGCGTGTATATTTGCGTTTGTTTATCCTACCAACTGCAGACCGAAATTCGATTAGACATCGATATTGCGAGGACAAAATTTCATGTCCTCGGAAAGAAAGGAGAACGCGTTGAACTCTATAGATAGGATAAGTATATGTATTATAAAATATGAAACGTAATATATATATATATATAGAGAGAGAGAGATAGATAGATAGATAGATGATTATATTTTTTACAAAATTATTGAAATACCATAAATGATTTATATATATATATATTTTTTTTTTATTTTATTTTTTTTAATCAACCACTTTTTGAGAAAAATCCTGCAAATTTAAAGAGACAATTCTCATACAATATTTGTAAGCGGAAGATTTATTATTATTATTTATTATTTTATTTTATTTCAAAATGAAACCATTTTTTTTTTTTTT
Organism: Salticus scenicus; assembly: GCA_963930645.1. NCBI lineage: Eukaryota > Metazoa > Arthropoda > Arachnida > Araneae > Salticidae > Salticus > Salticus scenicus. Next base: position 153,192,796 of record OZ005659.1, read on the forward strand.
TTTGAGGAAGTACTTTAATTACATATAACAGCCTTTTTTTTTTTTTTTTTTTTTTTTTTTTTTAATTTATTAATATGGTTTCGAAGAGGGAAAGAGGCCAGCCCAAAAATTTTAATATATCATAGGAAAAAAAAAAAAAAAAGAAAGAAAAAAAAAAAAATACAAAGAAAATAAGAAAGAAAGAAATTAGAATTAAAAAAGCTTTTGAACCAAATTTTCAACAATTATTTATGTGTAGGTTTATTTTTGTTTGTTTACCCTACCAAGTGCAGACCGAAACTCGTTCACACATTAACATTGCGAGGACCACAGTTGGTCCTCGGAATGGAATGATGTGTGGATTTCTGTAGGCAGTTTTTTTTCTCTTTTTACGTCATGTATTAATGGGATTCGAAAAAAGGAAAATTTAAAGCTCCATAATTTTTAACTATCATTTCAGTGTGTTCTGGAAAAATAAATAAATATAAAATTACATACAATAAAAAAAAAATTGAACCAAATTTTCAGTTAAAATATATACTATGTGTGTGTATTTGCGTTTGTTTACCCTACGAAATGCAGACCGAAACCCGTTTTCACATCGGTATTGCGAGGACCCCCATTTTTGATCCTCGGAAAGAAAAGGAGATGCAGAGATTCCATTACATAGGAAAAATATATAAAATAATAAATATAGATGAGTATATTTTTATAAGTATTGATTGGTTGGTTGGTTGTAAGATTAGGCTGATTGACTATGCTAGGGTCCAAGGTCCAAGGCTTTATAAATATTGGTGATTCCATATATGATTAATAATTTTCTGAAATCAACCACTGTTTGAGAAAAATCCTGCAGTTTTAAATAAACAATTCTCATATGTTGATACAAATGAAAGATTTATAGATGTAATTTTATTTCTAAACTATACCATTTATCGACGAAGTTCTTTGCTTATATATAAAGAAAGCCATATTATTTTTTCCCTAATTTATTAATATGATTTGTAAGATGGAGAATTACCTGCTCAAAATTTCTTAAATATCACTCCAAATTGTCCAGAAAAAAAAAATAATAATAAATAAATTAATAAATAAAATTAGAATTAAAAAAGCTTTTGAACCAAATTTTCAACAATTATTTATGTGTAGGTTTATTTTTATTTGTTTAAACTACCAATTGCAGACCGAAACTCCTTCTCACATTAACATTGCGAGGACCACAGTTGGTCCTCGGAATGGAATGATGTGTGGATTTCTGTAGGCAGTTTTTTTTCTCTTTTTACGTCATGTATTAATACGATTCGAAAAAAGGAAAATTTGAACCTCCATAATTATTAACTATCATTTCAGTGTGTTCTGGAAAAATAAATAAATATAAAATTACATACAACAGAAAAAAAAAAAAAAAAAAAAAAAAAAAAAAAAAAAAAAAAAATTTCAGTTAATATATATACTATGTGTGTGTATTTGCGTTTGTTTACCCTACGAAATGCAGACCGAAACCCGTTTTCACATCGGTATTGCGAAGACCCCCATTTTTGATCCTCGGAAAGAAAAGGAGATGCAGAGATTCCATTATATAGGAAAAATATATAAAATATTAAATATAATTGAGTATATTGTTATAAGTATTGGTTGGTTGTAGGATTTAAGGCTGATTGACTATGCTAGGGCCCAAGGCTTTATAAATATTGGAAATTTCATATATGATTTATAATTTTCTTAAATCAACCATTATGAGAAAAATCCTGCAGTTTTAAACAAACAATTATCATATGTTGATACAAATGAAAAATTTATAAATATAATTTTATTTCGAAACTATACCGTTTATCGACGAAGTTCTTTATTTATATATAAAGGCAGCCTTATTATTTTTTCCTTAATTTATTAATATGATTTGCAAGATGGAGAATTACCTGCTCAAAATTTTTAAAATATCATTCCAAATTGTCCAGAAGAAAAAAAAATAAAAAAATAAATAAAATTAGAATTAAAAAAGCTTTTGAACCAAATTTCAACAATTATTTATGTGTAGGTTTATTTTTGTTTGTTTACCCTACCAAGTGAAGACCGAAACTCGTTCACACATTAACATTGTGAGAACCACAGTTGGTCCTCGGAATGGAATGATGTGTGGATTTCTGTAGGCAGTTTTTTTTCTCTTTTTACGTCATGTATTAATACGATTCGAAAAAAGGAAAATTTGAACCTCCATAATTTTTAACTATCATTTCAGAGTGTTCTGGAAAAATAAATAAATATAAAATTACATACAGTTAAAAAAAAAAAAAAAAAAAAAACAAATTTTCAGTTAATATATATACTATGTGTGTGTATTTGCGTTTGTTTACCATACGAAATGCAGACCGAAACCCGTTTTCACATTGGTATTGCGAGGACCCCCATTTTTGATCCTTTGAAAGAAAAGGAGATACAGAGATTCCATTACATAGGAAAAATATATAAAATATTAAATATAATTGATTATATTGTTATAAGTATTGGTTGGTTGTAGGATTTAAGGCTGATTGACTATGCTAGGGCCCAAGGCTTTATAAATATTAGAAATTTCATATATGATTTATAATTTTCTTAAATCAACCACTCTGAGAAAAATCCTGCAGTTTTAAACAAACAATTATCATATGTTGATACAAATGCAAGATTTATAAATATAATTTTACTTCTAAACTATACCGTTTATCGACGAAGTTCTTTATTTATATATAAAGGCAGCCGTATTATTTTTTCCTTAATTTATTAATATGATTTTTAAGATGGAGAATTACCTGCTGAATTTTTTTAAAATATCACGCCAAATTGCCCAGAAGAAGAAAAAAAAAATAAATAAATAAAATTAGAATTAAAAACGCTTTTGAACCAAATTTCAACAATTATTTATGTGTAGGTTTATTTTTGTTTGTTTACCCTACCAAATGCAGACCGAAACTCGTTCACACATTAACATTGCGAGGACCACAGTTGGTCCTCGGAAAGTATGAATTCGTGGATTTCTGCAGGCAGTTTTTTTTTTCTTTTTACGTCACTTATTAATACGATTCGAAAAAAGAAAAATTTGATTCTCCATAATTTTCAACTATCATTTCAGTGTGTTCTGGAAAAATAAATAAATATAAAATTACATACAATTAAAAAAAATATTGAACCAAATTTTCAGTTAATATATATGCTATGTGTGTGTATTTGCGTTTGTTTACCCTACGAAATGCAGACCGAAACCCGTTTTCACATCGGTATTGCGAGGACCCCCATTTTTGATCCTCGGAAAGAAAAGGAGATGCAGAGATTCCATTACATAGGAAAAATATATAAAATAATAAATATAGATGAGTATATTTTTATAAGTATTGATTGGTTGGTTTGTTGTAAGATTTAAGGCTGATTGACTATGCTAGGGTCCAAAGTCCAAGGCTTTATAAATATTGGTGATTCCATATATGATTTATAATTTTCTGAAATCAACCACTGTTTGAGAAAAATCCTGCAGTTTTAAATAAACAATTCTCATATGTTGATACAAATGAAAGATTTATAGATGTAATTTTATTTCTAAATAATACCATTTATCGACGAAATTCTTTACTTTTATATAAAGGCAGCCAAATTATTTTTTCCCTAATTTATTAATATAATTTGTAAGACAGAGAATTACCTGCTCAAAATTTTTAAAATATCACTCCAAATTGTCCAGAAGAAAAAATAAATAAATAAATAAATAAAATAAAATAAAATTAGAATTAAAAAAGCTTTTGAACCAAATTATCAACAATTATTTATGTGTAGGTTTATTTTTGTTTGTTTACCCTACCAAGTGCAGACCGAAACTCGTTCACACATTAACATTGCGAGGACCACAGTTGGTCCTCGGAATGGAATGATGTGTGGATTTCTGTAGGCAGTTTTTTTTCTCCTTTTACGTCATGTATTAATGGGATTCGAAAAAAGGAAAATTTGAAGCTCCATAATTTTTAACTATCATTTCAGTGTGTTCTGGAAAAATAAATAAATATAAAATTACATACAATAAAAAAAAAAATTGAACCAAATTTTCAGTTAAAATATATACTATGTGTGTGTATTTGCGTTTGTTTACCCTACGAAATGCAGACCGAAACCCGTTTTCACATCGGTATTGCGAGGACCCCCATTTTTTATCCTCGGAATGAAAAGGAGATGCAGAGATTCCATTCCATAGGAAAAATATATAAAATAATAAATATAGATGAGTATATTTTTATAAGTATTGATTGGTTGGTTGGTTGTAAGATTTAAGGCTGATTGACTATGCTAGGGTCCAAGGTCCAAGGCTTTATAAATATTGGTGATTCCATATATGATTAATAATTTTCTGAAATCAACCACTGTTTGAGAAAAATCCTGCAGTTTTAAATAAACAATTCTCATATGTTGATACAAATGAAAGATTTATAGATGTAATTTTATTTCTAAACTATACCATTTATCGACGAAGTTCTTTGCTTATATATAAAGACAGCCATATTATTTTTTCCCTAATTTATTAATATGATATGTAAGTCGGAGAATTACCTGCTCAAAATTTCTTAAATATCACTCCAAATTGTCCAGAAAAAAAAATAATAATAAATAAATTAATAAATAAAATTAGAATTAAAAAAGCTTTTGAACCAAATTTTCAACAATTATTTATGTGTAGGTTTATTTTTGTTTGTTTACCCTACCAAGTGAAGACCGAAACTCGTTCACACATTAACATTGTGAGGACCACAGTTGGTCCTCGGAATGGAATGATGTGTGGATTTCTGTAGGCAGTTTTTTTTCTCTTTTTACGTCATGTATTAATACGATTCGAAAAAAGGAAAATTTGAACCTCCATAATTTTTAACTATCATTTCAGAGTGTTCTGGAAAAATAAATAAATATAAAATTACATACAATTAAAAAAAAAAAAAAAAAAAAAAAAAAACCAAATTTTCAGTTAATATATATACTATGTGTGTGTATTTGCGTTTGTTTACCATACGAAATGCAGACCGAAACCCGTTTTCACATTGGTATTGCGAGGACCCCCATTTTTGATCCTTTGAAAGAAAAGGAGATACAGAGATTCCATTACATAGGAAAAATATATAAAATATTAAATATAATTGATTATATTGTTATAAGTATTGGTTGGTTGTAGGATTTAAGGCTGATTGACTATGCTAGGGCCCAAGGCTTTATAAATATTAGAAATTTCATATATGATTTATAATTTTCTTAAATCAACCACTCTGAGAAAAATCCTGCAGTTTTAAACAAACAATTATCATATGTTGATACAAATGCAAGATTTATAAATATAATTTTACTTCTAAACTATACCGTTTATCGACGAAGTTCTTTATTTATATATAAAGGCAGCCGTATTATTTTTTCCTTAATTTATTAATATGATTTTTAAGATGGAGAATTACCTGCTGAAATTTTTTAAAATATCACGCCTAATTGCCCAGAAGAAGAAAAAAAAAATAAATAAATAAAATTAGAATTAAAAACGCTTTTGAACCAAATTTCAACAATTATTTATGTGTAGGTTTATTTTTGTTTGTTTACCCTACCAAGTGCAGACCGAAACTCGTTCACACATTAACATTGCGAGGACCACAGTTGGTCCTCGGAAAGTATGAATTCGTGGATTTCTGCAGGCATTTTTTTTTTCTTTTTACGTCACTTATTAATACGATTCGAAAAAAGAAAAATTTGAAGCTCCATAATTTTCAACTATCATTTCAGTGTGTTCTGGAAAAATAAATAAATATAAAATTACATACAATTAAAAAAAATATTGAACCAAATTTTCAGTTAATATATATGCTATGTGTGTGTATTTGCGTTTGTTTACCCTACGAAATGCAGACCGAAACCCGTTTTCACATCGGTATTGCGAGGACCCCCATTTTTGATCCTCGGAAAGAAAAGGAGATGCAGAGATTCCATTACATAGGAAAAATATATAAAATAATAAATATAGATGAGTATATTGTTATAAGTATTTGTTGGTTGGTTGGCTGTAGGATTTAAGGCTGATTGACTATGCCAGGGCGCAAGGCTTTATAAATATTGGAAATTTCATATATGATTTATAATTTTCTTAAATCAAACACTCTGAGAAAACCCCTGCAGTTTTAAACAAACAATTATCATATGTTGATACAAATGAAAGATTTATAAATATAATTTTATTTCGAAACTATACCGTTTATCGACGAAGATCTTTATTTATATATAAAGGCAGCCGTATTATTTTTTCCTTAATTTATTAATATGATTTGTAAGATGGAGAATTGCCAGCTCGAGAATTTTAAAATATCACTTCAAATTCTTCAGAAAATAAATAAAATAAAATAAAATAAAATGTAAATTAAGAAAGCTTTTGAACCAAATTTTCAACAATTATTTATGTGTGTGTTTATTTTCGTTGGCTTACCCTACCAAGTGCAGCCCAAAACTCGTTTACACATTAACATTGGGAGGACCGCATTTGGCCCTCGGAAAGGAATGATGGCTGGATTTCTGTATTTAAATTTACATAATATTGGAGATCCCATAAATGATTTATAATTTTTTTTTTTTTTTTTTTTTTTTTTTTTTCTTATCTACCACTTTTTGAGAAAAATCCTGCAAATTTAAAGAAACAATTCTTATAAATTATTTGTAAGTGGAAGATTTATTATTATTATTCTTTTTTTATTATTTTATTTTATTTCTAAATTTCTCCATTTTTTGGGGAAGTTCTTTAATTACATATAACAGACTTTTTTTTCTTTATCATTATTAATACTACTTTTATTATTTTACATCTAAATGTAATTTCTTCGAAAGATCTTTAATTGAAGTTAGTCCTATTTCTTTTTGTTGTTATTATTAACTTTTTAATTTGAAAATTGGAAGGTTGTCAACTTGAAAAAAAAAAAAAATAAAATAAAAATAACAATGCAAGGTATTCTGTGGGGAAAAAAAAATATATATATATAAAATAACATAAAATAAAATAAAACCAAAATATAAGAAATATAGTTAATAGTCATCCGAAATATATCAGCCATCTAATGAAATAGACGTTTATGAAATTCGGCTACTTATTTAATTTATCAAAATGTCACATATAGGCACATAGACAGACAAAACATCAAGGTTACAAAGAATCTTTTTTTTTTTTTTTAACTTCAGGTATTAAAAAAATAATATTTTTATAACACTTTTCAAAAATATATACAAGCTTTTTTTTTTTTTTTTACATTATATTAGTATAAAATGAATAGGAGGATTGCACAATTATTTTCTCATATATATATATATAAACATATGTTATATATTAATTATTAATATATACTGTTGTAAGCTTGACGATTCTTCCGAAGTACTGTCTAACAAATTATAACGTTCTTCGAGTAGAGTAGCTAGCATAACTGGTTAATGGGGCACGATACTCCCCCCCCCCCTTTTCTGTAAAACATACAGTAATATAATAAATAAGATGAAATCGGGGATCATTTTGTACCTCTCTAAACATAATTTGTATTTTTGCATTTATGTAAACTGTCAAAAATACTGGGAATGCTTCCAAAAATTTTAAATTAAAAATGTCACCCCAACGGAAAGCTCTTTTTGTGTGTGTTTGTATTTGTGTGACTGTGTGAAATCGGCATCTTTTAAAAATTCAACCTATAAAGACCTCACACTTTGGTTTTCAGTATTCAAAGAATTGTGAAAACTATACCTTGTGAAAACTGTAAAGAGACGTTTATCATTTTTTAAAGCGTATATTATTTTAAAAAGCATATCTTCTGAAACATGCGACATCCCAAGAGACCAGATTTTGCATTTCTGAGAAAATATAAATAAAAATAACCTGCTCAAAATACCATTTTTTCTATCAGGAAAGCAACTAAAGAATTGTCATTTTCAATTGAAATTCACAATTCACAATTTTTAAACCTCTTTTGAAGGAGGGTGTTACAGAAACGAAAGGAGGCCTTTACTTTGTGCTGCAAGTATATTCATTTTTTTTTTTTTTTATATACTTAAGAATCCTAGGTAAACCGCCAAGACTTTACCTCTTTATGGAGACAGAGAGCGGCCTTATTTGTCTATTCATGTGACTGTCATTTCACCACACCTTTAGATTAACGGAAGAATGGATTATTTGTCTGGTCAGATTTCACTGCAGAGTGGAGAATGTGCAACAGACATTCTGCGAAATATCTGTTGCTATCATCAAAAATTTACTTCTGCTTTCGAAACTTCATAAATATTATAAGAAATTAAATTTCCATTGGATTTATGCAATACCATAAAGCAGTGTTATATATTATCTATAATAATGATAGTTAAATCCGATGCATTTTATTTTGTTTATTTTAAGATAGGAAATATACAGGGTTTTTAAAAACTTCATTTTATAAATTTCATTTTCGCCCAAAATTTATTTTTTACTTTTACAAAAAATAACAATTAACTAAAGTGTAAAGAATTATTAAATCGCTATGTTAAAAAGAATGCATGATTAATATATATATATATTAACAATTATTTTCTTTCTTTGATTTATTTTTTATTTTCTACATGTAGTGCTTTGAATATATATATATATATACACACACATATAGCAGCTAATGCAAACGGAATATGAAATTTAAAATATGTAAATATTCATTCAATATTCAATCGTAACAAAAAAAAAAAAAAAAAAAAAAAAAAAAAAAGATTATCGGTAAATTTCTGAAAAACGAATAAAAAAACAGTAAAACTAAGAATTCTTTCATAAATAGAATTTAATACGTATATGTATATGTATTGCAGACCAAAACCCGGTTGCACGTCACAGTTGAGAGGACCACATTTCTGATCCTTAGAAAGAAAGGAAAATGCGTAGATCTCGATAGGTAAGATTAATCAGTATATATCGTATATATTAATAGCGAAGAGCAAAAGAATATTACACTTCACTTTAAGCGGATTTGTGCGTTACCACATTGACTGCAGCATTCGTGCCTAATTTTTTCGCCTGACGAAATGTCGTGTGCTCTTTCGACCCGAAACAATTGTTGCAAGATTATTAGATTTTATGGTGTTTTTTCAAAGTTTGTTACAAAGTTCTTTTTATATTTATTGAAAATCAAATGGTAATGCAATAGAAAAAAAAAAAACAAGTATATTAAATTTAAATTTAAAAACATATTTATAGCTGTTATGTTTATGTATAATTTTTATAGAATGCAACTTTTTACTTTTCATTTTTCATTTTTTTTTTAATTAATTCCTGTTAAAAAATTATTATTATTATTATTATGTATAGCATTTACTAAAAAATAAAAATAAATAAATAAATAAATAAAAAATATGGTAGTATATAGTAGAAGGGATGAGACTGATTAAAGCTTAATTAAAATTTATTTGTTTTCTATTTATTTAATTCCTTTTAAAAGAAAATACACTTTTTATTTTATTTCTTGTATTGGGCGGAATCAAATCGTAATATGGTGTAAAGAGAGGGGACTATAAAGTACATCATTTAAAAGCTAAAATGTTTATTAGATGCTGAAATACAGTCGTCTTTAAAATCGTAGTTCTTAAGTAATAGCAGATCCACTTGTCATTGATAAATACCCAAATTGAAGTGCCCGAAAAGACCTTTCTGGATTCAGCGGGAACCTGGACCAAATGAAATGCGGGTTGAAAAAGGGCTGTCGTAGGCAGCGGCTAAGTTTAGAACAATTTCAGTGTAGTTATTTTTATTTTTATTTTTTATTTATAAGGGAATATAAAAAATAAACAGTGATTGATTTCTTTTGAAAATGCATTTAAATATATTGACCAGCCGAAGCGCGCCAATAAACACATGAAAATAACTTCAGGAGTTGCAATTCCAGTAAAGCATAGAAAAAATATAAAAAAAGAAATAAACTATGGATTTTCCTTCGCGATCACTGCTATAAACCGTCAAATTATCGTCAAAACATGTAGCTAAGTTATATATATATATATATAAATGATAGATATCGTAATAAAATATAACCTTAAAATTCAACAATTAATAGATACAAAACAATACCAACACAACAATATATGTAAGCGCTAAAAAAAAAAATAAAAAAAAAAGTTAAAGTAGTTATAATAAATAGAAAAAATATTGAGAATTAAATAAATAATAATATATTCAAACCGAAAAAAAAAAAAAAAAATGATACTTTCTGTTTTCGGAATCAAATTCATGGAGATTACAAAAAAAAAAAAAAAAAAAAAAGTTTTAAATTTGGGGTTGCGTTTGACGAATGAACTAGGGACGCTTTAAAGGAATTTGCGCTGAAATTATTTTTCACAAACAATTAAATTTAAATAACATTTCATGACTCGAATTCCATTATTTTAATTAAAAAATCACTTTATTTATTTATTTATTTTTCATTATTCCCTATTTATCATGACATGTGGCCTCTGTTTTTGATTTGGAGACTATTACAATTCTAAAAATAAGTTCGTTTGAAAATATCGACCTCTATAACATGACGATGAGCGAATGCCGGCTAGTACTTATAGAATATTAACATTGCGTAAATAAATATAGAAAGTATTGCTACTCAAATGGTTTTAAATTGACGCAGACATAATGAATTTCTCCCTGAGTTACTGTCATTTTTCTGTCACTCATGAGAAATAAATAAAAAATAAATAAAATAAAAATAAATAAATGTAATTGCAAACGAAGAATAGGATGTTATTCAGTTGCGCTTAAGAATAGGAGGTACTACTCAATTGCGCTCAGGGTTTTCATCCTCATAGGTATCAGTTGCGCCTATATCAAATCCCCCCCCCCCCCCCAAAAAAAAAAAAAAAAGGAAAAAAAAATCAAACGCATCAATTGCGTCCAAAGCGTATTTCCTCCCCAAAAGCATAAAAATATCAATTGCGTTCGTAGGTTTTAGTCCCTCCTAAACCCTAAGTACAGAGAACGGTAGAACAATCTTCAGGTACGATAACGGCATAATGTAAAATTCGGTACAAAAGCGAACTTTTTAAGACGCAAACATTTTCTCGAGTGACAGCTGATGTCACAACTAAAAAGTATTTTTATTTAATTTATGCATAATGCATACGCATATTTTAGGTAACAAAAGATTTATTAGCGAATCAGCTTAAATTTCCTTTATTAGGTGACGCTTTAATTTTAAAAGAAAAAAAAAGTCCATGCTGTTCTATACTTTTCAGTGAATACCGCATAGAGTTAGAGTCAATACTTTTTGAATAATGTTCTTTTTTTTTTTTTTAATGTGACTTTTGGATTACATCATTTTACTCGTATGAATTATTTTGCTTATTATATTTGTTAACCCATTAAACGCCGCTATATGAATTCCACTGAAAATTTATAAATGGGTTTCAATGTGCATTTCTAATCATATATACTTAAAAAAAAAAAAAAAAATTGTTAGAAGATATGACATGTTTCCAAATGGGTGATTTGACACCTAATTGGGGTAGAACAAATGTTGAAAAATAGGCAAAATCCTCTTTAATTAGTTTTCTTGATCCCTGTTTGTTATAATTTAAGAAAAGAATTGTTTTATTTGATATCCAATGTTTTAAACCCCTGTCCTCGAATTAGTTATTTTTCTTGATTTTTTTTTCGTCGCTGATGTTTTGCAGAAAAACAAACATCTTTGTTTGAATAATTGAAAAAAAAAAAAAAAAAAAAAAAAAAAAAAACGAAGCTGGGGATTTTAATATTTATTGTAAAAAAGAAAAAATATATTTATCTTAATTACTTGCAGGGGGAAAAAATCTTAAAAAATTGTTCCCACAGCGGGAGCTTTGACGCCTAATGGGTTAAATGAAAATAAAAAATTAATATTTGTGTTAATAATACAGAATACTAAATGAAACATCTTGATAAGTAAACATATTCTGTACTTCCACGTGAGATTAATAGTTTAATATCTGTATAATATGTCTCTAACGTGGACCAGTTAGGATTATATTTTGTAGAAACGATATGATAGTGACAATAAAGTAAACAAAGAATTTTTTCCTTTCTAGAAATTATCATTTTTTACCTTCCGGTATACAAGGGTGAGGGGAGGGTGACAATGAACGTTTTTAGTAATTTTTCTCGCGAGCGCAATTGATGCATTTTTAACAATAGGGGGGATTAACGTAAGCGCAATTGATGTGTTCCTGAAGAATTACCCAACAAAAAATATCAAGTTAAAGCTTTGAAAACATCGAGATCTACTTGAATAACATTTCGTTTCGTTTTTAAGAACTCCTATAATGTGGCTTGTAAATATCTCAACATTACCACACGCGACGCGGAATTTTCTTACGAATGAAAGATTGCTTTGAAATGCAGGAGCGGTTTGTCCAAACGACGCTTCTTTTGTGAAGTAGTTAAAAACGCTATCTCCCAACAGCTGCTATGGATTTAGAAGTTCAGCTGGACGGGTCAACTTTTGAAAGAAGAGCCAGCCAGCTAAGCAATACAAAATACAAAATTGCATTTATTATTATTATTATTATTATTATTATTATTATTAATTATAGAGTTTCATTCATTTTTAGAGTTTTATCATAAAATGATTCAAATTGCGCGTTCCAATACCACAATTCTTAGCAGCCGATTTTAGGTTGTCGTTGTCAGTACGGGGGTGAGATTTATTGCTTATAACCGGTTAAAAGCGAGGGGTGGGGGAAGAGTAGGGAGCCTATATATTCATAATATGATAATAAAGGCTTCCTACCTCATACTAGTTTAAATGGTAAATTATGTTCACGTCATCTCAAAATGTGTAAATCCGTTCGAAACCAGAAGTAGAAAATTTTTACGAATCCAATACTTCCTTATATGAAAATAGAAAACAATTATTATTAGATTTGTTTGTTTGTTTATTTGTTTATTTATTTATTATTATTATTATTATTATTATTTTTTTTTTTTTTTTTTTTGTGGTAAATGTTCATAAATTTAATACAAAGAGAGTAATCAATGCAAAAGAAACTGTAACGGGAAATTGCACAACACTTCTCGTAAGAAAGTAAACAGTATTATTATTATTTCATTTGAAGGGTGGAAAGGGAATGTAAATGAAAGACCGAAAATTGGTCTAAGGATTTTTCTCTACTGATATATATACGAAAAGGCATATATACAAAAATGATATTTATTACTATATTTACAGGAAGTTTCCGATGTTCAAGGATACCATTCTTTCCGTTACCGTTTTTTCCGTTAACTATATAGTCTTTAATTAAATTTTATTCTTTTACAGAAGGAAAATCACTATTTTAAGAAATCCATGTCAATATAATTGTACCTTAGCCCCGTACGTTTAAGGGGACCTAACACCTTTTCAACATCATTTTTAATTAATTAATTAATTAATTTTATTATTATTTATTTATTTATTTAAGAATTTTATTTATTTATTTTTTCTACAGTTTTCTATATTTTGTCACAATTTTTTTTGTTTTATCTTTTAGAATATATATATATAACTAAGAGATAAAAACGCGATTTAAACATTTAAAGGCGATGAATTTTCCAATTAAAAAAATCGTAAGTTATTTGTATTTTACGATTTACTTAACACGGCAGAATAGGGCAAAATTGAGCATAAAAGTCCATTTTGAGGATCATAAATATATCAGACAAATTCAAAAAACATTTATGATACTTGTTTTGAACATGATTGACTACAAATATTCTAACAGAAAAATTTCGTAAATTATTCGTAATTTAAGATTTTATCAACATAGCAAAATTAAAATTTTTTCATATAAATAGGAATTTTGTGGATTCTTGCATTGGAAATAGTAGCATGAAAACTAAACTACGAAACTGACCCTAATAAAATAAATTAATAGATTAGAATAAGATAAACAAATTGAAGTGAACGGTGGATAGCCTATTAGGCGGGGATTTTATTCTGTCACTTTGTCAAGCGTTTGATCAAATTCACTTCTCTTAATATGCTATAATATGTCTCACACTAGAAATTTATGAGAACATATGTATGGTGGGTGGGTAACTCAGCGGAGTCCATCTATGCCAACTAGTTTTAAATTGAGATGTACCGTTGAAATTACTATTACCTGGTTTTAATGCTCGATGATTCGATTATGAATATTTTTGAAAGTTTAAAATTATTAGGAGTGTCTTGAAGGAAGGGGGGGGGAGGAGCAGGCGAAAGGGCAAAAATGTAGAACAACAGTTACAGCGTTTAAAATTGATATAATTAGGTTTTAAGGCCCGATAAATCGATTGCGAATATTTTTGAAAGTGTAAAATTATTAGGAGGGACAGAAAGGGGAGGGGTGAAGGGACAAAAATGTTGAAATGGAGTTAGAGAGTTGACAATTGGCATTATTAGATTTTAAGACCCGAGAAACCGATTGCAGATATTTTCAAAAGTGTAAAATTATTAGGCGAGACGGGAAAGGAATGCGAAGGGGCTGCTGTAGAAATAGTGTTAGAGCGTTTAAAATTGGTATTATTAAGTTTTAAGATCCGACAAATTGAACGGTGTTCAAATTTCGTACGGGTGTTTCGGGTCCGGGGAAAACTACGAACAAACTACGGAACGTCTTTATTCTTTTGAATTTTACAGACTTTCGAATTCCGATACTCAGTTCATATTTTCCATTAAGAATTTTTAACGCTATTCAGATTGGTTTTTTGCAAGTTGCCCCAAAAACCACAGGAAAATCAGATAAATCTTATTATAGGAATGCTTATATTATTTTTGTAGCTTCTATTTAACATAGTTTCAAAAATAATATATTACTTTAAAACTTATTTGAATTGAAATTGAAGAGCAGATCTCGCAAATCAGTCACCAGATAGCGCTTTAATATAATAAAATTTCACAATATCCAATACTAATTATGATTAAATTGCTTATAATATATCATTCCAAAAATATTTTAAAGTACTTTTTATTGCGGACTTTTAAACTGATATAAGCCGTTCAAATTCTGTAACTACGGAAAACCCAAAACGCCTTTATACTTTTAAATTTTGCAGAGTTACAAGTTCCGATACTTGGTTAATATTTCGTACAAAGGATTTTTAACGGTATTTAGTTCGGAATTACACAAGTTTCGAAGAAAACTACGGAAAAACTTAAACGCCTTTATTCTTTTATATTTTGCAGAGTTTCGAATTCGGATACTGTTATATGCCTTATTTTTATAATCTTACGCTAAGCACCATGAATAATCAATAAATTATTACATACTGAAGGGAAGTTCTATACAGAGCAAAATATATTCAAAAAGTTAAGTTTAAAATTTTCCATAGAACGACTATATCAACAGGAATTATAGTAGCAAGATAATAAAAAATGAGTTATTTCTGAGACATTGATATATGGCATCATACATAAGAAATCTGAACATACTTTAACAGAAAATAATAAGATAATAATATTTAGAAGAAGGAGCAGATGCCATCGTGATTTAATAGGTTTTAGTTGGTCGATAATGGCAGGCGTTCGACTTTCCCAAAATCCTCCGAGAGATCAAATGTCAAATAAAGATAATTACAGAAAAAATTAAGAAAGCAAAAAATTAGTGAAATTTATCAATAAATCATTGAAAAATTAAATAAATAAATAAATAAAACAAAATAACGGAGTAAATATATGACAAAAATGTAGATTTTTATTTTTTATTTTTTTTAAGATCATTGTGCCCAAATCCCAAATGCGACCTGATTTTTGGTAAGTTTATCGCATTTAGGAAATTTATGATATTTTAGTAAATAAATAAATATGAAAAGAAAGAAAAAAGAGTTGAACATTATACGCTTAACTCTGAACTTGTGTTTGGGTCATTTCTTTTCAAGAAATTAAAAAATTGTCTTTAATTTATGAAAAAATATACCCGCGTCGCATTTAGGATTTCTTTTTTTTTCGAATTTTAGGTACTATATCCTAAATGCGATGTTCAAACTCTCTAACTGCGATAATGAATTTAACGCACTGGAATTACTTGATGAATGTTATTAACAGTTTACAAAGAAGGTTAAAAACTCAGGGGTCAAAGCAATCAAACAGGAAAATATAGGAATATTTTTCACACAAAAGTAGGAACATAAAGAGAAGATTGAGAGGTTGGGTAAAAACGAACTTTCTCTAACATTATTTTGTAATCTCGGAATGATTAAATGACTTCGTAAACAAAACACCCTAATTTAATCTCATCTAATTTAACAGATAAAATGAATGTACTGATATATTACTGTTTACTTTTTATATTATTTAGAAAAGAACATATTTCCAAATTTACCATCTCTTGCTTGTCTAACTTTCATACCAGTTTATATCATTTAACATGAATCCACATATTATATTCAAAATAATGACACCTCTTTTACATCATAATGCTCAAAAAATCAAAAAGAAAGAAAAATCATGAACCTTCAATTTAACTACATGTTAGTTAACTACATGTAGTGCCTATTTAATGAATTGTGCCCCCCCCCCCCAACTTTCCCATACTTCCACAAAAATAATAATAATAATAATAAGTGAAAATTAATATTGAAATGGTAATGGAATTATGAATTCTTTTAATGCCTAGCAGGGAAAGCAGAAAATAAGTAAGAAGAACTTAAACTGAAGTACCAGAATATAGGAAATGTAGGAAAATTTTTGTGAAATATAGGGAAAATGTAAAGAATTATAAACTATAGGAAAATATAGGGCATTTTTCATGATTTTTTGAAATATATAAGAAAAATAGGAAATATAGGAATACTTTCAGCCCTGAAAACTGTTATTGACTTCGGTTTGGGTCTGTCTGTTCGTCTGTTGATCCGTCTGTCTGTCCGTGCACCAACTCCCATAAATATTCATGGAAATTCTTGAAACTGATATATGTTATTCAAGTTCACTATAGCATGTTCCTTATTGAAAATGGAGTGTATACTTCTACTTATTTGTACATAGGGGCACCCAAAAGTATTCCATAGCATATTGTTCTATGCAAATATTTATACTCCTTACCAGTGGCGTATCCAGGATTTTTCCAAGGGGGGGGTTCGTCCTTCCGAATTTTTAATTAAGTTTAATTAGGTTTAATTAAGTTTATTTAAGTTTAATTAGGTTTAATTAAGTTTAATTAAGTTTATTTTTAATTAAGTTTAACAATCTTTTAAAATATCATAATTACTTGCCGAAAATAAGAGTAAGAAAATGAAAAATAGTAAAACAAACTCACCAATTAGAAGATCAAACTAAAAAATCTTTAATTAGCGACGAATAACTTAGAGCCTGTACAAACTGCTACACAAAACATAAAATTCAATACATAGTTACGCAAAATATTTCATTGAATTTTCTTATTTACAGAGCGAAGTCTAATCGACGAGAAGTTTTCGCTAGTTCATTTAAAATGTCTTCTACTTTTGGGGTATTGTTTGGGTCACTCCTTCAAGGTCACTACTTCAATGGTCACCCCTTCCCCACATGGTCGACCCCTCTTGTCCTTGAGTATGAGCTCGTAAAGGCCGGTTTCCA
This sequence comes from Salticus scenicus, assembly GCA_963930645.1. Classification (NCBI taxonomy): domain Eukaryota; kingdom Metazoa; phylum Arthropoda; class Arachnida; order Araneae; family Salticidae; genus Salticus; species Salticus scenicus. The sequence goes on from OZ005659.1 coordinate 153,210,336, forward strand.
CTAGAGTTGGAGCTTCTAGGTCCAAAAAACCATTAATCACGTTCCGCACACAAAGAGCCAAATGTCTTGTCATCAGTTGTAACCTTTTTTTATCAGATTGCGCAGTTACTTTAAAGGAAAGCATGCAAAATTGACAAAGATATCTGCCTCTGGCCCATCAATTATCTCAGCTGGGGGTTGGAACCAGGGTCTTCCAACGCCGTTCGAGGGTTTTGAGCCCGGCTGACCACATCAAAGGATTCAGAATAGAAGCCGTCGAAAAAGCCGTAGTGGAAACCGGACTTAAAGGTGAAATCCTTTCAGAGAATTGTTTTCAGGGAAACATGTTTCGCGCCGCGCAAATGAAGTGGTTTAGTTATTTTCAGGAGTGTTTATCGCAGAGTAATGAAAAAAAAAAGTTAGTCATAATTTTAAAGCACTTTGTAGAAAAAAACATTCTACGCTTGCCATACATTTTTTCCGCCTGAAATGTGAAAAAAAATGTAAGGAACAGCCTAATTTTTCTTATCATACATTTTGTCAAGGGGGGGGTTTAAACCCCCAAACCCCCCCCCTTGCATACGCCACTGCTCCTTACACATAGTAGAATATTGAATTTTTCATTTTTTCCTGCGATATGTTAAAAATAATTCATATATACATAAATGAAACAGAAAAAGAATCATTTAAAAGGAAAAAAACAATTTTAATAATAGAAGAAACATAATGCCACTAAAAGTTATTAAAAAGCTGTATTTCATTTATGAAGACCACCAAAATTCATTTCCGGTGACTATTTTTTTTCGATTTTAAAATCTACATACCGGAGAGAAAGGGTAGGGGATAGAATAAAGATATACATAAAGAAAAATTTTCTTGGTATTCTAACTATTACTATCAAATATATATTTTTACTTTGAACAGAGAAAATCAATTTTGGTATATAAATTAATTTTTTCCTATACTGTGATTTTAAAAGTTATATAAAAAAAAAAAAACTAACATAAAATAGACGATGACAGCGTCAACTGTTAGGCGACTGATTATCAAACGTAATCAGCTTTAGTTTAAATCAAAATTCAGTTAAATTCGTCCATTGGTTCTGGATACAACCGACCAAATACAGAATTTTTTATACACACAGAGAGAGAAACACACAGATATTTTCTAAAAATAGTCATATCGATAATCATATCGTGTTCAAAACGTCTTAAGACGTGTAACTATATCAACGGTCAAAATTTTCCACAAATTGAATACGTTCTTCTTATATATAGATAGACACACATACACAAAAAAAAGTGGGTGGGGGGGGGGGGCACAAATTAATCATATATTTTATTACGTCTTTATTTTCAAAACATAAAAGTTTTACTCTTAAAGTACATTTTATGTTGTTAAAGCTGAAAATTTTCTTTATTTCTTTTCTTTTTCTTTTCTTTTTCTTTTCTTTTCTTTTTTTTTTTTTTTTTTTCAAGATAATTTTCAAAGGATTTTTTTCAGAACATTCTTTAGAACTTTCCAAAACAGGACTCTTTGTGCCGTGTCCTTTTATTTCATTTATAAAGAGATTTCTTATTAAAATTTCTTTAAAAATGCCGATACTGTTATTTACATCGAAAATATATAAGAACAGAGAATCGATAACTGAAATTGTTTACATAGATAATTACATGTAAACAATTTAATATACGTATTAAGAGTATTTCAGTAAACTTAGATATTAAAGATTTTTATTACTTTTTCCAATATATTTATTAATTTCATAAATTGACAATCTAAATCATCTTGTAAAAATGACCGTATTTACTTGTTTGCTGAAGTAACATTAATAATGAGATCTGGGCTTCTAAAACAGCAGTTTTTAACCTATTAATTATCATTTTTGACAACTCCTTCCCCTTCTCGGCCTCATCAGTGGTCAAGCAGTTCTGAGAACAAAGCTAGTAGACGAGAAGCACCGCGTTTCCCAGGTCGCACTCGTCGACCTGGCCGTTCGGATTTTTCTGTGGCTTTCTCCGAAACTAGTGTAAATACGGGTTAGGACTCCTTAGGAAGATTCTCATGGAGCGCGTTCCACCTATAGGCCTAGAACCAAGTGTAGTCAATTGACCTTAACTCCTTCAACGAACAAACAAATTCCTCTTCTCTTTTCGTGTGTAAAATTGAATACTGATATTAATCGGACTCAAACAGTGAGTAATAAATAAATAAATAAATAAATAATGGACAAACATATACAGAAAAATTTTAATTAAAGAGAAATATTTAATTAAATATCTGTATTTTTAATAGCATTAAAAGTTTGCTTCTTTTTAAATATTAGTATCTTTCGCCTTACTAACCCATTTAAAAGAAACTTTCAGCATGAAATTTTTGTGCTATGGGCTGAACTGAATGAACAAAAGCTTTTCTGTCGGTATCACTTTTCTTGAGAATAGAATTCCCGAAAGTTGCACCCATACTCCAAACCGCCTTGACCGTGAACAATAGCTTTTCTGCCTCAACCTATCTTTAAGTCTATAAAGGACAGGTCGTTTAGCTTTTCTCTTGCCAAATGGGAATTGTATGAAGTACAGTAGATCCTGCTGGTAACCCATCAGTAAAGAAAGAGAGAGAAGAAAAAATAAATAAATAAAATAAATAAAAAACGATGTACTGTAAAAGTCAAATATATGATCAAACTAATTTTCGCGTTTGAAATTTCGACCTGTTGGAAGTTTGAAGCATCCAGGCACACATATATTTTCGCCCCCGTGAAAAAATAAAAAAAAAAATAAAAAAAATAAAAATAAACAAAAAAAAAAAAAAAGCTATGGTGACCGCCCCCGCTGACCCAGTTAAGCAGACACCTATGCCAGAATTAAATCAAAAGACGTGATTTTAATATTTTGTGCAAGTTTTGCTTAAAACTTTAAACTCATTTTTCTTCGAATTCTTTTTTATAAGTTCTAATATGTTTAATTCCTAAAATTTTTCATTTTCATCTAAGATTGTTTTGAAAGAAAATTAAGCATAACATAAAACAGTATATTATTAACTTAAAAATATTTATTTATTCATTTATTTATTTAAGATATATTAATTTTTAAGCATGGCTATATTTCTATTAAATTTTAAAATAAATAATTTTGTCATATTGAGTGAAATGTATGAAATATTACGCTGCACGTGAAAATAATAATAATAGAAAATTGAACAATAAATGGAAAAAATAAATTTTTGTCTTCTGGGCCATCTTATTCATAAAATTCTGCAATTAAGTAAGTAAAATTACTATTTTGATTTTTGTTTCGAGTGTCAGTATTATAAAGTCGAGTAGAATAACACAATTCTTTTGAAATCAAAGGTGGAGAATTTTCGAAAAATTTACTTTTTAAGAACTTTTTTCTTTTCTTTCTCTCTTTCTTTCTTTTTTTTTTTTTTTTTTTTTTTTTGGTTTATATTGTAGTTAATGCAACACACACGGTTATTACAATGACATAGCTGCAAAGTTTACTGAAAATAATTTCTATTGCAGTATTTTGCATCAAATATACAGAAATGCTTGAAAACTTATATCAATAATTACACTTTTAATCAATTATCGATATCTACACTAATAAAAATTTCAAAAGAAAAACTACTGATAATCATTTGTCTTTAGTTATTTATCGAAAATTACAGAGAAAGTAAATGGAGATATTAAAAAATCTATTTTATATAAATTTTAATGACTATAATTAATTATTGAGGAGACTATGTTTGTAACTAAGAATGCATTTTTTTTTTTTTTTTTTTTGGAGAAGTTAAATAAACAAAATAAATAAAAATACATAATAAAAATTGATAATTTCGATTACTTACTTTTAACTAAGAATTATTGTAAATTTACAGAGAACATGGATAAATATTTTAGTGAATTTAAATAAAACGTTATTACAGTATACACATTAAGTAACCTCAGCAAGATAAGTGCCACAACTCAAAAATGTAGTATAAAAAAAAAAAAAAAAAAAAAAAAAAGAAAGAAATCATCTTAAAGGTAACAATAAAAACATTGACTAATCTACAACAAAACGGATATAACAGCTTCTCAGGTAGATAAATTGCGAAAAAGAGTAGAGAGATGATGCTTTACGTGCACGTAGGGGTACTTCATATACATTTTTCAATACTGGAGTAATTTTTACTTAAATTTAACCAGCTCCGGATATGTTGTCAGGACAATAAAAATCTCGGTCGAGTTCGTAGATGAGGCATCCAGCTCAAAGGGGGTGGAAATGGTGGGGGATGGGAATTTTCATTTGCCCATAATTTCTTTAATATTGAAAATAGGAAAATACTTCAAATCAGACGAATTACCGCCTTACCCTAATCAACAATTTTTGTATTTAAACTTTTTCAATAACTTCAATTGCTTAAAAGTTACAAGTTAAAAAGTGATTTTTCGACAATTGTGATGAAGCCGACTTTTTCTATAGCTTTAATTTCTTAAATTTATAACCTGATGCTTACGTCACGTGCAAACGATAATAAAAAAGATCACTGCAAATATAAAAACCATGGTAACAGCTTTAATTATTATTTAAAAATATAAAATTGAAATAATACGTTAGTCTTGGTAAAAATATCGTTTGTGGGGAATAGTTTAGAAGGCCGGTTTACGCAAGAATTTAAAATTTACGATTGAAATTGAGAGTAATACGTTACAGCTTCCTTTGATTTTTTATCTTGTGGAAACAATATATTGGTCTGTGAACAGATATGAGGTTTTTGCGTGGGAAGAAAATATAATGACGTCAAAACTACCATTTTTCATCGCCGAGCTCGCGAAATTTTGTCATCAAATAACGAATTTCGTCACCAAGTCAAAAATTTCGTCAACAACTGTCAAATTTTCACAAATTTCAATCCTAAGTCGCAAGTTTTGTCACCAAATTGTATATCTTTATGTCTTCTATTTGTTGAATGATTATAAACTTGGATTTTTAAAAAACTGAATCATTTACTGATCAATAAATCTAGACTGAAATTTTTAGTAGAATGAATAGTACTAGTTGATAATTACATTTCTTAAAAACAGAATACCGACGTAAATAATGCAATGTGTGGGAACAAAGCCGTTGGCTAAGTATGTATTAATGGATATGAAATATTTCTTTACTTTTGAAACATTAACGTAAAGGAATCTACCTTTGCCTTTAAGCTTGCCGAAAAAGGATTTTTTTTTTTCTTTTTAGATCACAGACAGAGGAACTATAACCAAAATAAAGAAAATTAAGGCTTTTATTATATTATGATTTTTTTAAGCTGAGATCAGTTAAAAACTGACTAATTTTCTTGCATATTTTTTCATTAATTTTCACTTGCATGTGAAGTTTTTCATGAATTGTTATTCCCGAACAAGAAAATTGAAGAGTAGTTTTCGCCTTTCTATAAAGTTCGATTTTTTTTTTTTCTATGAATGTTTTTAACTGGTTTTCTGGAAGTGCTTTATTATAGAAAAGTTGTCTTATTTTCCCAAAAAGACAATGCAATTACATTTAAAATTCAATAAATGAAAAGATATTTTATACGAATAGATATTTAAAAAATTACTTACGAGTATTATAAAGTTAATATCTGTGACAATGTTTATATATTCTTTATTTCAGCGACTTTATTTCTTGAAAATTTGATGAAATTACTTTTGAAGAACGAGGTAAAGCCAAAGAAAATTTAAGGCTTATTATTAAAATTTTAAACCTAAGATCAATTGATATTGTCTAATTTCTAAGACATTCTTTCATTCATTTTCAATCTTAAGTAAATTAAAATTTTCAAGTACTGTCTCCGATCAAGAAAATCGAATAGTATTTTTTGCTTTTCTATAAATTGCGGATATTTAATTTTTATTCACTAGACGTTTTGATTCTTTTTTTTTTTTTTTTTTTTTTTTTTTTTTAAGGTGGGGGAGGGGGGGACGCGGTAGCCCAGTCAGTAGAGCGCCGGGCTCCTGATTGGATGATTGCGGGCTTGATTCTCGAGTAGACCAAAGACTGTTGTGAACACTAATGGTGACTAGTGCATGTAAAATCTGTCATGTCAATGTCCTCCTTGTTCCCATCAAAATTATACCTCTGTGAGTCATCGAAGCGGGAGAGCCATCCCTTCCGTGGAGGATCAAAATTATGATGGCATGTTTCCGGACCACCTCTCGAGGCGAGTCCCAGACCATCACCAATTGCCCATTGCGCAACCCTAGTGCGACGTAAAACCCAACCAACAATCGACAAATTAAAAGAGATTTTATAAAAATAATTGTTTAAAAAATTAAATACTCCTATAAAGTTGCATATCCACATTCATTTTCGCTTGTAAGTGTATGAAACTTTCCATTTGTTCTTATTCCCCAACAAGAAAATCCAACGGTGTTTTTTTTTTTTTTTTTAAATAAAGTACGGAATGATTATAATTTTTTAAGTGGATGTTTTTTAACCGGTTTTCTGGTAGTGATAGTCAGATAGTGCTTTCTTATGGAAAAGTTGTAATATTAACCCAAATTACTATAAAGTATTCATTCCCTTTCAACACTTCCTTTCCTGCGCGTGTACACTTTTTTGTTGTAATATATAATTTGTAAAATGTTTTGCAAAGATTAGTTGGAATTATTATGTACGAAGGCTCAAGTCTCAAATCCTTTAAATTATAAATTCACAAAACATGATATGTATGATGATCGCTTATAGCTGCTCTGTTTCAATTGTTGTATTATTGTGAACAGACCAGTAATTGAGCAATTAATGGAAATTTCTTAAAGTTTTATCATTGTCTAATATAATCATTGATAAAATTTTTAAATATTTAACAACTGGAAATAAATTCTTTGTTATTTTCTCTACAATTATGTTATATAGAATAATAGTTTTAAAGTGGGATTAGATTGGATTTTGGGAATAAGGCCGATTGACTGCTGTAGGTCCTAGGCCTGAGGGGGAGTGCCCTCCGTGACGGTCTTTCTAAGGGGTCCTAGACTAGCCCATATTTAAAAGTTTTGGAGAAAACCACGGAAACACCGAACAGCTAGGTCGACCAGCGCGACCTGGGATCGAACCCGGCACTTCAGGTCTACCAGCTTTGAGCGCAGAATCACTCGGCCACCGGTGGGCCGTTTCAAAATGCGATTTTGCTAGTAGTTGACCCATTACCTCCCCCCTCCCTTGAAATGTGCAAATTTGTTTAAAATTTTCAATCTATACTATATTCTAAAGAATTAACATTGTGTACTATCATTTGAACCTCCTCCCAAAAAATTAACTACCAACAGCCATAGATAGGAGGCGGAGTATATCAAGTGCATGTTTTTGTAGCAATTTGTCAAATTTGTAAATTTTAATTGGAGGGGGATTTAATTTAATAAATTCTAATAATTCAACTTTTAACACATCTGAAAAATCCGCATTGTATTTTGTTGCGAAATAATTTAGTTTTTATTTCTTCGGCTGATCGCATCAGGGATTTTGTATGGTTGTAGTATTATAGGAGGTGTTTTATCAATGAGGATGATCACTGTACTTCCCGGAAAGTTAAGTTTTTTTTATGCTTATTTATTAAAGATATTTGAATTCATTTGTCTATCATAATCGCCTTGTGTTTTATTGATTTTTGAAATTATTATTATTTTTATTATTATTATTATTATTATTATTTGTAAAAATTCGATTTCTTCCTTTCCTCCTTAAACACAACACGATAATTCAACATGAAGTATTTCTCAACAGAGGAACCAATTTATTCGTCTAATATCGCTATAGTCAAATTCATCGTTAGGTGTTCCTTCATAAACATGCTTTCTCTTTTTTTTTTTTTTTTTTTTGTCTTTTCTTTGGGATCAAATTTAGGATTAAGGCTCTTTGGATTAATTAGGGTAAATTGGGACTAAGGTTTAGTTAAAGTCAAGGTCATTGAAAGCTCATGTTAACTTACGGAGAAATTTGTCCCATTATTATTCATTACATATTATACATTTTTAGTTCCCCATCATACTAGGTACGGTAATCGTGAAAATTTTCGACCTCCGTTTTTTGACTTTTTTACACGTTTTCAGGTGAGGATTCCGAAAATGACAAAACTTGTATGGTGTCCGTCTGTAGGGTGTCTGTTAGTTTGTTAGTCCGTTAGTGTGTTAGTCTGTGTACACTACACAGTATCTTAAAAAAAAAAAAAAAAAAAAAAAAAATGACGCATAGAAGTCAGATCAGTTTTAAAATATTATTTATAATATTTTCGTCGTAATGATGTCACACTACTTTTGAAATATTATTTAAGATACTCGCATGAATATCATTGACTATGAATTTCCCAATATAAAAATTTCGTAAGTTATTGGAAATTTTCGAATTTCTTAACATGGCAGAACAGGGTAAAATTTCACGTAAATGTCAATCTTGAGTGATATTTTTATCGTAAAGATCTCAGACCACTTTTTAAATATTATTTAGGACACTGGCATAAATAATAATGACTATGAATTTTCCAATATAAACATTTCGTAAGTTATTGGAAATTTACGAATTTCTTAACATGGCAGAATAGGGCAAAATTTCACATAAACGTCAATCTTGAGTGATATTTTCATCGCAAAGATATCAGACCCCTTTTTAAATATTATTTAGGATACTGGTATAAATATCATAGATTACGATTTTCCCAATTTAAAAAAATCGTAAGTTATTTGGAATTTACGATTTGCATAAATGGCAGAATAGGGCAGAATTGAGCATAAACGTCCATTTTGAGGATCATAAATATATCAGACAACTTCAGAATAACATTTAAGATACTTGTTTGAACATGATTGACTACAAATATTATAATAGGAAAGTTTCGTATGTTATTCCTAATTTAAGATTTTATCAACATAGCAAAATTGAAAAATTTCCATATAAATATGCATTTTGAGGAGTGTTGCATTGGAAATAGTAGCATGAATATAAAATATGAAACTGACTTTCATGGTGTTTGAATGACCTTGATAAACCCTTTCAGAAGTTTTAGTAGAAACCCCGGAAATTTTCGTAGCCTGTTTTCTAAGAAGCGTTATCTGAATCATTATCTCGCCGTTTTCCGCTAATTTCTCTCAGAATTTTAAGAAACTTTATTCAAAATCATCTTAGTACAATACCTACAAACTTTATTTCCTCTTGAACAAGTCACATGAAAAATGTGTACTGATATTTTGAATAATATTTTATATACTGATATTCAATTCAAATTTAAGGTGAAAATTAAAGACCGAAAATAAAAGTGAAATCAATAAACAAAAATGCACCAGAGATAAAATTTTGCGAAATACTCCTCTCAGACGTAGCGATCACCCCTCTTGAAAATAGACTCAACTTCTTTTTCTTTCATTCTTTTTTTTTTTTTTGGTCTCAAATTGAAGAATTAATAGTATAAGAGTTTATAGTTCAATTCTTAATTTACTTTTTAAATTTACTTATTTCTGTACTTTGTTAAAATTTTTATTTCCCCCCCCCCCCCCCCTAAATTAAATAAAATTAGTATCGCCCAGTAATCGAATCTCGACCACCTTTTTTGAGTAAGCACAGCGCCGTGTTAATTCACCCACACTTTCACCGGCCCCGACATGATCGTAAGTTTCAGGCTTTATCAATACACAGCAGAATGAAGGCCTTGCCTAGGTGAATCTGACCTGTTTCTACAATTCTTCTCCATTCTGTTTTTCCAAACTTCACAATTTGATCGCTCCAACGACACAGTGGTGTACCTTCCTCGGTCTTTTCTTATCTTTCAGAATGCAAAATACGACTTTGGTGTCTGCCTATCATTATTTCTTCTCGCAAGGTGACTCCATTTTAAATTCTTAACTCCAGAAATAACATCCTTAACTTTGGTTTGCTTAATTATCCAAGTGTTTGGCTTTCTGTCTCTTCAGGTGAATCCTAACATGTTTCACTACATGCATCTCTGAGTTGTTTGATGTTTTTGTATTGTTTTATATGTTAATGTCCAAGTTTCTGAAAGCATAAGTTAAAACAGGCGAAATGCACTGATCAAAAACTTTTCTTTTCAAAGAAATTGGGAGATCGCTTTTGAATATAGCGCTATTTCTTCAGAATGCTCTCCACGCAAGTTTAACTCGGCTGTTAATTTCTTTCATGGTGCCCTCTATTCATCGGAAGGACTTGTCTCAGATATGTAGAACAGCATACCGTTCTTAACTTATCCATATCAATAGTGATTCATATTAATCCATACCTTCAGTGAAGAAACAAAGGAATTTGCCATAATTTTTGTCTTACTGAGGCACTGTGGGTCATTTTCAATCCACCGAGTTTGCTTTCTTTGTTTAATTCCTGAAGCATTTCTTACAAATCCTCAGATGACGAGGTAAGCAGTATACTTCTCGTAAACTCTCGTCTTCTCGTAAACTAAGGTCGAGTGAATCTACTCTCAAAAGCTGATAGACGTGAGGTGCCGGGTTCGATCTTAGGTTGCACTCGTTGGTCTAACCACTCGGCATTTTCTGTGCTCTTCTCCAAACCTGGCGCAAATGCCGGTGAGGATCATTTAAAAAAACCTGCTGGAGGGCATTTACATCCTTAGGCCCAGACACCTATGCCTATCCTATAATATTCAACTGGCCTTAATCCCCAACGCCAACACCTCATAAACGAAATTTTGCTAACACACTATACCCACGATCAGAGAAGTAGTCATTTTCCAAAAATGGGTGTATTATGTTTAGAATATCTCAAAAAGTATAAATTCATCGAAACTCGGAATTCATTGAAAACTTTCAGGAAGCAATATTTTCTTCTACAACATATTATTTAGCTTATTCAATAACGACTTATTGGAGTTTAGTGTATGACCCAAAACCACAAGTATCTGTTCTAAATGAAATGCGGGTTTTATGAAATTTGGGGACAAGAACTAAATACAGAAAATCTTGACTGTTTTGTTTTAATTTTAATTTCTTATAAAATGCCTTTAATTTATTACTGATTTCTTGTTTTTTTGTTGTTGTTTTTTTTTTTGTTTAAGGAGAATAAAATTCTCCTTAACATAGCTATCATAAAGTCTTTGAGCATAATGTTTTTTACATATGATAGCAAAATTTCTGTTAGATTTGTCGATATATAAAATTATAAATTTAGCTTGTCATTTTTTAATTGAAGTTTTTAAATCTGCATAAATATTATTTTTGAAATCCCATCATAATTTTTTATATAAATATCTTTCAAATCTCTCTGTATATGATACCTCCACTAGTTGAATACTCAATAGGTAATCTGTATCTAAAAGCCATTTTCGATATGAAAAAATCGATATTTTTTGTAAATTCTTTCATGAACTATCTTTCTAGACAAGATTCCTTTTAATCTGTACTTTGTACCGTATTTCATTTATTTCTGCAGAAAAGTATTCGGAACTATATCCAAATCTCTATTAAGAAGATATCCATAATCTTCATAAACGTATCTGAGATATTTAGTTTCTTGACAATAGCATACGCTTTTTTCTGTGCCCCCTCTGAAATTCTTTGCGAAATTATTGTAATTATATGTCGTTTTACTTATGTATTTATCATATTTAAAAGCCTTAATTATATATATATATATATATATTTTTTTTTTTTTAAAGAGGCAAAATATTGTTGTATTTATTTATTATAGTGTTAAAGTTAACTTTTTCATAATGTTGACCAACATAATCCAACACTAAGTAAATTATATTGTTTGATTTTATTTCTCTCTTTTTTTTTTAATAGTTCATTAAAAATTGTTTTCTCATTCTATATTTTAATAAATTTAAACTCATGTCAACTGCTATAGTTCCGATATTTTCACTAGAATTCAACCCATGATATAAATCTATCAATTGTGTTTTTCTTACATAGAAAATTATGTTCTTAATTAAAATTTTATCGCTATATTTATCTTTATCGATTAAATTCATGATCTTTTAGAAATTCTTTACTTATTTCTAACTTTAAAATGTTGAACGTTAGATATAGATTCACAGTTCTTCCAGTGGTTTAACTTATCATAAATTGAATCGCAGATGTCCATCCTTCTAGATTCATTTAAATCATCCCCCCCCCCCCCCCCCTGTTTTGCAAAATGTCCAATTTCCACATGTTGGTCTTCCTTATTTAGTTTATTAAATCTAATATTAATTCCGTAGGAAATCTCACCTATATATACTATATTAATATGATTTCTTTCACGGTGAAAATATTTTGAAATATAATAATCAGCAGGCGTAAATATTGAACTAAAATACAAAAAAAAAATAATTACAAGATAAAAAGAACTTTTTATATACCATGTTTTTAAATTTTCTGTTGAATCATATAAACGTTAACGAAGTCAGCGAGGATCCGAAATAATTGACTAAAAGTATTAAAAAAATGCATTGTCACCGTGTTCTGAGCTATTCTGAAAATTTCAAATGTCGTGCTAATCGGGAAGTTATATGATTGTTGAATCATAAAAACGCTACCGAAGGCAGTGTGGACCCGAAACAATTGACTAAAAGTATTATGAAATATGCCTTGTCACCGTGTCCTGAGCTATTCTGAAGGTTCCAAATGTCTAGTTAGTCTTAAAGTTATATGATTGTTTAATCATATAAACGCTACCGAAGGCAACAGGGACCCGAAACAACTGGCTAAAAATATTTAAAACGTGCATTGTCATCGTGTTCTAATTTATTCTAAAAGTTTCAAATGTCTAGCTAGTCGTGAAGTTATATGATTGTTGAATCATATAAACGCTACCGAAAGCAGCGGGGTTGTTGTTGTTGTCGTTGTAGGATTCTTTAAGGCCGATTGACTCCTTATGTGGCCTAGGCCTATGGGGGGGAATGCCTTCCGTGGAAGGTCTTTCTAAGAGGTCCTAGCCCGTAGCACCCCTTAGATCCTACGGGCTAGGACCCCTAAGAAAGATCCCCACGGTGGAAGGCAACGGGGACCCAAAAACATTGGCTAAAAGTATTTAAAAATATGCATTGTCTTCTTTTACTGAGCTTTTTTAAAAGTTTCAAATTTCTAGCTAGTCGGGAAGTTATGTGATTGTTGAATCATATAAACGCTACTGAAGGTAGCGGGGACCCAAAACAATTGTCTAAAACTATTTAAAAAAGAAAAAAAAATGCATTGCCACGATGTTCTCAGCTATTCTGAAAGTTTCAAATGTCTAGCTAATCGGGAAGTTAATTAAAACTCGATTGCAAGATTTGTACTGGACTAACAAATAAGAATCGATGTTAATAAAAACGTAATAATTGTATATTTATCAAATAGTAATTGTATAACGAAGAATAAAATCAAAAGCAAATGTCACGAATAATAATAATAATTTTAAATTGTAACAAATATTTTGCTTTGAAAGACCATATGATTCTTCAACAAGTGATAAAAAAGAAGGTCTGCTATCACACTGTAATTATGCTTTATTTTTTTATTTTTATTTTTATTTTTTATTATTATTATTGGGTGAAAAACGGCGCCTAATTATTTTGACTGAAAAGTATTTTTATTATTAATAAGAGTGGGTTTCTAATTTATATTGTTGTTGTATAAAGTTCGTATCATTTAATAGAAAATATTATATTTCAGTCCAGTGTACCTGCATTAAAAATTACAATTTACATAAAAGATAAAACAGTTATGTTTAGTTTAACTCGATGTTTTAAACTCCAATCCATTAATCAAATGAAAATTTTGCCATGCAATGATTTCAGTGTGTTTACGCATTATACTATAACCAACAAAAGGTCTTACTTAAAAATATAACAATATATATATATATATATATATATATATACATACAAAAAAAAAAAAAAAAAAAACGAATAGGATTTGTTGGATTAAAAAATTATTATTGTTATTATTTCAATTTAAAACATTTTTCACTGCACTTTTATCCAGCAGAAATAATTCTTTCGATTTAAATAAAAGTTTTAATTTAAATTCTGGAATATTTTTAAAAGAGAGAGAGAGGAACTCTTCAATTAAGATATATTCTGTTTATTAAATAAGTTTCTCTGTTGAAAAAAATATAACGATAATTTATGAAGTTAGTGATTTACAAAAATATTTGTAATATTAGAAGTAATTTGTAAGAATTACAAGAATTACTCAAATCGGAAACATAATCTATAGCAATTTTATGAAAGACACACATTTTCAAAAAAAATCACAGCAAGAGACTTAGCAGCTTTGAAGATATCCACAAAAATTCCTAACCCTCTTCTACATACAAAGGGGTGTGTCATTTGACAGTTTACAAATTACATACGACACATGTTTTCAGCTTCTACAATACGAATACACAGGGGAATTTCTCACTTCTCTATAGACTCTTATTAGCGCCTGAAGCTTTCTTACCAAACGAAATCCCTACATCTATATCCCTACATACCATAAATCCGTGTGAAGAAAAGAGGATAATAGATAATTGCGTTTTAGAAACAGCAGCGCCATCTATGTCACACACTTCACACACACATCCGTACATCATAAACAAACCGAGGACCACCAAAAAAATATATGAGGATCTTTGTATGGCATAGTAGATTACGAATATGGGTCGATTTCGTTCCGAGGTCCGGCAAAACGGTCCTCGCAACGAAATTGGTCCTCGCAGTGTTGGTGTGTAAACGGACAGTGGTCCTCGCATGGTAGGGTAAACGAACGCACTCACACACACACACACACACATATATATAAATATATATATAGTTATATAGAAAGAGAGATACAGTGAGGGTTTGAGGGGACGGTAGCCCCCGCAGAAACATTTCTGTTTATGTAGCAAGTCAATGAAATCAATATATAATATATATATATATATATATATTATATATAATAAGGAATTATAAAAAAAATGATCTGTTGAATAATGCGTGATGCAAATAGGACGTTGAGGCTACTGATCTGCAGATTCACTAGTTTATAATTCAAATAATAATAAAAAAAAAAAGCTGTAAATATTGCAATAAATTTGTTATTTTAAATTTATAATTTAAACTGTAATAATAAATATACTATTATTGCTGTTTGATTAATTTTTTTTTCCTTTAACATTTTCTACACAAAATTAATTTTATGATGCCGTACAAAATTTTTTTTAATTATAATTATAAAAATCTATTTAAATTTTATATTTAGGCAAGACTTGTTTGTGTTTTAAATTATGCATTATGAGGTTTAAATCAAAATTACAACATTTCCTGGAAGTTTTTAAATTAGAAAAGAAGCATATATGTATATATATATATATATATATATATATACGAGGGCTGTCCGTAAAATATCCGAATTCAATTTAAAACTAAAAAAATATAATGGATATACATACTTCACCAAAACTAAAATCAAAAACTGGCGCACAATCAATAGAAAGATATTAAAACTTCTTCACACACCATAAATTTTAAGTCAGCACAACCGGTTTCGAAAGAACGTAGCCTTTCTTCATCAGGTGCAAAACACCTGATGAAGAAAGGTGTTTTGCACCTACAATATATATATATATATATATATATATATATAATATTGCCACTCTTGGAAGCAGATTTAGAAGTCGTACTTTGGAATGGCCAACAGCTGGGCATTCATGGCCATTTTGAATGGCCAAATCATAGTCTATGCTATTCATGCCAGTATCCTAAATAATATTTCGAAAGTGGTTTAACATCTTTATGATGGAAATATCCCTCAAGATTGACATTTATGCGAGATTTTGCTCTATTCTGCCATGTTAAGAAATTCGTAAATTTCCAATAACTTACGAAATTTTAATATTCGAAAGTTCATAGTCATTAATATTCATGCCAGTGTACTACATTATATTTCAAAAGTAGTCTGACATCTTTACAATAAAAATATCTCTCAAAATTGACGTTTATGTGAAATTTCGCCCCATAATGCCATGTTAAGAAATTCGTAAATTTCCAATAACTTGCGAAATTTTTAAAGTAGCATATTTATAGTTACTGATGTTCATTCCGACATCAAATCCGATATTTTAAAACTGGTTTGACATTTTCACAGTAAAAAAATTCCATTTAATGCACGTTCAAGTGAATTTTTGTCGAATTCTTCCACGTAAGAAAATCGTAAATTTCTGATAACTTACGAAGTTTTTTAGTTCGAATGTTGCAAATGAATAGAGTTGTTGCCAGTATCGAAAGTAACATTTTGAAACTGATCTGACCTCTCTGCGATCATTTGTTCGTGAGATATTTTGTTAACAGACTAACAAACTAACGGACTAACACACTGGCCCACTAACGGACTGATCCACTGACCAACTACCAGACAGCCTACAGACAGACACCATACAAATTTTGTCATTTTCGGATTCCTCACACCTGAAAACGTTTAAAAAAGTCAAAAAACCGAGGGCGAAATTTTTCACGATTACCTAAGTTCCCCATACCTATAGTATGATGGGGAACTAATTATGATTAATTGCAGTGTTTATACTGTGTGGTGAAGGAATTTATTTCATACTTTTAGGCGCAGTTTAATATTTCTTTTTAGTTCTCCATCATACTATAGGTATGGGGAACTTAGGTAATCGTGAAAATTTTCGACCTCGGTTTTTTGACTTTTCTACACGTTTTCAGATGTGAGGAATCCGAAAATGACAAAATTTGTTTGGTGTCTGTCTGTTGGGTGTCTGTTAGTCCGTTAGTCCGTTAGTCCGTTAGTTTGTTAGTCTGTGTACACGATATCTCAAGAACAAATTGTCGCAGAGAGGTCAGATCAGTTTTAAAATATTACTTTCTACACTGGCAAGAACCCTATTCATTTGCAACATTCGATTTTAAAAACTTCGTAAGTTATTAGAAATTTACGATTTTCTTAACATGGGAGAATAGGACAAAAATTCACTTAAACGTGCATTAAATGTAAACTTTTTTATTCTAAAAATGTCAGACCAGTTTTAAAATATCCGTTTTGATGCCGGAATGAACATCAGTATCAATAAATATGCTACTTTGAAATTTTCGCAAGTTATTGGAAATTTACGAATTTCTTAACATGGCAGTATAGGGGAAAATTTCACATAAACGTCAATTTTGAGAGATATTTTCATCGTAAAGATGTCAGACTACTTTTGAAATATTATTTAGGACACTGGCATGAATATTAATAACTATGAATTTTCAAATTTAAAATTTCGTAAGTTATTGGAAATTTACGAATTTCTTAACATGGGAGAATAGGACAAAAATTCATTTAAACGTACATTAAATGGAAACGTTTTACTGTAAAAATGTCAGACCAGTTTTAAAATATCAGTTTTGATGCTGGAATGAACATCAGTAACTATAAATAGGCTACTTTGAAAATTTCGCAAGTTATTGGAAATTTACGAATTTCTTAACATGGCAGTATAGGGGAAAATTTCACATAAACGTCAATTTTGAGAGATATTTTCATCTTAAAGATATCAGACATCTTTTAAAATATTATTTAGGACACTGGCATGAATATTAATGAATATGAATTTTCCAATATAAAGATTTCGTAAGTTATTGGAAATTTACGAATTTCTTAACATGGCAGAATAGTTAAAATTTCACATAAACGTCAATCTTGAGGGATATTTTCATCGTAAAGATGTCACACCACTTTCGAAATATTATTTAAGATACTGGCATGAATATCATAGACTATTATTTTTCCAATTTAAAAAATTCGTAAGTTATTTGGAATTTACGATTTACTTAACATGTCAGAATAAGGCAAAATTGAGCATAAACTTCCATTTTGAGGATCCTAAATACATTAGATAACTTCAAAATCACGTTTATGATATTTGTTTGAACATGATTGAATACAAATATTCTACTAGGAAAATTTCGTAAATTATTCGTAATTTACGATTTTATCAACATAGCGAAATTGTAAATTTTTCATATAAATATGAATTTTGAGGATTATTGCATTGGAAATAGTAGCACGAAAACTAAACAACGGAATTGACCCCGATAAAATAAATTAATAGATTGGAATAAGATAAATATATCGAAGTTAATGGTAGATAGCCTATTAGGCGGGGATTTCATTCTGTCACTGTATCAAGCTTTGGTCAAATTCATTTCTTTTAACATGATTATAATATGTCTCGCACTAGAAATTTCTGAGAACATAAATATGATGGGGAACTGAGCAGAGTCCACCTATGCCAACTAGTTATTCTTATCTGTTTGACTAATAGGTAAATTTTGGTGTCGGTTCTATTTTTTTACAAAAAGATATATATATATATATATATATAATGTATTAAATATAATTTTAACTTTATAATTTCCAAATATACAATAACGATTCAATGAAATACTAGAACCCAAAACTTACAAATAATGTTTACATCACATGAGAGCACAAAATACTCTTTATGCTATCATTTACAACTTCAGAATCACTTTAGCTTTTTTCTCTTTATCTAAGCTATTTATATTCTCATAAAACTTGAATTCAGGAAGAAGATTGGAGCTTAGAACTAAATCTTGACATTATGTTGTATGAAATATCAGCTTCCAGCAAGAATTACCGAGTCATGCAAATCTGAAACATTATTTTACCCGCTTAATAGTTTATTCATGGATAAATCCTTTATGCTTGAATAAGTAAATATAAAATGTTTTTTTTAAAGTTGAATATCAAGTATTTAAAAATAACTGAAGTTTATTTTAGTGTAAATTCTGTAGCACATTACATATTTTATCATCCAATAAATATGATTTATTTTTGTTTCATATTTAAAATACCTTAAAATTGAATGACTTGTTGAATTTTAGTAGCGTTTTTATATAATAAAACTTAACAGAAAATATTACTTTAAATTTATTTTTCTTATTCAGATGTATAATTATTAAAATATGCGTTGATATTATGGATATAATATGTAATAATTGTAAAATACATTTCATATAATAAAACTCAACAGAAAATATTACTTTAAATTTATTTTTGTTATTCAGATGTATAATTATTAACATTTGCGTTGATATTATGGATAAAATATGTAATAATTGTGAAATACATTTCATGATTTTATATAGATGAAATTTTAACATTTATGCTTGTGATTCCATTGATTAAAACATTTCAGATAATAATTTGCATATTATAAACTCTATTTTCATTACGAAATTAAAGTTATTTAACTTAACATAATAATTTCCATTTACATAATATGAATCAGTCTAAAGGAAACTTGAAATATTACAAATCTGCATTAACCATCTAACTGACGTTGACGGATATATCCAGTGACTGAGCTATTTTTTCCCCCGCAATACACATATAATTAAAAATTATATAATTATGAAATTTCAGCTTATTTTTCAAGTTTAAAGTACTTAAATAGTAGTTATAAGGCTTAAAATTATGCATATCGATGTATTTTTAATCTCAAACTGACATATACATTAATTTAAATCATCGAAAAAAAATGCAGTGAAAATAGCATTACAATTTTGACCTTTTCATAGGCAGTCATATGATTAAAAAATTTCTAGATAAAACATTTAATTGAACTTTAACGATTTCGTTTTGTATAAATATATCATGATGTATGCCGGTTAAAGCAACCGCATTTTGATTTTGTAAAATCTGGTTGGACAGGCATTTTGTGATATTTATCGTTATTATAGAACAAATATTTCCATAAATAGTCAAGTCTGAATTATCCCTAACAGCACATCGCATCCAAAAGATATCCTCAGGATATCCTACGAATGAAAGTACCCAATGGAAGTCCTCAGGATTAACTTTGGATAAGTGAGGTAGTTACGGATGTTTTTAAAAAGTAATTAAAAATATCTTTTATGAAGTTACAATGGTCCTATCTCCATTTAAGCAATTCCTTTTAAATTAAATATAATCATTTAAATAAGCAACAAAATATTTTCAATAAGGCGCTCTGTGTAAAGCTGTGGGTTTGTACAGCGTATTTAATGAAAATCGTGAAATTCGTTTTTGATATTTGGAATTACGTTCCTACTTCTGCATATCTAAAATTCACGAAAAGTTGTAAAGTATATCTGTACATTAGACTTGTCTTCATTATGAAGTTTCATCATTCTGAATTTATTGTTTAACGGCCCTCTTCACTCACGGTCGCCAGAAGCCCGAGCCAGTGTTATTCCATGGGAAATTTTCTTTACGTATAACTAATTAACTAATACATTTCTTTAAATTATGTTTTCCCATTTAGAAAATTGCCAACTGTTAAATTGACGGACTTTTTTAAACATATATATATATATATATATATATATTATTATTATTATTATTATTATTATTATTTTAGTATTTTATTTTGAAATTGCAAAATGAGAAATTTCACATGTTGAAAATTCGTATTTTATAGCTTCAAAATATATATATAACAAAAAAAAAAAAAAAAAAAAAAAGTGCGTCAATTTAACAGTTGGGAATTTTCCGAATGTGAAAACAGAATTTAAAGATATGAATTAGTTAATAAGTAATAAGTAAAAAAAAATTCTTATATAATAACATTAGCTTCGGCTTCCGGTGACGGTGAGTGAAGCAGGCCCTGAAGGAGGTACTGCATTTTAAGATTTCCTACACATATTCGCAAACACATACACACAATCCAGTTGTCAAAAAACCACATATCTGGACTCACTAGACTTTAAAACGTGTAAATCAAGTAAAATGCCGATTTTCAAATTATTGATTGAATATAATACTTTTATTACTTATAGCAGTCGGGAATGACAAATTTCTTTCTAATTAGAATGCTCCCAAACGTTGTTTACAAATTTCAGACATTTGCAGGAAGAAAATTTGTAAAAAAGATTTTTTTGAAATAAATCTGTATTGTAATATTTATGTTTCATTTTTGGTATAAAATATTATATACGTATATATATGTATTGCTAAAATAAAATACTCTGAAACTTATATAACTATTTTCTACAGACCCATTTTATTTGATTATATAAGAGATTCAAGCATCAAAAAGAGTGTTAATTAATTTTTATTTTTGTCAGGATACACCAAAAGAATAAATTAATTTATTTATAATGTAAAGGTTAAACACGATCCTTCATTTTACAAATATATATATATATATATATATATATATATGATTGAAGCTCGAAGGCAGTGGTGTTTAACCATCTGAGTTCTACTTGATATGAAAAGAATTATCACAAGTGCGATTATTTGTTTATTTTATTATTATTTTTTCTGTATCTACTTTTGCTTCTGGCTTTATTAGCTTTTTTCATGTTTCTACGGGATTTTTTTTCTCGCTTTTTTAGAATTATCAAGTTTCTTAAATAATGCTTTGATGAAGATTGTATGAATTTTCGTCAGACAGAAACATGTAGATAAGGTATATTTTAACCGCGATAATTTTTTGAAATATATAATAGTAGTAATTTTTCTCAAACTTTTCATTGCTTATTTTTATTTATTTATTTATTTTAGAGGTTTCAAATTTAAATTTTCCACATTTACAATATTCGTCTGCATTTATTGGCTTTAAAAAGTTATAAACAAGATTTTTTTTTTTATCTTATTTTTTTATTTACTTTATTCAGATATTTCTTTCTTGTATTATTCTTTATAAATCTAGTTTCCCATAAAACCTAAATATTTTATGTGTATTATTTTTATATTTGTAAATCTAGCATTTAAATTTTGTACTGTTGTCTCTATTTTTATGAATAACGTTATTTCATATTTTGCGTGTCTGAATATTCAATGGCATAAAGTAATTAAAATGCTGTTTAGGGTTTTTTTTTTTTTTTTATTATTATAGTAAAGATATGTACTGTGAAAAGTCTTTATATTATATTTATATCGATTTTTACTACCACAAATTACACGACTATTGTAGGTAATAGAAGTATTGTACTAAGTCAAAAACTCTATATCGCGTTCTTACCTGATTTACATGTTTATTGTCTCCTGAGTCCAAAAAATTAATTTTCAGCAATTGGTTAGTTTGTATGTCTGCATGCGTGTGAGGGAATTTTTGGACTATTTATCTCCAAATCTAATAATGATAGAACGACGAAACTTTGGAATAAAGACAAGCTTAGAGGACAGATGAAATTAGTAACTTTTGGTGAAAATTGGAAAATCAGAAGTTGGGATTCCATAACTGAAAACGATAATATGTTTCCATAACTGTCTATTTCAAAAACAGTTCTCAGGATTAAAAACAGTGTTACATGTTTCCTTCAAACTCGTCGCATTAAGTCTAGTTTAGAAATCACTTCATATTTATTCACTGCAAAAGAAAAAAAAAGTACTTTTTACAGCAAAATCTACTGGCATATTCTGCTGTCAAATAAGGCAATTTACCTTCGAAATATCTGTAAAGAGAGACTCGTTTACAGTTGTTTGTGCTGTAAATTACATCTTTCTAACAAAAGAATGTTCTTGCACCAATATTGCCTGCAGATTTTGCTGTAAAATGTACTCTTTTTTTTTACAGTGTTTTTTTAGTTTTCGATGAACAAATGAGTTTGCCAGAATTTTGTGAAAATGGGATGGATGGATGAATTGTTGGGTTTTACGTCGCACTAGTGCTGCGCAGATGGGCAATTGGCGACGGTCTGGGACACACCCCTAGAGGTGGTCCGGAGACATGCCCTCACAATTTTGATCCTCCACGGAAGGGATGGCTCTCACGCTTCGGTGACTCCCAGAGGTATAATTTTTGATGGGAACATGGAGGACATTGCAGCCACGACATATTTTACGTGCACCAGCCACCATTAGTGTACACGGCGGTCTTTGGCCGGCTCGAGTACCAAACCTGCAATCTTCCAATTACGAGGCTTGTGCTCTACCAACTGGGCTTTTGTGAAAATGGGAAGTGGGACCGAAATGTGGTATCTGAAAAGCTTCTATAAAAGTTTTCTTCAAAGTTGCTACAGAAATCCCATTTTAAATGTGCTTTCGCATGTAATACTGTGTTAATAAATGGAAATTGACAGGAATTATGTTTAAGCATCTCAGTTACGTTTCTTGGGAAATAATAATAATCAAAGAAAACTCTGCATTTTTATTTTCACTTTTTATTTGTTATTATTATTATTTCACATTTACTGTGCTTTATGCTATGCCGCTATGACACCACTGTTTCGTATTTTAAGGTTCAATTTTATATGTTCTCACCGCACTATTTCCTAAAAGAGTATGTACTGTGTATGAAAGTGTGTAATGGAATCCATGTGGTTGAGGCAGGCTATATATTAATTAAATTATTTTATTAATAACAAAAAATCTACCATATTTTGCTTAAATATCACATACAAAATTAATTGCGATTGTAAATATGCTGCCGTATGTATTGAATCTGTAAAGGAAAATTATTTTTGTTAATGTATAACAGAATTTTTTATAGTTTTGTAAAGTAGCTTTAAATGTGGCATTCAATTATTTCGGTGAGACTGAAACAGAAAATTGAAATTATATTGCAATATGAAATCTGTCGCTGTTAATAATGTATCAAAAGTTGTTTCAAGTATCAGAATTTTTTTTATTTATTTATCATTAAATAAATTGTATAGGTAAAGGAATTATTAAATCTAATAACTATGTAAAAAGTGAACAGTATGTACTTGATTGTTGTGTGCGATTGTTTGATTTGTTGTTTTAAGCAGTGCTAAAGTTTCCACATGTACTTTTTTTTTGTTGTTTTGTTTTGTTTTATAAGAATATTATTTAATGAAAGATGAAAGTCGTTATTTATTTTTAAACTGTAAAACTTCTTTACATACTATAAAATAAAGGCAGCACTACCGGTTTCGAAAGGACGTGGCCTTTGTTCTTCAGGTGCAAAAAACACTGCTACTTCCTTGGCGACTGAATGCAAGGCAAGACTGAATGCAGGGCAAAATCCAAAGGGCGATGAGCAGCACAACTAACTTATAGAAAGCATTCAGCAAGAACAATCAGACAGGAACACAACCGGAAATCAGGAAACAAGAGAAAAAAATGGAGGGAAATGATTTTTAAATAATAATAAAAAAAAAATATATTTTTTTATTATTACCTTAAATTTATTTATTTTACTAGCAGGCTTTGCCCGCTTCGCTGGTCACTATATTAAAATGATTTTTTTTAAAACTGAATAATTGAAACGTTTAAGTAAACGTATTTCGATTGGCGACAACTTTCGCCACAGCTTTAGTATGGGATCTCCTCAGTGATATTTAAAAAAAATTCAAAACTGCAATATTTAATCCCACTTACGAAAACATGTGACTTTTAATGAGTAGCAGATTTAATTTCTTTTTCCAAATGGTTTTCATACAATCTCCTGCAGTTGCCACCTACAATTCATACATTAGTTAATTTTAAAAAATCTAATTGTCCGATCGATAAGCTCTTTAATCCGTTGGATTCGCAAAAATTGCTTCTTTCATTTGGTATCTTACTTTTAACGATACGACTGATATTTCTAATTTATTTTCTAATTTATTTAATTTACGTTCCTCATTTTAAATAAATGTACTTTTTTTCTTCTTTTTTTATTCTGTCGAAAAAAAAAAATGGCAACAATAAAATTATAGATAAAATTTAAAGGGCTAATTTATCAGAAATTAGAAGGTTATTTTTTTCACATTTTAATTAATTAAAAGAAAACTAATAAGAAATTCAAAAATCTGGCTTCGAGGTGCATCAGGGGAGGTCATTACGAACCTGCAAGCAAATTTGTGTAGCACAGCCATCAGCCGTTTTCCTAAAAGGCTCTGGAAATACATACACAATGACACACACACACACACACACACACACACACACACAAACATCTTATTTTATTATATGTACTAGCAGGCTTTGCCTGCTTCGCTGGTCACTAAATTTAAAGGAAACTCTTTTCTATATCGCTTTATAAAAATAAAATAAAATACTGAAATTGCTCAAAAGCTCGCTTCAGGTCCCTGCTGCCTTCGGCAGCGATTTGGTCATACGCTAAAACTCGGGCGCCTGTCCCCATTAACTGCGACAGTGGTTTACCATTAGGCTTGCATTTAGGTGTTTATTAGATAAGAGTTTCGAAATAGATAGTATCGAAAAAATTGAAATATCCCTTTTATATTTGAATTCCAGACACATATGAACAACACTATACGTGGTGCACATAATATTTGCTTTTACGTTATTTCCTATGTTTATTTTGTTTATCCCCGATCAACCATAAAAATGATAACAATTTCACGCTAAATATTATAATATGCTATGACCGTCTACGTCTGTTGCATGAGACAATTAATTTTTTGTGGTTATATATAATTCATGGTTTGTAAGCATGATCATAGTACCGCCTTAATATAGTTCTCTTTGGCGACTTTTGAATTTTTGTCACCAATTTAGATTTAATCCCTTGTAAAAATAAGACTTAATACCTTGTAACAATATGCTATGAGCGCTATTTTGGCCATATTTTAGACAACTAAACTTTTAATGGTTACATATATTTCACATTAAACATACTTTTATTTTCATTTATTTATTTAAATATTGATGAAATTTTAACTTAATTTGGTCTAGTGTTGTACAGGCTGTATACTATATGTTTGTGAAAGAAAGTTAAAAAAAAAAATTTAAACTGCAATTTTTAATCCCACTTAAAAAATAAAAAAATAAAAATAAAAATAAAAATAAAACAAGAAAATCTGACATTGACAGATTTTAATTTAGTGCCAGAGGCCTACTGCTAAACTTGTTAATATCTACAAATTTTTCTTTAGTTAATTCGTGATGATCTAAATTCCATGATAAAGTTTTCATTAAATCAAACCGATGTGTTTCAGCTGCAGATATTGTAACAAATAACGTTGGAAGTCCAAACTGTCTTATAGCCGCAAAACAACGTTTTTTCTCTTTTTCCCAATGAGGGGGAGGTGTGCCTTGCGGGGGGACTCATGTCAAAGGTGTGCCTTGGGGGGGGACTCATGTCAAAGTTGTACCTGGGGGGGACTCATGTCAAAGTTGGGCCTGGGGGGACTCATGTCAAAGTTTGGCCTGGGGGGGACTCATGTCAAAGTTGTGCCTTGGGGGGACTTCATTCAATAAATCCCCATTCAATAAACCGACTGAAATAGGCCCTTAGCACTATTAAGAGTGTATTATAAAAATTTGACAACGCTGTACCGACTGAAATAGGGGTACCTAGGGGGGGACTCATGTAAAAGTTGGACCTGGGGGGGGACTCATGTCAAAGCTGTGCCTTGGGAGGACTTCATTCAATAAATCCCCATTCAATAAACCGACTGAAATGGGCCCTTAGCACTATTAAGAGTGTATTATGAAAATTCGACAACGCTGTTCCGACTGAAATAGGGGTAACATGGGGGGGACTCATGTCAAAGTTGGTCCTTGGGAGGACTTCATTCAATAAATCCCCATTCAATAAACGGACTGAAATAGGCCTCTAGCACTAATTAACAGTGACCTATAAAAATTCGACAATTGCACCGACTGAAATAGGCCTCTAGCACTAAAACAACAACAACAAAAAAAAAAAAAAACATGTGACTTAATTAGTAGCACATTTAAAAAAAATTCCAAGCGGTTTCCATACAATCTCCTACTGTTACCACCTAAAATACATACATTAGTTAATTTTAAAAAATCTAATTGTCCGATCGATAAGCTGTTTAATCCGTTGGATTTAACGATACGACTGATATTTCTAATTTCTTTCTATTTTTTTTAATTTACTTTCCTCATTTTAAATAAATGTAATTTTTATCGTTCCCGGTTTTTTTCTGTCGAAAAAATAATGATCATCTTTTTTTTTTTGCAACAATTAAATTAAGGATTAAAATTAAATATTTTAAGTAAATGTAATTTTTATTGTTCACGTTTTTTTTTATCTGTCGATAAAATAATGATATTTTTTTTGGCAACAATTAAATTAATGATTAAAATTAAATGGGCAATTTATCAGTAATTATCAACGAGATATATAAAGTAGAGTGATAAATGGTAACCCTTGAGAAGGTCCAAGATGAGTCATGTGACATGCTTTCCTTGCACATGCGTATTCGGTGGTTTCCTTGGTAACAGCTCATTTTCAATACATTTCTATGGCAACGGTTTCAATGATTTTGTTTACTTTACGTAGTTTAATATTCTTCTGTTCTAAACCATTTTGATTTTGATTTTACTTCTTTTTTATTTCGTGTAGTTGAACTTTAACCGATAAAATGCTTAAAAATAGTTGAAAAATTATTATTTGTTGTTAAATTTAGCTCTTTAAAAGTTTAAATTTTGTTTTATAAACACTATTAAAGTTTGTGGAGAAACGATGAAAAGAAAGGTATTTTATTGTTTATTAAAATGTGAAATACGTGTAAAATTATTTTAAAAGCAATTTATTTCGGTCATAGGACTGTCCTGTTACCTAATAATAATGATAATTTGTCGAACTGATATTTTAAATGCCAAAATAGCGATAAAGGGCCAAACACAGCAACCTATTCGAGCATATCACGTGATTCATCTTGAACCACGGAAAGTTAATCCTTCATCCATTGAATCAGCACTCTAATTTATATATCTCGTTGGTAATTATAGAAGGTTTTTATTTTAACATTTTAATTAATTAAAAGAAAACTAAAACAAAATTAGAAAATCCGGCTTCGAGGTGCTTCAGGGGAGGTCATTACGAACCACCATGCAAATTTTTGTAGCTAAGCCATCAGCCGTTTTCTTAAAACTCTCTGGAAACACATACACAATGACACACACACATCTTATTTTATTATATGTACTAGCAGGCTTTGCCTGCTTCGCTGGTCACTAAATTTAAAGGAAACTCTTTTCTATATTGCTTTATAAAAATAAAATAAAATACTGAAATTGCTCAAAAGCTCCCTTCAGGTCCCTGCTGCCTTCAGCAGCGATTTGGTCATACGCTAAAACTCTGGCGCCTGTCCCTATTACCTGCGACAGTGGTTTACCATTAGGCTTGCATTTAGGTGCTTATTAGATAAATGTTTTGAAATAGATAGTATCGAAAAAATTGAAATATCCCTTTTGTATTTGAATTCCAGACACATATGAACAACACTATACGTTTGGCACATAATATTTGCTTTTACGTTATTTCCTATGTTTATTTTGTTTATCCCCGATCAACCATAAAAATGATAACAATTTCACGCTAAATTTTATAATATGCTATGACCCTCTACGTCTGTTGCATGAGACAATTAATTTTTTGTGTTTATATATAATTCATGGTTTGTAAGCATGATCATAGTACCGCCTTAATATAGTCCTCTTTGGCGACTTTTGAATTTTTGTCACCATTTTAGATTTAATCCCTTGTAAAAATAAGACTTAATACCTTGTAACAATATGCAATGAGCGGTATTTTGGCCATATTTTAGACAACTAAACTTTTAATGGTTACATATATTTCCCATTAAACATATTTTTATTTTCATTTATTTATTTAAATATTGATGAAATTTGAACTTCAATTTGGTCTAGTGTTGTACAGACTGTATACTATATGTTTGTGTTTGTGAAAGAAAGTTAAAAAAAAAAATCAAAACTGCAATTTTTAATCCCACTTAAAAAATAAAAATAAAATAAAAATAAAAATAAAACATGAAAATCTGACATTGACAGATTTTAATTTAGTGCCGGAGGCCTACTGCTAAACTTGTTAATATCGACAAATTCTTCTTTAGTTAATTCATGACAATCTAAATTCCATGATAAAGTTTTCATTAAATCAAACCGATGTGTTTCAGCTGCAGATATTGTAACAAATAACGTTGGAAGTCCAAACTGTCTTATAGCCGCAAAACAACGTTTTTTCTCTTTTTCCCAATGAGGGGGAGGTGTGCCTTGGGGGGGACTCATGTCAAAGGTGTGCCTTGGGGGGGGGACTCATGTCAAAGTTGTACCTTGGGGGGGACTCATGTCAAAGTTGGGCCTGGGGGGGACTCATGTCAAAGTTGTACCTTGGGGGGGACTCATGTCAAAGTTGTAATTTGGGGGGGACTCATGTCAAAGTTGGGCCTGGGGGGGACTCATGTCAAAGTTGTGCCTTGGGGGGACTTCATTCAATAAATCCCCATTCAATAAACCGACTGAAAAAGGCCCTTAGCACTATTAAGAGTGTATTATAAAAATTCGACAACGCTGTACCGACTGAAATAGGGGTACCTTGGGGGGGACTCATGTCAAAGTTGGGCCTGGGGGGTGACTCATGTCAAAGTTGTGCCTTGGGGGGACTTCATTCAATAAATCCCCATTCAATAAACCGTCTGAAATAGGCCCTTAGCACTATTAAGAGTGTATTATAAAAATTGGACAACGCTGTACTGACTGAAATACTGGTACCTTGGGGGGGACTCATGTCAAAGTTGGGCCTGGGGGGGACTTCATTCAATAAATCCCCATTCAATAAAACGACTGAAATAGGCCTCTAGCACTAATTAAGAGTGGCCTATAAAAATTCGACAACTGTACCGACTGAAATAGGCCTCTAGCACTAAAAAAACAATAACAACAACAACAAAAACATGTGACTTAATTAGTAGCACATTTAAAAAAAATTCCAAACGGTTTCCATACAATCTCCTACTGTTGCCACCTAAAATACATACATTAGTTAATTTTAAGAAATCTAATTGTCTGATCGATAAGCTGTTTAATCCGTTGGATTTAACGATACGACTGATACTTCTAATTTTTTTCCTAATTTTTTTAATTTAATTTCCTCATTTTAAATAAATGTAATTTTTATTGTTCATGTTTTTTTTCTGTCGAAGAAATAATGATCATCTTTTTTTTTTTTTTTTTTTTTTTTTGGAAACAATTAAATTAATGTTAAAATTAAATATTTTAAGTAAATGTAATTTTTATTGTTCACGTTTTTTTTTTTTTCTGTCGATAAAATAATGATATTTTTTTTTTTTTTTTTTGCCAACAATTAAATTAATGATTAAAATTAAATGGCCAATTTATCAGTAATTATAGAAGGTTTTAATTTTAACATTTTAATTAATTAAAAGAAAATTAAAGAAAATTCGAAAATCCGGCTTCGAGGTGCATCAGGGGAGGTTATTACGAAACACCATGCAAATTTTTTTAGCTCAGCCATCAGCCGTTATTTTAAAACTCTCTGGAAACACATACACAATGATACACACACATCTTATTCTATTATATGTACTAGCAGGCTTTGCCTGCTTCGGTGGTCACTAAATTTAAAGGAAACTCTTTTCTATATTGCTTTATAAAAATAAAATAAATTACTGAAATTGCTCAAAAGCTCACTTCAGGTCCCTGCTGCCTTCGGCAGCAATTTGGTCATACGCTGAAACTCGGGCGCCTCTCCCTATTACCTGCGACAGTGGTTTACCATTAGGCTTGCATTTAGGTGCTTATTAGATAACAGTTTCGAAATAGATAGTATCGAAAAAATTGAAATATCCCTTTTATATTTGAATTCCAGACACATATGAACAACACTATTCGTGGTGCACATAATATTTGCTTTTACGTTATTTCCTATGTTTATTTTGTTTATCCCCGATCAACCATAAAAATGATAACAATTTCACACTAAATATTATAATATGCTATGACCGGCTACGTCTGTTGCATGAGACAATTAATTTTTTGTGGTTATATATAATTCATGGTTTGTAAGCATGATCATAATACAGCCTTAATATAGTTCTCTTTGGCGACTTTTGAATTTTTGTCACCATTTTAGATTTAATCCCTTGTAAAAATAAGACTTAATACCTTGTAACAATATGCTATGAGCGCTATTTTGGCCATATTTTAGACAACTAAACTTTTAATGGTTACATATATTTCCCATTAAACATATTTTTATTTTCATTTATTTATTTAAATATTGATGAAATTTGAACTTCAATTTGGTCTAGTGTTGTACAGGCTGTATACTATATGTTTGTGTTTGTAAAAGAAAGTTAAAAAAAAAAAATTCAAAACTGCAATTTTTAATCCCACTTAAAAAATAAAAAATAAAAATAAAAATAAAAATAAAACATGAAAATCTGACATTCACAGATTTTAATTTAGTGCCAGAGGCCTACTGCTAAACTTGTTAATATCGACAAATTCTTCTTTAGTTAATTCGTGACGATCTAAATTTCATGATAAAGTTTTCATTAAATCAAACCAATGTGTTTCAGCTGCAGATATTGTAACAAATAACGTTGGAAGTCCAAACTGTCTTATAGCCGCAAAACAACGTTTTTTCTCTTTTTCCCAATGAGTGGGAGGTGTGCCTTGGGGGGGGGGGGGACTCATGTCAAAGGTGTGCCTTGGGGGGGACTCATGTCAAAGTTGTACTTTGGGGGGGACTCATGTCAAAGTTGTGCCTTGGGGGGACTTCATTCAATAAATCCCCATTCAATAAACCGACTGAAATAGGTCCTTAGCACTATTAAGAGTATTATAAAAATTCGACAACGCTGTACCGACTGAAATAGGGGTACCTTGCGGGGGGGGGACTCATGTCAAAGTTGGGCCTGGGGGGACTCATGTCAAAGTTGTGCCTTGGGGGGACTTCGTTCAATAAATCCCCATTCAATAAACCGACTGAAAAAGGCCCTTAGCACTATTAAGAGTGTATTATAAAAATTCGACAACGCTGTACCGACTGAAATAGGGGTACCTTGGGGGGGACTCATGTCAAAGTTGGGCCTGCGGGGGGGACTCATGTCAAAGTTGGGCCTTGGGGGGACTTCATTCAATAAATCCCCATTCAATAAACCGACTGAAATAGGCCTCTAGCACTAATTAAGTGTGGCCTATAAAAATTCGACAACTGTACCGACTGAAATAGGCCTCTAGCACTAAAAAAAAAAAAAAAAAAAAACATGTGACTTAATTAGTAGCACATTTAAAAAAAATTCCAAACGGTTTCCATGCAATCTCCTACTGTTGCCACCTAAAATACATACATTAGTTATTTTAAAAAATCTAATTGTTCGATCGATAAGTTGTTTAATCCGTTGGATTTAACGATACGACTGATATTTCTAATTTTTTTTCTAATTTTTTTAATTTACTTTCCTCATTTTAAATAAATGTAATTTTTATTGTTCACGGTTTTTTTCTGTCGAAGAAATAATGATCATCTTTCTTTTTTTTTGGCAACAATTAAATTAAGGTTAAAATTAAATATTTTAAGTAAATGTAATTTTTATTGTTCACGTTTTTTTTTCTGTCGATAAAATAATGATATTTTTTTTGGCAACAATTAAATTAATGATTAAAATTAAATGGCCAATTTATCAGTAATTAGAAGGTTTTTATTTTAACATTTTAATTAATTAAAAGAAAACTAAAACAAAATTCGAAAATCCCGCTTCGAGGTGCATCAGGGGAGGTCATTACGAACCACCATGCAAATTTTTGTAGCTCAGCCATCAGCCGTTTTCTTAAAACTCTCCGGAAAAACATACACAATGACACACACACACATCTTATTTTATTATATGTATAGATAGATATAAGATAGATATAGATAGATAGATTACTAATTATTAACTAATTAATTTATATAAATTTATTTTTGTATATTTTACTTAATTTTATTTTATTTATTTTATTTATATTTTATTTATTTATTTATTTTCTTTAAAAAAAAATAAAAAAATTAATTAAAAAAAATATATTTAATTGAATTAAATAAATTTTTCCAAGCTGTAGACAGCAAAGTGGAATCGAATTTTTAATGAAAAACTTTATCGGGGTTAAGGTAGATAGCTAAATTTTCCGATCATTAAAACTGTGGTCAGATTCCTTTGCTGTCTATAGCTTGGATTTTTTTTTTTTTTTTTTTTTTTTTTAATTCAATTAAATAATTTCCTTAATTTTGTAATAAATAAATAAATAAAATAAAATAAATAAAGATATAAGGAAATAAATATAAATTAATTAGTTTTATTTAGTTTTATTATTTTATTTTGTTAATTAAACATAAAATAAATAAAATATAAAGCTAATTAAATTTAAGTTATTTAAATAAAGTAAATTAATTTTATTAAATGATTTTATAATCTCTTCCCTTCATTTTTTTTTTCTCTTGTTTCCTGATTTTTGATTGCCCTCCTGTCTGATTAGTCTTGATGAATGGTTGCGTTGATCTTCCCTATTTGAATTTTGCCCTGTTTTCAGTTTTGTTTTTGCCTCCATGGCAGTAGCATGTGTTGAAGCCTGAAAAAGAAAGGCCGAACCCTTTCGAAACCGGTAGTGCTGTCTTTAATTTTAGGTGTTTGAAGACTTTTCTATTTTAAATATTGATACACTAGTTTTTTAATGTAGTATTGTAGTTATTAATTATTTGATACAACAATTATTTAAGTAAAATATTTTGAGCAATTTTATTTTTATAACAATATGTATACATATATATATCTATATATATTTGTTTAATTAGAACGTCAGATTATTGTGTGACTTACGTGTTCAATTTACTATTTTTTTTTTTTTTTTAAATCTGTCAGTAGAATTTTTTTTTTTTTTTTTTATTATGTTTCATTTAATAATAAAAATTATTATTCCATAAAAATAATTTAAATAGTAATTCAATAGTATGATAAGTAAAGAAATAAAAGAAAAAAAAAATCCTTTAATAAAAAAATCATAGTTAGTTTTTAAAAGACAATTTATAGAAACAAAAAACAGTCTTTAAATGGCACATTCTTAAAGCCATCGCTTAACTTATTTAAAGATTTTATGATACATTTGAAATCTTTTTTGATTTTCTTTCTTCTTTTCATGGTTCGTTAAATAAGCTTATGTATCTTGTTAACATATTATTTCTCTAAAAATGAATTTAAGATTTTTTGCATGGTTAAAAATAATATCTTTTATTATCACCAAATAATTTTTCATAAGATATGACAATTTCATTTTTTCTATTATGGTAATATAAATACGTGCATTAAACAACTTTATGGTTTGTAAAAATTTCCATTTGTAATAAGAACAAAATTACATTCTATATATTTTTAGTATAATACATATATGACTGATTTTTTTTTTTTTTTTTTAATTATTTTCTAAACAAGAAATTCTGTGTTATTCCATTTAAAAATTTGTAGATTTCAAACTAAGCTATAACAATTTTTATTAAAATCACACAATTATCTGTGGAAGAAAATCATATTTATTGAAATTTAATTTTTCCGACTGAGTGAAAATAATGCCTGGACCGGGAGTCGAACCCCGGAACTTTGACTTACAAGGCCAAGGCTCTACCAATTGAGCTATCCAGGCCGACACCCCGGTCAGCATTGCTCACTCAGACAACCTTTAGGCAGAAACATCTCTGGTCTATCATATAGATAGCTCGACAGAAATAAGCCGCAGGAAATGGAAAACGCCATTAAATAATGGGAGAAAGAAATGCAATTTTTATTAAAATCACACAATTAACTGTGGAAGAAAAACATATTTATTGAAATTTTTTCTGACTGAATGAAAATAATGCCGTGACGGGGAGTCGAACCCCGGATAAACACACAATAAATTTCGGATAATAAATGCTATAACACACAATAAATTTCGGATTATCCGCAGAGAGGTTATACATTTTGCATGATATTCACGGTCTGCCTCGCCCCCCTACACTTTTTTTTTTAATATTTGAAAATAAATATGATATATTTAAGAAAACAATTTATGCAATTATGTTTAAAATTAAATTTTAAGCGAAAAATATTAAGACTGATAAGTATCCAAATTTGTATAACAACCCAATTCCGCCGTTAGTCGGGAGTGAATCATATTTCTCGCCCTTGCTTCAGTTATAAGTTGAAATCATTTAACTATATTTATATACGCATTTTTTGAGTGCTATTTTAAAATTCATTATTCAGATTCTTATATAAAAAGATATTTCTTATACTGCTATCACATAAGAATTGTTGAAATTTTCCATTTTCAAAAATATATTTTTCTTTTATATACCTATGTAGACACAAGATAAAATATTATTTTTATCCAAGTAGTAATTTTGCATGTTTTGTGTATAGATTGATCTTAAATGTATAGTCGGTAACAAAAGCCTCCGAACAGTAGCAAAAAATCCTATATAAAATAGGTACACTTAAAACAGTTTTGTTAAATAAATCCTTGTCGAATACTATTCTTAGTAAGTCTAAAAACAGGATTCGACAAGGATTTATTTAACAAAACTGTATTAAGTGTACTTTTTTTATATAAAGATTTTTGCTGGTGTTCGGAGACTTTTGTTACCGACTGTAATAATAATAATAATAATAATAAAAGATATGTTATAATAACCCTAAACCTTATTCTGGTTAGCTGCGAGATACAATTAAAAAGTAATTTAAACCACTGAATTGTTAAAATATAAATAGTTTAGTGTCCAATTCCTCCATTAAATTAATTTTTTATGTTAAATTCGGCTGTGCCACAGGCGATACAATTTGACTTTTTAGTCACCTCTGCGACATAGGGGCGAAATTTATTCTTGCGCATTTAAATCTAGCTTAATTCCATGTGTGTGTACACAAATTATTGTTATGTGTGTTTTGTAGAATTGTTTCTCCGTTCAGTGAGATGTAACATTTCTGTTTAGTGATTCGGACTTGCTGACGATTTGAGTAGCATTAAGTACAGATAAAGTTTGCTTTTAATTTAGGTGTACTTGGTACTTTTTTTTTTTGTTGTTAAATTCCTTTTCTGTTTATTTGGATTTATCCATTTTTATTTTCTTGATTCATGTCCTTTAGTTGTTGTTCTGGGCTACAGAGTTTTCATGTAGATTGCCAAATAGTTTTATGATAATAAATATATGTGAAAATCAGTCACTGTCGACGATCAAATCACTTCTTGCAGCTTTTCCCATTTTATATGTAGCTACCACTGTTGGCAGATTTGACGGAACTTTTATTCAATAAACACCAATAATTTTGAGAAGTGATTCTGATATGTACAGACTATCAGTCTTTAAAATGATTAGGCAAAAGTTACAATTAAAAATTATTGACGATTATTGAATAAAAAATCTTCCAGATCTGCCAACATTGATAGATACATGCTTTATTTGCGCTTTTCCTAATGTATTTCGTCTGAACGAGTTTCTATCCTATCTAATGCTTTACCTTTATGTAGTTGCGATCAGTTCCGACAAATTGCGATAAGTCTGTATTTTGTTTACTTCTTTACCCCTTGTGTATATAGGGTTCACTCATTTTATTTTTCCGATGCCAGACATTAAACTTGTTACAGTTCTTCATTTATAAGGAATATTTTTGTTTGTTTTTTTATATTACTTCTGTTTATCGGTATTTTCATTATTTGGAACTCTTTCCAGGAGCTTTCCAGTTTCATCATTTTATTTATATCTGTTGCATTCTATCACAAATTTTCTTCTGTTTTACACCTGGGTCAGTTCTTGTTCTGGCCTTGCTTCTATAGTAGTAATTAAATTTTCATAACTAGAAGAAGATAGTGCATCAATAAGGCTAAGTTGTGCCTAAGTTAAATTTGTTCACTCATAGTGTTAACTTAAAAGAAATTTGTTATGTGTGATGGCACAACTCTGGTGCTCTACAACATATGCAGAACTGCAGTTTACTGGACACATTTTTCTTATCTGGTTTTCCCTTTAGAGCCTTCCATGTTTCTACGGATGCCTGGAATTTTTTTTACATAAGCTATTTGGCTACTATTCGTAAATAGATTAATTAGGTATCTTTCTAGCCTTGAAATTTTTATTCCGACATACCTCGTTAATAGATTAAGGGAATGCGTAGGGAGTACAAGTAATTGATTTAAAATAATCTTCGTTAACCAAATATGTTGAAATTTAAATCTTTTTTATGGCTTAATTGTTTTAATTAAATTTCTGAATTACTTAGCTTTCCTCTATAATATAATTTTTTTTAAAGCTTCATTTCGATTTCTAATCTAACTGTTTTTTACAATTTGATACACAGTTATTTAAGATGATAAAACCTATAATTTTATTTTAAAAATATATGATTGATCTATAATCTAGTAATTTCATTTATTATAATATCATAAAAAAATAGATTCGATCTATAACTTAATTTTCACAATCATTCACATTTTTTTTTTTTTAACATCTACATTTTATACAGGGTATTTCAAAACTCATGGGCAAAAATTTAAGGGGTGGTAATAAACTTCTAAACAAGACAATTTCAACAATGAATGGGCGGAGAGCAAGCGGTGACCGCTAGAGAGCGGTGTAATGGAAAGTATAAAGCACGCGTTTTCTTACACATCATCGTTTCTACTGTTGATTTCAGCAGGCATGGCGGCATACTATAATCAGGAAAAGACGTACATGTTTTTCATAAATGGTCTGACGAATGGGTATCCTCTGGAAGCCGCAAGACTGTTCAGGCAGCGATTCCCGAGAAGACACGTGCCAGACCGAAAATGTTCCAGCGATTGCATCGATGCTTGTGTGAAGCGGGATCCTTCGTCTTTGGCATGCACGATACAGGACGTGACTGGAGTGTGTAGACGGGACAAGTTGTAGACGGAATCGCTCGAACATTTTTCGGTCTGGCACGTGTATTCTTGGGAAACGCTGCCTGTACAATCTTGCGGCTTCTAGAGCATTCCCATTCGCCAGACCATACATAAAATGCATGTCCGTTTTTTCTTGATTACTGTATGTCGCCACGCCTGCTGAAATCCATGGTAGAAATGACGATGTGTAAGAAAAAGCGCGCTTTGTACTTTCCATTACAGCTCCCTCTAGCGGTCACCGCTTGCTCTCTGCCCATGCGTTGTATGGTGAAAATGGCTTGTTTAGAAGTTTTCAACCATCCCTGAAATTTTCGCCCATGAGTTTTGAAACACCCTGTATATCCCACTCACATATTGTTTGCAATTTCAGTAAAAGGCCACCTTATATTTCTTCGTAATGATATTCGTCTTTAACCTGTGAAATCTCTCTTTTTGTAGTTAATAATTCGCATCATTGTCATTAAACATTAATCGTAAAAAAAAAAATATTTTTTTTTATCGTTATATTTAAGAACATAGTGAATTACTGGAACTGGTAGAAAAGGTTGAACATACAAATACTCCACCAAATTGGATATTAAAATGAAACTTAAAAAGTACTTGTATACAAACCAGTTTTAACATAAATACGACATTTAATGAGAAAAATTTTGAGATATAATAGAAATACCTAATAATATATGTTGGTTTTATGTAGTTCTGAAAGCTAAATGAAAGCACGGACAAACACATCGATGGATCGAAATATTTATTACTTTTAAATTTTGTTAGAAATATTTTAAAATATTGCTCAAACAATTTCGAAGGAAGTAAAGAAAAAATATATCTACATATGAAATTACATTTTTTGAATTCGGTTGTGTGCATGAAATAAAAATAAAAATAAAATATGCATCCCCCATTACTTATTTCTACCATGGCTTCGTAGTTCTTTAATGAATTATAGAACTTCCATTGTATCGCCTGAAGATGAGCCTGTCTATTAAAACGAAACACGCTAAGCATGAGTCAGAGTCATGTTTCCGGCAGCCAGTTATCAACGAACGCACTTTAAAAACTGAAGTGAAAATTCACATTTCCCTCAAAGTAGCCAAGATCGCGTGATCGATATTGCCCCTGATTGGCTTGGGGTGGGGTGGGGGATCATACAGTACAAGAGAGGAGGGAACGTGAGTTTCTAGATTCAAATTAGGTTTGATTACACAATACAATAAATGACGCTTTTGATTCATCAAAAATCAAAATGAAATATTTTTCAGGTTTAAGAACTGAAAACAAGTTAATGAATTTTGAATTAATGAAATATTTACAAAACAAATTAATAAAGAGTTAATTTTGGCTGATCAGTGAATTGGTCTTAGAAGAAACATTTAATTATTACAAAGATTGCTTTTTTTATGCACATTATTTTCTAATTAAAATAAATATTTTCAATAATATACTTAGAATTCATATAATACATAGTTCAATAAGTCCCATAGGGTTGTGATAGGCAAAAATATTGTTCAAATTTAGTTTCAACAGTATTTTTGTTCATCACAAAACAATGTTTAAAAAACATGAAATTCAGCTTTGTCCCTTATTTTTAAAATCAAAAGTAGGGTAACTGATACTTTGATATCTCGGCAAGAAACTATCGAAATATCATGAAACTTTAACGTGTATCTTTTGAAAGTTAGGTTTACTTTACCCACACAGAAATATTTCATTTGCGACGCTATCTGGGGATTAGTCCCTGTACTTATTGAACGATGTGTTATCAATTGTTATGAGTAAAATAATAAATCTCATTAATATATAAATGTAATATAATCTTTATTCCGCGATAATTCAATTAAAATTATAAAATTATAAACTTTTCTTTCAATACTTAAGAAGAAAAAGTAAGAATAGCAGGAT
This sequence comes from Salticus scenicus, assembly GCA_963930645.1. Lineage (NCBI taxonomy): Eukaryota > Metazoa > Arthropoda > Arachnida > Araneae > Salticidae > Salticus > Salticus scenicus. The sequence continues at coordinate 153,249,766 of OZ005659.1, forward strand.
TAAACTATTTTTATTTTAAAGATATAATGGATTAAGCTGTCTAGACTTTTTAGTATTTCTTCTTCGTAAAAAAAACTCTTCGTTTCATAATTTGGTGCCTAAAGCAAAAAAACTCTACATAAATATAGATTATTTACCTTTTTATTACAAAAATTTTACTCGAAAACAAACAGAAAATGTAATTAAAGAAATGAACAGTTTTTAATTCAAACTGTAATCGTTAATTTAAAAATAATTGAATAATCTTAATTCACATACTGAATAATAAATATTTTTATTCATTCACACATTATTATTAAGAATTTTAAACATATTCTCCAAAATAAAAATTGTATGTGTACCACGTAGTGTGCTTAGAACGTACTTCGAGAGTCTTCCATAGGTATGCCTTGATAGAGTCTGTCTAGTTTGGAAATGCTTATAAAATGTCAAGTAATTTCAAAGTGCATTTATTCTTGAGTTAACGTTATAAAAAAAAATTATACGCAAACAATCGTACAATCAGACGGACATTTGTTTAAAGTTAGCAAATTTGTTTTCATTATTTGAATTTTTTTATGATTTTATAAATTCTAAAGTTGAAATTGTTTCACGTGCCAAACACAATTTTCCATAAATATACAGAAGAATATATACATATATATATATATTTAAAAATTAATAATAAATGTAGTCCATAACCCAATATTTAAATATTGTTCATTAAACAATATTAAATCCACATTTTTGCTCAAAATCTTTATTATTGAAACCTTTTTGAATTATTTTAGATTTAGTTTTACCATACTATTTTTTGAATGGCTATCTGCGTTAATTAAAATAATTTTTTGAGGTAATTAAGTGAATGAATATATTTTTGTAAAAACATTTCATAAAATAAATTTAAATATAGTATCTAAAATACAATTTATATTAGTGCTCCAAAATTTATGAATATGTTCTAGTGGGTTCCGCTAAACACAGCGAAAATTATCTCTCTAAACTTCACCTTAAGAATTTAAAAGCCCTGTTTCACTTACTACTAAGAAAGCTACTTATGTACTCGTAAACTTAGATAATAGAAATTGTATTGGAGCCTTACGCTAAGACATCACATTACACACTATAGAAAATTTCAGTTCCAAATAAGAATACAAAACCTATAAACTTTAAAGTTTATTGTTGCATTTAAAACGTTTATTTGAGAATAATTTTTTAAACAGGACTTAGTAAGAATAAAATATCCGTATTCAAAGCTACGCTTAATTAGCTAAAAAAAGTAAGTTTTGAAATAATATTTATTAAGTCGGCAGTGGACTTAAATACAATTATAAATATATCACTAGAAAAAGTTTCACATTGTGTTATTCGCAGATGATAAATCTCACATTAAAATAGTACACTATTTTTGAATAACTTTCTGCGTTCATATAATAAATTTTTGAGGTAATTAACTGAATGAATAACTTTTTTCAAAAACATTTCATAAAAAAAAAAAAAATAAATAAATAAATAAATAAATAAATTTAAGTTTCTAAAATATAATTTATATTATTTCTCCAAAGTTTATGAATATGTTCTAGTGGGTTCCGCTAAATAAATAGAAAAACATCTCTCTATACCTCATCTTAAAATTTAAAAGCACTTTTACACTTCTTTCTAAAAAAGTTACTTACGTACTCGCAAACTTAGATAATAGAAATTGTATTGGAGCCTTACGCTAAGACATCACATTACACACTATAGAATATTTCAGTTTCAAATAAGTATACAAAACCTATAAACTTTAAAGTTTATTGCAGCAGTTAACATTGTTATTTGAGAATAAATCTTTTAAACGGGACTTAGTAAGAATAAAATGTCCGTATTCAAAGGTATGCTTAAAAAGCTATGAAAGATTTTAATGCTCAAAATTGTAAGATTTTGAAGTTTACAGTATCTGCAACATCCGATAAACTAAATTATTGTGACAATCACAAATTTTTCTTCCGAATTTATCCCTACAAATCTATGCAGTACAAATTAGTTTTTTAAGAAGTATTTATTAAGTCGACAGTGGACTTAAAATAAATACAATTATAAATATATTACTATAAAAAGTTTCATATTGTGTTATTCACAGATGACAAATGTCACATTAAAAATTACAATCACATTATAATTATTAAGATAATAATTAAAATTATTAATTAATTGTTAAACTTCAAAATATTCTTTGAGTATTATTTTCTGAGAGAGATTTATATATATATATATATATTTTTTTTTCTTAGAAGTAGCTTTTGATGATTTTAAAGAGAGTTAGTTGATATATATTATGTCTATTGTTTTTCTTTACAATTATATTTATACAAAGAAAAAGTGTCTTTGGAGAAAAAAATAATTAAAGAGTTTTTTGTTTGTTTCTTTCAAAGTTTTAGAGTTATATATATATATAATTAAGTTCTGTACTAGAATATGTGAAAAAAAAAAAGAGTGGAGATTCAACAAAAAATAATACGCATGGAAAATTTTAAACTTGATTCAACTCCAAAGAAATTATATTTGAAATATATATATATATATATATGTTTCAAGTTTTCCAATTTACAACCGAACCAATATTTGTTCACAAATATAATTTTTTATAACTCGGTATAGAATATTGGGGATTGAAAAATTATTTTGGCCTCACATTGCTACTGTTATGTAGTTCTATTTTTTAGTAAACATACAATATCGAATTTTTAATTGAAGATTATGATTTTAAAGGCTCTCATTATCGCTATAAATTAATTTCCCTGATAAATTCAGATAAAATCTCTATAGCATTATATGTCAAAAATATGTCATTTCTGTGTCCTACAAAAAACATCTGAGAAAATGAATTTTTATTTTATTTTATAATAAAAATAAAATGAAAGCCAATAACTTTCAAAAAAGATAACGTTCTCAAAGTGGACCTCCGGTATATAAGTATTGCTTTTAAAGTTATATATTGTTGAAGTTCCATCTAAATATCATTTTTTATAAAATAACATTGTTTCGTATTACGTCCAAAAAAAAAAAAAATTGACAACAGTGAGACAGACTGACATTCTCTAAACTTAATCAAACACAGGACATCACAAAACGGGATGAACGTAAATATTTTTTTTTATTTTTCAACCAAAGAGTATTAATACATATCAGAGACGTCAAAATATTCAGAATGGTTCTTATATATCTATATCTATCTATCTATATCTATATCTATATCTATATATATATATAATTAAAAAGCCGCTATACCAGGGGCGAAGTGTGGTTCAGGAAGCTCTGAAGAGATATGCTTCCAAAAGCAGAGGGAGAATCAATTCAGCTTTTCGCCGACGCGAGAATAGATCTGATAGGCGAGAAACTCAAAATACTATTTTATTTTGTCTATCTAAAATCATGAAATAGTTGCTTTAAAACTTAAAAAAGGGAAGCACCGCTTCCATCGCTTCCATGAACGCTTCGCCACTGCGCTATAACCTTTTAGTTTTAGGTAGAAATCTTAATCAAAGTTTTCATGTCCCATTCCTATGTCTTCCCAAAACTAAATTTTATTTTTCTCTATTTATTTCATTTTTCAATAAGCTGGTAATAGACACACCATCTAAATCCTAAAAAAAAAAAAATAATTTCTTCTTTCAAATCATTTCAAAAGATGAAATTGGGGTAAAACAGCAATGTTGAAAATTGGAATCTAATCAATATTTTGCGTTTCAGAAGAGTAATAGGAATCAAATTTCATCACCAAACACTTCACCGCAAAAAAACGGTAGATTTATAGCATAATATGCTGGCAATATGGGTGCATGGAGGGAGGAAAATAAAAAAGAAGTTATTTACAGCAGAAACAGCGGCAAAAGAGTCTTGCTTTACAGATGTTTCCGCTGTCAATTGCCTTATTTAACAGCATAATGTGCTGGCAATATGGGTGCCAGCTTCCGTTTTTTTTTTTTTTTTTTTTTTTTTTTTTTACAGTGTTCCTTTAACAGAGAATAATTTACTAAAGCACTTTCCTCTGTTATATCAAAGAGAAAAGTATAAATTAGCTTCATTTTTGAATGCACTTGTATGTTGTCTGTAAGTTGCATGTGCACTACATAGTATGCTTAAATTTAACACAGTAAAATAAAATACATAACACAACTTAAAACGTACTTTGTGGGACTTACATAGATGCCTATTTACTTAATCCGTTTAAGTTGGAAATGCTTTTCAGAAGTTATATCAAATTACATGTTTATTTAATCTTGAGATACTGATGTCATAAAATTCTGGCCACACATAATACATGAACTCATACGGACATTTTTTAAAAGTTAGCGTACTTGTTTCAGTTATTTAAAAACTTTTATAATTATATAAATCCTGATGTTGAAAAATTTTCACGGACCAAATACAATTTTTTATGAATATACAGTACAATGCCAAATTTCAAATAAAACCCAACGATATTTAATAATCAATATTTTTGCTCGAAATATTTATTAATAAATGTTTGAAATCTTTTATATTTAATTCTAGCATTTAGTTTTTGAATGTCGTTCCCTAATAATATAACAAAAGCTTGGGATATATATCTGAACGAATAACTTTTTGATAAGGATATTTAATTGAATAAGTTTTAATATAGTATCTAAAATACAATTTATATTTGTGCACGAAAATTTACACATTATGTTCTAATGGTTTCTACGAAAAAAAGAGAAAAATATCTACCTATATCTTATCTTAAGATTTTAAAAGCTCTCTTTCACTTATTTCTAAGAAAGCTATTTATGTACACATAAAACAGAGATAATACAAATTGTATTGAAGCCTTATTCTAAGACATTGTATTAGATTCTAAGACATTGTATAGAGAATTTCAGTTTTAAATAAGAACATAAAACCTATAAACTTTAAAGTTTACTTCAGCAGTCAACTTCTTTATTTGGGAATAAATCTTTTAAGACAGACAAATAAGAATAGGATATCCGAATTTAAAAATTCGCTTAAAAATTTGAAAATGTCCTTAATGTTAAAAATGGGAATTTTCAATTTCTACAATATCTGCAACATACGATAAACTAATGTTTTGTGGCGATTAAAAATTTTTCTCTGTTTTTTCCATGCAAATATATACAGTACAAATTAGTTTTCAACGTTTATATTTATGAAGTCAAGACTGAAAAAAAAAAAAATAATTATAAATATATTACTGCAAAAGTTTCATACGGTGTTAATCGCAAGACGTTTATCATCTACGATTAAAAGTAACAATCGCATTACAATTATTTAGATAGTAATTAAAATTATTAATCAATTGTTAAATTTCTAAACGCTTCATGCGTATAAATTTTTATATATAATTATATATATATATTTCCTAAAAAGTAGTTTTAAATGATTTTAACAACAGTTGTTATCTCTCTCTCTCTCTCTCTCTATATATATATATATATTTATTTATTTATTTAATTTTAACATTAAAGATTTCTTTTATTTAAAAATTTTAGATTTAAAGAAATGGAAACTTTTATCCGAGTTTTGTACTAAAATATGTAATAAATAAATTTAAATAATAATAATAAATCATGAAGATTCAACAACAAAAAAAAAAAAATAATAATAATAATAATAAGACTCATGAAACAATTTAAATTTGATGCAATTGCGCAGAAATTAGTTTTTAGAAAATTATATTTCAAGGTTTTTTTTTTTTTTTTTTTTTTTTTTTTTTACATTAGTTTCAATATTTGTTTACAAATATAAATTCTTATATCAAACATAGAATGTTGAGGATTAATATATATATATCCCGCAGATTTCTATTGTTACATAGTTTCATATTTTATATACAATAACGAATTTGTAATTGAATATTGCTACATAATATTGGTACTGAGTTTTACATAAGATAGCTGAGAAAATGAAAGTATTTTTAAGCAATTTGTACTTGAAAGACATTTTTTTTTCTTTTTTTAACTAAAAATTAAATGATATAGATAACTTTGGTTTCAATTAGATCTCATATAGATGGTATAACCATCCAATTTAAAGTTACTGAAGAATATCTGTTTAAATACAATTATTCAAATAATTAGAATCTTCAACCATGATTAAAAATAATAAAACATGAATCATAAAACAAACTTAAAAAAAAAAAAAAATATTCATGATTAGAGGAGTACTCCCTTTTTCCGTATCTGCTTAAAAAAGTGAACACGAAACCACCACGTATATAAAAAGGCATACGGTGATTGCCCATTTGTATAATTTAGCTATAATCTATAGTTCAGGCGATGTGGTAAAACAACAGAATTTGTCATCATTTGACACAGAATTATTATTTAGATTAATGTTTCATATAGTGTTTTAGAATAATTCTAACGTCTTTTTTCAACTCGAATAAAGTCTAAAATAAAAAAATAAATAATTAGAACAAATTTTCCCTTTCTTATTATGGTCATGTGATCGTGTGTGAATCCGTTGGTGGCAGTTTTGCATCTGCCATTTTAGCTTTAACATGCTGCGCGGGAGGGAGAGGCACCAGAGTGGACATCGACGTACTCGGAAAAGTACCACTTGCTATATTTATCTAATCAACTATCCAGCGGATGGGTCTGAACCTCGACGACTCTGATGATTAGGTCTTTTCCAGGTATAGTTCGCAAAATTCTTCCTAAGCTCCACTGTAGTGGTGGTGATTGCTTGTCCCTCAATAAGACTTACTGCCCAGGACAGGAGCTGTAGTTCTTGTTTATTTCATTTGGACGTTGATTGGGTCTCTGCAGGTAATCTTTAGACCATCTTTGACAGAATTTTTCTTTCATCTGCATGCTAAGCTTATACTTGGAAGAAAGACATAAAGAAGTAGAGGTTAGTGAGTTTTCTGGTAGTTCTAATAAAGCAGATTTAATCAATAGATGCCCAGGTGTCAGGGTTCCTAAAACTTTGGGATCATCTGAAAATTTTGTCAAAGGTCTAGAACTTAATAGTGGCTTCAATTTGAAGCAAGATTGTCTATAATTCTAAAGTGAAGACTGTGCCCTGTGTTACTTTTATGAGATGTGTTTTTCAATTTTTATGGAGGCTTGCGACATACCCCTGAAATGTCACGTGAGAATGAAATGCCACGAGACTTTTTTTTTTTTTTTTGGACACAAGTCTTGTACTGTGACTTCTTTGGGTAATTTGAATAATTTTTTTAAGGTACGAATGGACTCCAACAGAATTTCGACCGTTGTGAGAGGATATGTATGATGGATAACCCCGTCTACCTATAAAACGTCGCCATGGTACGAGGATTGCCTCCGTAGAAAAGCTAGAAACATATAGAAGAGGGACTGCTTTCGCGGCCATATGCCTATGAATAATAAAATATAAGCTTTGAAAGTACTGGAATTTCATTAAAGCTGGCATTTTGTCATGATTGGGGCAGCAAAGTTAATGACAACTTTTAAAAATGGCTGGATAGGGGGTCATTGAATCTGATGGTATGTCGTCCAATTTTAGGACTATAGGCTTAGCTAGTAACTGAAAACATAAGACGCTCTATCTCAGTTAAGAGTCGGTTTAAGGGTGTGGTTTAAGGGTGGATCTGCAATGAAAAATCCAAAAGTTTTGACGCATAAGTCATAACGCAATATTCGGACTTGCATGGGCATTTAAGTCATCGTAATATTTTATAATTAAAGATGTGACATAGTTTGATATAGGTAACAGAATGGGATGACTAACGATGGTTGCTTCGGCAAGTCTCCTTCAACACAAAGAATACATAAAGCCATTTTTCTCCAAATTCAGACTTTTGAATTATTTTGGCTATACAAATTTGAGCCTTTTTCTAGTTCCAGGTCCTTTAAAGACCACTTTTCTATGACTTGTTTTTCAGATTATAAATGAATCTAAGAATCCACGCTACGGTTTGCAAAAGTTACAAATAGTTAGAAAAACTTTGAAAATTAGGTAACAATTTGGGAAACATTAGGTGTCCCATAAGTCTGCAGATATTTTAAAATTTTATAAAAATTGAAGGAATTTGTAGAATTGAATGCAGCTTGCGGAAGAAATATTCTCCTGAAGGGGGACTTTTTTTTTGTATGTGTGTGTGTGTGTGTAAAGAAAATATATATGTAGTTAGAATTTTCGTCGATGGAGTATGAAGCATTGATACGTAATGAAAAATATGCAAATGAACGTTTTATAAATTACATGGTTTTACGATTAACAAAGCTATTTCTTATTTTGCCTCCTACCTGCGCATACATGAAGTTTTACTTGCGATGCTGACTTGATAGATAAGCGTTATTGATAAAGATGTTTTCACTCAGGTAAGAGCCGCTGACTGACGCTGCAGTTAGCTGTGTTATAACTCGTTTGGAAGCTGTTATTTCTGGTGATGGTGGACAACTGGAATAGGTTTATATGCCTGTAAACACACGCACGCAAATAAATATAACTTTTCAAGGAAATACGTGATTTGTTTTTGTACAACGCCCTCTATTAACGAAAAGTTTAACTATTACTTTTTCTTTACAAAAAAAAAAAAAAAACTACTTTATGAGAATAACCTTTTTGCAAACCGGGTTCCTTTATACCATTTCCTTCAATTTTTATGAATTATATATATATATATATATATATATAATTTTTTTTTTTTTTTTTTTTTTTACACTTTATTTAAATATTTGGTTAAATAATATTTGACTATGTTGGAGATAAATTGTTAATTTAAGACATTCTCCAAACTGTTTCGTACATTGCGTTCTAAATTTCAAAATTACACCCAAGTTCTTTAAATATTTTTAATGGGTCATAAAATTTATATATATATTAAGGAAATAATTTCAAATTAAAAAAAGTTATCCAAAATAAATTATTCCTTAATTATTAGATAGACAAAGAATTGCATGAATTATGTATTTTGTTAAATATTTTTGTATCTTATACAAAACTAATATTTTATTTAGTTCAAGTTTAACTTCTTTCAAAACCACTTTAGATAGCACTCAGACGTGATTTAAGGATAGAGAGAAGAGGGTAGTTACAAAATAAAATATTTTCCTTATTTTTAGACTATAAAATTTTGACTCACCCAGAGACGAATTATAGATGTTATGCAATCGTAAACGGTAGTGTGAGATTTCTCCATCTTTCGTCTTTATAATAACTCTCAAGCAAACCATAGATAACTTGATTTCACAATTCTAGGGCATTTCCGGATCCAGGAATAGGGAAAACACTTGGAGGCTCCATACGATAGGTTCTTTCCAGAGACGAATCATAGGTGTTTCGCCAGCTCTTCTGGTCGCTCAAATCTTTCATATTTTGAAATTAAAAATTCAAATGCAGTTGATGCGGGATTAAGCAGGATTTGTATATCAGGAGAACCACCGGGAGAATCCATCACTGTCTCGCCGAAAAAGAAATTGTCCAAGAAACAGTTTTCGCACTTCTAAAAAAATGCTCCTCGTAAGTCGTGGGCTGGAGCGAGAGTGTGGGTCGCTTATAGTTCCCCTAGCATGGAGTGTTTCTACGGATCCTCCATTCAAGTTTTATGACTCCTATAAACTATCGTCTTTCCATTTTTGTTCTATAATGTCAACTGGGTAGCCAGTGAGTCTGAGCTCCCTATCTCATTTTTTCCCTTCTCCTTCAATTTTACAAGCAACACTTTTAAATCTATCTTATTCTTATTTAAAAGAAACAAACTTTTTTTTTATCCAAATATTTACATACAGATTAATAATTACTTTCCATTATTCTACCTCAAAAAATATTTATACATAAATAGCTATATTGTTAAATGAACAATCATTTATGTATCTATATACATATCTAAATGTGTAATTTTAATTACAACAGACTACTGCAACGTAAGTAAAACCGATGCATCTAACAATAAGAACAAAAGACTTTATCTCACAAACTGGAAAACTTTATAAATATAAAATGTTACAATATAGGATGTAATTGTCAGAGACACAAATTAAATATACATGATGTTGCGACAACTTGTTTTGTAATTTACACGTAACTAATTTATTCTACAACTCAAACAATCTCCTTTATATTATATATTTTTCACTCTGATTTCGTAATTTACATGTAAGAAATTTATTCTCAATTTAAAAAATCTTATCCATATTGTGTTTTCTTTTTTACTATCAAATAAATATAAATACGTGTTTTAACTCTTTATTTTCTTATATATATATATATTTTTTTTTTTCACTTTCCTAATTCTACTTTTATAATTGAAAAATACATAAATACTAATATATAAGCGTCTTAATAAAGAAAGAAAACTTTCGTTATTAAAACGTATATGTGTTTCAATTAATTTCAAATAAGTGAAATTTATCAAGGAATATAAATAAACTACTTTCTTTGCAAGTAATAGTGTTTCTCAGTGTCTAGACAGTATGTGTCTGAAAAAGTGTCTATATATCTTTTTTTTTCTTTTTTAACATTTTAAACTACATTTCTGACACAGAAAAGCAAATACAAATGGGAGCATTCGTGATAAAGTCTGACATGTAAAATGGCAGTGAATAAATGATGAAATAAATATATACATAGGGAAAAAAAGCTAATAAACATTATTAACCTTTAAAATGTTATTTACAAGTAAAGAACAAAATCTTAGTTAAAATTTAAACTAATTTGTAATATCTATTGCCTGCAGGGATAAATTTATTCGAACATAATTACATTTTATGAAAAGATTGGAAAAAAAAATGATATATATGCAAATACATAATTTTGCTTAAAAATTGCTGATTGCAGTACGTTGTATAAATTTCATTTATGCAATTTTATGAAATATGCATGTAGCAATAATTGAAATATTTTCTATGCGCATTTGTATATTATTGATTCACAATATGGAATTTTATAAATTTAGCAATAGGTAAATGTCATTTTTTTGTATACAAAAAAAAAAAAAAAAAAAAAAAAAAAAAAGTATATATATATATTTCTTAATTTTAAATTTTACAACTACATGATGTGAAATCATAGATATGTATCAAATTGAGAAATGGGTTACACAAATTACACTGTACCACATGGAACATGTCATTTAGATGAAAATATATGCTTTTGTGTATTTTCGTTAAAAAATAAGGAATCAATAATTATAATTTTGGCTACAACGCAATTACATTTTCCTAAAAATTCACATTTTAGAAGACCTAAATCATCATTAAGATGTTATTGGGGACGTGATGTAAATTTTCCGGGTAATAGATTGCAATGTCCTTCAAACTACACTTTTTGGACTGATATCTGGATTTCTTTCATCAAAACCTCCGCGCAATTAGTTATGAATATTAGGGAAAATTATATATCTTTATGTTTGAAAAGCATTTCAGAGGTCGATGGAATAGGAGTATGAGAACTTAATATTGCTGGTGGGCACATCAACAGATGTCTACAAAAGGAAACAGCCAAAAAAATATTTTTATAATTGTAATTTCTATAATCAAGCTTCTGTTACATTCTTCATTAACCAATTTGTATATATATATATGAAACGTGCGTCTCCTACAAAAACGGTAGGTGATAGTACATGTGAAAATCAAACATTTTTTGGTTTATACATGATCACAGAGACAGAAAAAAAGTTCAAGTTTGTCGAACAGTGAAATAAGACGTCGCTATTTGACTTGAATAGAAAATATAAATTAATATTGTATGTTTCGGTAATTACATAAATTGTATATGTAGTAAATTCAAGAGAATTATGACAATTTACTAGTAATTTATAAGGAATATAGCAATGTTCAAATTTGTCGGAATACTTCTGCTAATGTTCTGATGTTCACTAATATTTAAAATTAAGGATAATGGGACGAAATAAATAGTTGTGTTTGTGCCAAACCTTTATGTCGAAAGGTAAAGTGAGTACCAAACGATATTCAATTGTAGTTGAATTCGATATTACGAATATTACTTTGGTTGGTTAGACTCATGGTTATGCTTAATATCGCAATAGTACTGCGCTATGGGTAACTGTCGACGATCTGGGAAGCACCCCTATGGGGTAGAAACATGCCATCATAATTTTGATCCTCCACTGAGGAAATGTCCCCTCCATCGGTGAGTCCCAGAGGTAAAATTTGGATGGGAACATTGCAAAAAATAGGGTACATTGATTGTGATGTAGTAATCGCATATAATTTTAAAATTCTACTTAATATTATTTGAAATCTAATTTTAAGTATTATGAGATAATTTAAACGTGTATTTTCTTTAGTTAATTTCGATTTAATTTAGTCAATTTCAAATTTATTTAGTGGATTCTCACACCATTGTCTCTTTTATGAGTAAAACAGAAATAAAAATAAGTAAGTAATAACTAGGGATATATAAACCTTAAAGTTTATTTTCTGCATCTTGTTTTAATGAAGTAGTTAAAATAACTCATTGTGGAAAAAAAATCATGATATATCGGTTTTTTTTTTTTTTTTTTTTTTGTACGAGGAACTGTTATTTATCTACGTTTCCAAACATACGCTTAATGGTAATTTGTTGGCATCTGTTCTATATTAAAACTGCTGTATGATATTTTTACTTCCCGAACACTATAGTGAGGAAAGTATTGTAATCATGTCAAAAATCCGAATTTGAGATTTTGATGTTTCTATACGTTTCGAGGTCCACTTGGCCCGTTTTCACTATTTTTACGATGATGTATGTGTGTGTGTGTGTATGTATGTGTATATGTGTGTGAGTGAACACGCTAGCGTCTAAACGCTTTGTTAGAATAATCTGAAAGTTGGTACGTATAATGTAAGTCATCATAGTACGTACCCTATTGATTTTGGTGAATCTAGCACTTATAGTTTTTTTTTACAGGGACACCAGGAATAATCTTTTATCATTATGGCCTATGGGGGCAAATTTTTAAAAGTGCGATAGCGTCTAAACGCTTTTTTACTCTGAGCAAAAAAAAAATACACATGTTATAGGTCACATTTGAACAAACTGTATAGATTTTGGTAAATTTAGCACTTACAGTTTTTTTACAGGGACACAAAAAAAAATTCTTTATCATTAATAGCCTATGGGACCAAATTTTTAAACGTGCGATAGCATCTAAACGCCTTATTCAATTGAGCTGAAAATTTATATGAATATTATAAATTAATGTTACACAAACTATAAGAGTTTTGGTGAATCTAGCATATATAGGTTTTTACAGGGACACAACGAAAAATCCTTTATCATTATGATCTATGGGTTCAAAGTTCAATAGCGTTAAATAAAATATCGTGTAATATATGGAGAAAAATACTCAAACACTTTGTAAAATTTTTTCATTGGATAATAAATTCAATTCTAACAATAAACATATATATATATATATATATTCTTTGACAAGGGGTGGGGAAGAATACGCCATTTTCACGTGCATTAAGTTCTGTTTGCATTTGTCAGAAATTAAATTATCTTCTCTTCTATTTCTTTAGAAATATGATAAAAATTTGAAATCGTACTGAGTATTGTACTTTATCGCCCGTTCGCACATTTTTTTCTTCAGCTTTTCTCCAAATACATTAATCATATATTAACTTTGATTCTCCATGATACACCGTTATTTTTGTTTATTTCAGTCTCCTTGATTTTGCTTTTAAATATTAGGTTTTTTCTATAAAAAAAGTACCATACAAACTATCGCTCCTTCCGAATTATTAATTGGAAGAAAATAATTTTCCGTAAAGTCTTCGTCCTACTGTTAAGGGGAAAAAAGTGGATAAAATATGGCTTAGATATACCATAATTATAATGATATTTATTGATGGAAAATTTATATAAATTGCTAAATTCTGTCTTTTTAAGTAAAAAGCATATCAAATTTTAAATATTCGGTAGTGCATGTTTTCAAGCCTGTTAAACTGATTGAAATTGTAAAACTAGATTGTTCCACATCCCTAGAAATATTAGAAGACGATCCGTATGAGATTGACAGAAGGCGGGAATACTGCATACAAATACCAGTTTTCGCCATAACCCAGAATTAATTCTGAAAAGCACTTGTATTTTAAACTTAACCCTGCAATTTAAGACATAAATTCTAGATAAAATAATTTGTAAAATTTACCAATTTAGTCTCTATGCATATCGACCAACCAGTAATTTTCAAACATTGTTTTATCATATTATTTACTGAAATTACCTATAGTTATAGTATATATTTACATACACTGTGTCACATTAACATTTGCTCATTTTCACAGCTGCATTTTGGTTGAAATTTGTCGATGCTTAAAAATCCCACCTATATTTATTCATCAACCAAAGTTTTATTATTATTATTATTATTATTATTATTACCGAGTATGACTTTCTGAATACACAAACTGAGTTCACAGACTAAAAATCGATAAATTCTATTAAAAATTAGGAAAACTAAAAAAAATATTATTTAATTAAATTCCGCATCTAATCTTCAGACGATATTTTATAATTTACGAGTTAGTGTTCTTTTAACTGCAGATTACAGATTTTACAATATTTAATTAAATTTAAGGACGGGATGAGAAGATTTACGTTTTTATTATTTATTTATTGCTGTACCTATATTCTTAATTCTTCTTTTAAGGAAAAATAAAGAAGAAATGCATTTTAAGCTTTAGATTATATCTATAATAGTTTTCACATTATGGTAAAAAATAATGTAGAACTTTCATATTAACAGAATATTATTCGCGGAATATTTATATGCATAGATAGAAATGAATAATTTGCGCAGTAAAAATATATGACATAATCATCTCTATACTATTATCGTATATATCTATATCTATATCTTTATCTATATGTATATAGATATAAATTTGTATATATATATAATCATATACCTACATAGATAGACAGACGTAAGTATAAATATACATACATAGTATATATATACAGAGCTCGTGAAATACGGTCATCTGGTCACCACAGGCCACTAGTATATTTCGCGACTATATTTTAGAGATTGGATAAATAGTTATTTATCAGTAATAGGTTACATCGTTCCATACTACCATTGGTAATAGATTTTTACAACATATTATTTTTATAATATATTACTTTTTACTTTATATATGGCTAATGTCTTTCTAATCCTTTCGAAATGATATACATATATACATGTGTCCTGCACAATGGATGCGGTTCATATTTTTAAGTCCCAATGCTTTCGAATAGTAATCTTCACTTTATTTAACACTAGAATTTCTTCAATAATAATAATAATAATAATAATAATAATAATAATAAATGCTGATATGAAATATTGGTAGAATGAAAATTTTACACAAACATTCGTCCCAATTGTGCAAGCTTAAGGTTCATAAAACCTTTTCCCTTTAAACACGAAAGCAGAATATTTCAATTAATATCAAGAAACACGTACACGAGAGCCGTTTCCTCAAAAAAAAAAAAAAAAAAAAAAAAAAAAAAAAAAAATCTTATATTATAAGCCACATATGTAATTAAGAAACAATTAAATAATAATAACAAATTTTTAAGGAACACCTTTAAGGCATCCCAAATTTTAAACTACCGAGTGACTGTTTCTTTTGATTTTCCGAAGTACTTGAACTTTCCCGATTGAAAAGAAAATTAGTGTTTTACACTCATACTTAACAAACAGTCACTTTGAATATGTTTTCTAAAATTAGAAACTCTTGTTTAAAAATATAAATTTTGCTTGAAAAAATTGCATAAAATGATGTATTTTTTCAAACACTTAATTTTAACATAAAAGCATAATTAATTATTCTTAACACCTTTACTCATTTTAAATCTTAAAAAATAGTCTCAAGAAAAAATCACATTAAAAAATAGAAGTAAAGAAAAGCTAAACAGTAAAATCAATTCAATTTTCTTCTGAATTTTTTCTTAATTAAACTCAAACAATATTCTTGATAAAACCTGAATAAATAAATGCTCCCGAACAATATTCTTATGCCGTATGCGATTACGCATTTTCAGTTCCATCTGCTATAAACAATTAAAATATAAACAAACACTCACTCCTTCCTTTCCCTTATCACACCCACGAAAAATCTGTTTCCAATACGCAAGCGTATCCAAACCTAGCAAGTGTAATCCCATTTATCACCTTCATGAAATCTCCATACACAAACAATTTTATTATCCCATAAATAATAATCAACACCAAATAAAATCATTTCTAAGTTAATATCTATCAAGGGTGTTTAATATCAGCACGATGTTATTTGCCCTAGATGTTAAAATTATCTTGCTTATTAAGATTTTTTTGATTAATATATTTTGCAAAGGATATTCCGTAATATATTCTGGAAAATATTCGAGAGCTCAACTGTATAATTTTTTTAGGTCGGCAAACTCATCACCGAACAGAGCCAAAAGTCGACAGTATAACGATTAAAATTTCTGTTCAGTGCCAAAACTTTTATCTTGATTTATTATTTTAATTAGTGCATTGTTATTAACATATCTAGAGTATTCCTTAGCCGACCTTTTCCAAAAATCCAAAGAGCCAAAAAGCCGCATATGCCTCTTGAGACGGAGTATGCAGATCACTGCCCTAAGGGAAAAAAAAGGTTGTCGAAGTTTTTAACATTTTTTATCGTATATCTGCAGTGATTTCCATTAAAAACTTGAAATTCAGTAAAATGACTTTTCCTGGTCTCTAATTAAGGCTAAAGACGTTAATATTCTGAAATTTAACCAATGAAGTATTAAAAAAGGTGTGTCTATCGTTTCTACCGATTCATCGCATATGCAAAATCGCAGTTGTTTCCAATAGCATTTTTTAACAGTTTTGGACGACATTTGATGTTCATCAGAACTCAGAATACATAAAATCTTGCCAAGTGTTCAAATAAATATTGGCTTTGCTTTCAACTTTTGTTTATTTTTATTTTTTCTCGTGTGTAGCATGAATAGCACCGCTAGTTGTATTCTAAATTGGAGTTAAAATTACTGTTTTTTATAATATCGTAATAAATATAAACCCCACACGATCATAAAAAACAAAGAAGTTTTCTCTTAGAAAATTCACGTTCCTTATAGACTTCTAAGAAATGACAAAATATACTAAGATGATAGTACTTCATTTTGCAGATTTTTCTGAAAGGATTGTTATTCTAACAAGGTACAAAAATAATTTTGATTTAAATTCCAATAAACCACAATATCCGTTTGACGTATTAACAGTATATTGTTTATATCTTATGCATGAAATTTTGTCGAAAATATAACTTTAGGACTTTTTTTTTTAATTTCACCGCATTTTAATTTCGAATTCTTAAAAATTTCTTCTCAATGAAAATAAACCGTGTGTTCCGTAATTTTCTAGACAATTTAAAATTTCACAAATATTGAATGAAACGATAGAACTGAACGTGGTTTGTGAACATTATCGTGAAAACATTATCGTGAAAAGGGGGGGGGGTCTTTTTGGAAAAGGTAAAATATAGTTAAGTATTTTGTCGACGATAGTTAGACAAATAGTTAAATTTTGATTACAACAGTTTATTTCTTATTTTGCTGCTACTTGCGCATACATGAAGTTTTAATTGCGATGCTGTCTTAGTGGATAAACCGTTACTAGTGAAGATGTTTTGTCTCAAGTAAGAACCGACGACTAATGCTTCAGTTAGCAGTGCTATAACACGTTTGTAAACTGTAACTTGTATGGACGACGGGCACATAGAATAGCATTTGCATGCGAATAAGTATTTTTTTTTTTTTTTTTTTTTTTTTTTTTGCATATATGTGATCTGGTCACGCACAGCGCCCTCTATCGACAAATATCTTTTTTTTTTCCTCAAAAAGAAAAAAAAAATATATATATATATATATCCCTTCACGTGAATGATTTTTCACAAACAGCATTCAATTCTATTAATTCATTCAATAGATATGAATTTTTAATGTCTCATATGTCTACAGACATATGAGACACCCGGTATATATTACAAGTAGACTTCGTATCAAATTTGTGCATTATATATAGCTGCATTATTACTGTAGAAATCATACAAAAATATGATTTTTGAGAGGGTTATTTTTCACCCTGTTTCCCTTAGCATTCCCTTTTAATACCAAACTCCCACAGTACATTAATTCTAGAAAAAAGCAGTAAATGTGTCAAGCTTGGTTCAGTTCGGTTCAGTGGTTTAGGAGGAGATGTATGACATGCATACATACATGCATACAACGCCTTTTATTTGTATTAAGATTTAATATCAGGTTAAAAACAAAATTTAAAGCATTTATTGAGTAGACTTAAAAATAAACAGAAAATAAAATAAACAGACTTTAAAACTCAGTAATAATAATAATATATATATATATATATATATATATATTTATTTTATTTATATTAAACATTTCAACTACTTTCTGTTAACGTAACAGTAAAAAACAATAATAATAATACGTCACATTTTAAGGTATTTTCCAAATCTTATAATTTAATCCATTGGTTTTATTCCAAAACATATTTGGCACATATCCATAAAAGCAGAAAAGATATTTTATAATGATCATTTTTTTTCTCTTAAATTTAAAGTTAAATTTTTCTTTTTATTTATTTATTTATTTATTTTTTACGTTTTAGTAAGTAGCATTTATTTTCATAGAATTTTTATGTATTATCAGATGGTTTCATTTCCTTTACTGAAACTTTCTAAATAAATGTTTTTCAATTTATATACAAGATAAGTTGTAATTTAGAAGTAATTTTTTGAAACTATTTTTGTATTATTTGTTATAACTTTATTTGTTCTTACAGATAAAATAGCTATAATATATATTCCTTCCGTTGCGATGATATGAGCAGCATATGTGGCCGAGCAATAAAGGTTTTTTTCTTAGCTTAAATAAATTTCACTTTAAATAAAGCCTAGAGTATTTTAATGCATAAAATATAGCTTAATGGGTATAAAGTTAAGTATATTGTATTACAAAACATTTCCTCATATGAATAATTGGCAGCAGCTAAGCATCTTTCTGATGCTTGTGCTATGGAGATATTTATCAATTAATCATTCCAAAAAGAAAGAATATGTAATGGCATCACCTACATTACAATAAAATGCAATAGAGTGTTGTACTAATCATAATAAACATTTTAGTTTACAATATTTCGTTACGAATTTTATACATAGATCAACAAGTAGACATTAAATTAAAAAAAAAAAAAAAAAAATCAATGATATTGTTGCATACACTATATATTTAAAATTGAAAGCTTCTTCACCCTCCATAAGATAAATACAAGCACTATCGGCTTCGAAAGGAAGTGAACTTTCCCTTTCAGGTGAAAAAAGCACGTGTGTGTGTTGGTCTAATAAAGCCGAATGACTACTCTAAGCTCCAAGGCCTGAGGGGGAGTGCCTTCAGTGGAGTTCTTTCTAAGGAATCCTAGCCCGTACTTACCGAAGTTTTGGAGAAAACCCCGGAAGACGCCGAACGGCTAGGCTAATGAACGCGACGCGGGATCAAACCATGGAAGCAAAAGCAAGTCTGTCTTGCTTTTGCCTTCAAGATAGTATCACGCGTTTCTTGCGCCTGAAAAAGAAACGCAACATTCTTCAAAACAGGTAATGCTTGATTTTCTGATGTCTGCATTTGATAGAGATAACATGACTATTCTCTGATTAAAATTATATAATGTTCAATATGCCTCTTCTTCATTCGTGGTACATAGCATCATATTAATATGAAAATTCGGTTTATTTGTAAATGAGATTATATTGCCGTGGTGTAAAGTCGTCTAAAAGAAAACAGAAATACAGTGGTAAGTGAAAATTTTCATATATATCAATAAAGTCTTAAATTTAATATTATTAAGCACGTGAGTAATGTAGTGCTATTTATGACCTACTAATAGTAAAAAAGGCAATTTACTAACAGTTTCGATATATATGTATTATTACTACTATTTTTTTAATGAAATGAATATTAATAATATTTCATGTTAATACTAAAAAGAAATCTGTCGATTGATATATTGCAGAAAAGAAAAGGAATGCCAAAAAATCCGAATGAAAATTCAGATTATAAATTTGGTATTATTTACCACACCGTTTTACTGAAAAAAAAAATAGAAACGAATTAAAATATATATTATATATTTTAATATAATTAATACACTATATTTCTAAAAGATATCGGGATCTAATGTCGGATTAATAGAACATACAGTAGTAACAATTAAGGGTGATTAGCCAATAAGAATTTAGAAAAGGCTGGTATGAAAACTCCAAAAATAAATTAAGAAAATACGCATTTGAGAGAGCTTTTCTTACAGTTATATATCTAAAAACGCGCAAGATTACATTCAGTATGTCTTCTTCAGTTGTAAAATATTTTGTTTCGTGTGTGTTATGTACTTTGCACGGATATTCTAACACTAACAATGCAAACTATTTTGATAATTACTGATATCTGTTTAAACGTAAAAAAGTATTTGAGGAAAGATTTCGGTGCTTTTCCAGGTGAAATTAAAATTCACCGAATATACGCATAGTAACTGGTCAAAGTATATTTAGTCAGTGGGTAATGTAAAAAAAAAAAAAAAAAAACTTATATATTTTGTTCTTATAGGATGTAAAAAAAAAAAAAAAATAAATAGAAGAAAAATAAATCAAATCTCAATTCCGATAAGTATAGAAATATTTAATGTCTAAATTTTATATATGAATAATGTTATGTTTAAAAAATATAAAATAAATAAATAAATAAATAAGAGGCAATTATTTATGTTTCTTAAAATATTTTGAACATTCTGTTGATGACAAATCTTTGAAATTGAAATCATGCTGTTATTAGTCATTTTGGGTATGACGACTATGGAAAATCAGATTTTCGTGGTTCGTATGTGTAAACTTGTGTGTTTGTTTGTGTATCTTTGTGACTGATATCACCATAATTCTCAGGCAAAAGTCATTAGGTACTCAAAACTCGTTATTTCACTTATGCATCATATAAGGATGTTACACTGGATGTTAATCTACCCTCAGACAAATGTCTATGACTGACATCTAGAAACTAAATTGTGTGTTTAGTAAATATAGTTCAACGCCATCCTGATAAATTCTAGTTCCATTTTTAACGAGTTCTAAAAAGCCCTATTAGATATTTCTAGATAGTTTTTCTATATTATCCTGGTCAAACTTATTTAAAAATCTCTGCAAAAAGTCCTAACTCAACAGGCAAGTTTTAGCAATTATAATCTCGATTCATCACCCAATTCTAGAAAATCAAGCAAACATCACTCCAATACAAAGACCTCGTAATCTTCATAATATTTATACTACTGTTTCACAAACTATAAAAGTATAAACGAGCAATTTATTTCGTCTATTCTACTTTTTACTTATCTCATACGCATAGCTCGTATCTTTATTTCTAATTTATAAAGAGGTATATATACATATATATATATATATATATATATATATATATATATATATATATATATATATATATATATATTCTCTGTGTATTTTCGTAAAAATCGTTAGTCTAAAAGAACATAGAAAATGTTTCAAATATGTTAAGTTTTTAAATACAAGATGGGGCTATTTACATTTAACATATTTAGACTACATTCAACAAAATAAAATAGGCATATATATATATATTATATATATATATATATTTCCCAAAGCATGCTTTACATAAAATAATTTATAAAAGACAGTTATGCTCGTTTCGTACAAGACCTCACAAAACCATTCGTTTATATAAGTGGTGGGACATTATTCCCAAAGCATGCTTTAAATAATATAATTTATAAAAAATAGTTATGCTCGTTTCGTACAAGACCTCACAAAACCATTCGTTTATACACTGATGGAAAAAAAAAAATCCCAACACCAGGAAGGAGCTGTGCTAGATAAACGAAATTTAGTAGGCGTGTTTATACATCTCAAAGATGACGTCGATTCAAATTTCGAGCGTATGGCTGTGGCTAAACGTACTGCGTCTGCAGCTGAAATTCGAGCTGCAGTTGGCACCACAGTGACACAACGAACTGTTACAAATCAGTTACTTCAATTACAGCTCCGAGCCAGACGTCCTGTAGCGTGCATTCCACTGACTCCAAACCACTGCCGACGTGAGTGGTGTCAAGCAAGAGCTCATTGGAGGACGGAGTGGAGATCTGTTGTGTTTTCTGATGAAAGCCGGTTCTGCTTTGGTCGCAGTGATAGCCGTGTGTTGGTTAGAAGGAGGCCAGGTGAACGCCTGCTAGCGACCTGTCTGCGGCCTAGATACACAGGGCCTACTCCTGGAGTCATGGTTTGGGGAGCAATTTCGTATGACAGCAGGAGCACTCTCGTGGTTATCCCACGCACCCTGGCTGCAAATTTGTACGTCAGTCTAGTGATACAACCTGTTGTGCTGTCATTCATGAACAGCATTCAAAGGGGTGTTTTCCAACAAGATAACGCTCCCCCTCATACCGCTGTTGTAACCCAACATGCTCTACAGAGTGTCGACATATTGCCTTGGCCTGCTAGATCACCAGATCTTTCTCCAATCGAGCACGTATGGGACATCAAAAGACGACAACTCCAGCGTCATCCACAACCAGCATTAACCGTCCCTGCATTGACCGCCCAAGTGCAACAGGAAGGGAACTCCATCCCACAAACTGTTATCCGACACCTGTACGACACAATGCATGCACGTCTGCATGCTTGCAGTCAAAATTCTGGCGGTTACACCGGTTACTAATGTACCAACATTTCACATTTGAAATGACTCTTCTCGCCAATGGCTCTGCCTGTGATCTTGAAACTATAATCAATTAAATATGTTACCTAGACAAATGTATTGCTGAAATTTCATTACTGTACAATAATTTTTTCTTGGTGTTGGGATTATTTTTTCCATCAGTGTATAAGTGGTGGGACTGGAACTGGCTCTTAATGTATTTAAAATTTTGTCTCGCATTGTTTGTGAACGTGTATGTAATGAAAAGCACAGTGTTTGGTACGCATATAATTTACAGATATTATACAGGGCTGTTGCAAATTAATCCAATAATTTCCAAAATGTAGTGTGCGCTTAATTATCTGAAATATTTAAAATAATGTTTAATTTCGAAGAACAGATTCAGTTATTTATCAATATATCTATAATATTTCGTAAGAGATTTAAGAAACGTGGTAGTTCCCCTCATACAGAAATTTTGCCAGATAAAGTTACTTCAAAATAAACTTCGGAAACATATGTCGATATATATATATATATATATATACAGGGTGATCATTTTAAAAGAGTACCCGTGGGTTTTTGTTCTAACCATTCAATGTGACCAATGTGGCAACTATTCTAACATTGAAGTATGATTGTTTGAACCGTGTTTAAGTTTGTGAGACAATTTCCATCACGGTTGAAGTATTACAACTTTATTAATGAGGTAAAACAGAAATGGAGGCGCACAGATTTTTTTTAATACTGTAATATTTTATTTTTGAAAACCATATATATATATATATATATATATATATATATTTACATTATCATTTCTCATAAAAACGTTGAAAATATTCACCACCATTTTGAATGCAAACATGAACACGTCGAACAAAGTTTTTTGAAACACTTCGTAGCATCGTGGGTGTTATTGACGAGATTTCTTCAGCTATGATCTGTTTTAATTCATCGATGTGTGTAGAACTTCTGTGTGCAGCCTGTGAAATGATAATGTAAAATGATACTTATAATGTAAATGTAATTTAGGAATGATAATGAAAAAAAATGTTTTTCATAAATAAAATTATTACAGAATTAATATATATATATATCTATATATCTATATGTGTGTGTGTGTGTGTGTGTGTGTGTGTGTGTGTGTGTATGCATCTCCATTTTTGTTTTACCTCACAAATAAAAATGTAGCAGTCCAACAGCGTTGGAAATTGTCTCCCACACTTAAACAAGATTCAAACAATTATAGTTTAGTGTTAGAATATTTGCCACATCCGTCATATTTAAGGGTAATAAGCAAAACCAATTTGTACTCTTTTGAATTGGTCCCCCTGTATATACAATGAGATACTCAGATCTAATGTGTCGTCTGTTATACCTTATGCTATAATAGCATCTCAGTATAAATTTAAAGTAAGAATAATTGCATCAGTGTTGCACTAAATTATTTAACTATAAAAATATTTTAATAAGCAAGGGTAAAAAAAATATACAGCTCAGTATTTACAATTTGATGTATAATTTTGTATGAAGAATCAAGAAGGAAAAATGTGTATTAAGAATCGAAAAGAATTCTCACAAGATAAGAAAGCCGTTAATTATTGTTAAGTTGAGATCAAATTTTTATATTTTTTAAATTAAAAATCGCACTATTGAATGATTTGTTCGTGAATCGCCTATTTTAAAGTTAATTTTAATCATTAACATAATTATGTTTTGATACTATGATTAATTTCATAATAAATTTAGTAAAATTGGGTATTAAATAGCAATAGATAGATATACATAACATGATTTCCACGATTGCCTTTTTCAAAAAACCTTAAAAAATTACTTAAGGTTTTTATTAAGTTAAACTAACTTTATTGAAAATAAAATTTATCTAAAGCACCTAATAAAATTCACCTTATTCCAGTTTCCAGAGAAAATCTCACAACTTTATCATTAAATAATATTTTGATGGTGACAGAAAATGGATCAATTTATTAACGAAGGGATTTTGAAAGTAAAAGAAGTATGACATTTCGGAAAAGGGCAAAAAACTTAATTTATTATTAATTTCCTCTGCGAAGAATAAAAAATGTCAGCTATCAAAATTCTCAAAATGGCTTCATGTCATTATTCACTTTATAGGTTTCCGTTAATGAACGACATAAAGCATGAAATAATTTATTGCTAATTAGAAAAGAATATTTTTTTAGAGAAGAATTATCAGAAATGATAGAATGATACAATTTATTCCAATTTAATTAAAGTCTCTCTTTGAAATCTGATTTTTTTTCATTGTAATTAAAATAGAATATATTATCCTCTTATATTTGTTAATGAATTCTTTATAAAATAGAAAAGAACTGATGTGTATGTATTTTTGTTTTCTGTACATTATTATTTTTAAAAAATATTATATGTACATTTTTTTTTCATAAAATTCATTTAAAAAAATGTGTTGTTAAAAGAATTGTAGTTTGTAACTTATAAAGTTAATTAATTAAAATAAGTCTCAATATCTTTACGGAGTCAGATACTTTTTAAAGTTGATAATATCCGAAAAAAGTGACCATAATATTATCTACAATAATTAAAAAAATAAATAATTATTTTTAAGGGTCGTAAATTTCAACTGTTGTTAAGAAAGGTTTTATCTCTTTATTACTTATGTAAATGTGTTTATTGCTTTTTGTGGTGAGTTAAAAATATATTTATAAAATAATACTTAAATATTAAAAAAAAAAGAAGAAGAAGAAGAAGAAGAAATATTTCAAATTTTGTCATAATTCAATTAAAATAATTTTGTATTATTTTAAAGCATATTTCAATAAAACTGATCTTAAGTTACTGATCTTAAGTATAGGTTGAATATAGTTATTTTGCTTCAAAGAAATTTTTAACTGCATGTTGTTCAAGTATGAATACTCCTTTTACTTACTTATCCTACATTTTTTTTTTTATTAACGATCATATATTTAGTTTTATTTATTTGTTTAATTGAAAACACAGTCAAAAACTTCGTGACAAAATAATTCCGGTTTAACGTAGAAAAATGCAGTTCCTCAGCATTTTACATGAAACAACTCCATTAACCCTTTAACGTCCATTGGTTTCGTAGCGAAACAAACATATGACATAATTTAACAAAATTTATGTAGCAGTTTTTTTTTTTTTTTTTTTTTTTTTTTTTTTTTTTTTCCGAGTGCGAATTGCTAGTTTGATGATGCACTCATGTCTAGTTTTTTTTTTTTTTTTTCATTTAATGAAGAGCTGGACTGTTATTTTCATCTGAAACAACTTTTACGAGTTTTTGTAGTCGATAATGTTTACATACAAAGTGTTTTATTTCTTAAATTAAATATTAATTGAATTTAACAAGGTTAACTTACAGATGTTTCAAATCAAAAATTTCTCGAAAAGGAACAAAGTTATTTATTTATTTTTATTGTTATATTTTTTTAATATTTATGATCAGCTATGTGTTTAAAAGCCCTTTTTAAAATTAGTTTAGTAATTTTTTAAATAAATTAAGTAGTCAACGTTAAAACGCATTAAAGTTAGTTAATATATAAATTTTTAAAAATGCAGAAATTCCAGTGTTAATCACCTTACATAAAGTGTTAATCACATTATTTAAAGGTTATATACACACACACATGTTGTATATATATATATATATATATATATATATATATATATATATATATATATATATATATATATATATGAGTGTGTGTGTGTGTATGTGTTTGTATTTCAAATTTTTTTTTCCCTTTGCAATATGTTTGAAAGTATTATAAATATTATATATATTTCTATATTATATTATATATATTATTATATATATATTTCTATATTATTATATATATATTTCTATATATGTTTCTATAAGTATTATAGAAACAAGTTTCTATAATACTTAACGTATATAGAGATTAATTGATAAAAATGATAAAAGGTACTTTTAAGAATATGATTTATTTTTAACAAAATAATTATACCAGACAGAGTTTAAAATATAAATAACAGACAGAGTTTGAAAACTTTGAAAACTTATAAGTATTAAGACTAAAATACATTCCATGAGTTAATAACTTCCAGATAAACTCATAAAGTAGAACGCCTTATTGAGGAAAAGATATTTGTCAAGAAAATGAGTGCAAAGTTCCAAAATGGTATTAATTTATTAGTAATTTTCGCTCATAAAAATGAAAAACGAAAGTCTCCAAGATTACGAAAATGACTGCCATTCTTTTAATGGTACAAAAACCAATAATTCAAAAAATGCTGAAAATATTTTCTAAAGCTTTAAGACATAATTAGAAAGTTGATACGAAAAAAAATATTTTTTTAGCAGAAAAATTTGTTACAGAATGGCAAAACAGTAATAGAAAGTTTAGTTTATAATTCAAAACTTGTGTGCTATTTCCAGATTATAAATTAAATAAAATATGTAAAATAAATATTTGAACTTAAAAACTTCTCCACACACCATAAAATAAATACAAGCACTAACGGTTTAGAAATGACGGGGGCTTTCTTCTTCAGTTGCAAAAAAAAAAAAAAAAAAAAAAAAAAAAAAACATGTACTACCTTGTAGGCAAAAGCAAAGAGGATTGTTTTTGCCTCCAAGATAGTAAAACAGGTTTTTTTTTTTTTGCACCTGAAGATGAACGATCATATCTTTATGAAATCAGTAATATTTGCATTTATTTTATGGTGTGTGAAAAAGTTTTAAATGTTAAATACAATCCTGATTGTTAATATCTTAAAAGACATATTTTTATTGTTGGACATTATATTATCGCTAGAACATTGTTCCATAAATTACTTAACAGCATATTAAAATTACGTGCAGAGTAGGATAATATTAACTATCATATGAATTTTAAAAGTGTCTTATATTCTTAAAAAAGGGAAAAGATATAAGTGATAGATTTGGAAAAAATTGAAAATATAAAACTTATATTTTAAAGGTACACATTTCTTAAATAAAAATATCATAGCTCGAGCTTACCTGCTTACTCACTCATTCACCCATAAATAAAAAAATAAATAAAAATAAAATAAAACACTCTAGGGAATAAATAAAATGCCTTCACTTATTCAGGAAAAAATATTTTTATGGTTAAATATCTACCAAACTATTTTAGAAAACGTAAAAACTTCATCAAACATCATAGCTACCAACCTAATCCGGAGTATCGTTAATACCGCCCCTTTTTCCACACGACTTAATTTTCATATTAATTCTCTTTAAATGTATTTTTTTTTTTATGAAATAAAGAACGGGAGTACTCTAAAAAAGGACTGGGGTAATAATAATAAATAATAATAATAATAACAATAATAATAATAAGTGGGTTACTAACAAGCTCTCGGATTATTAATTAGGAAGTTTGCTGCGCTGCATTCTAAAACTTATTTTATAACTAAATATATATATATATATATATATATATATATATATATATATATATATATATATATATATATATTGGTGTCTTAAAGTGTTAATGAGATTTTTCACAAAAATGAGTGTTATGCTGTGAAATAATGTTGAAAATATAGATTATTTTTCATTTTTTCGTTCATAAAAATAATAAATGAAAGGAATCAAGAAAATGTGACTTAAATTTATGTTATTGTAAGAAAATGCGTAATCCCTTAACATTGTTAAAAAAAAATTATTTAATCACTTAAAATTAATTGAAAAAGTATGTGCTTTAATAAATATTTAAGCACACATATTGTTAAAAATTGCAAATCAATTTATTTTTAATTCAAAATTGCATACTATCAATTTATGTGTCAGCAAAGTGAAGAGATATATTTGTGTAATACTCATGATATCGATTTTTATTACAGCATTACTCTTTATTATCGATTCACATAAACATATTTATTTTTTAATACATTATTTCGTTTTAGAATAAAACTTAAATGTCATTTAACATGCAACAGTTCGCTAAGTATAAATGCACAGGATAATAATAGCCATTTTAATTTTCAATATCTAATAATATTCATAATAAGAAAAAATAACTTATAATATATAGTACATTAAAAAATATATAAAAATATATATAATTATTAAGGCAGAAAAACATTTTATAAACCAATAACTTTGTAATGAAAGCATAAAATACGGCGATATATTGCAGAAAAGTGATTTTTCACATACCCACACACATAATAAATAAATAAATAAATAAATACATAAATACATAAAATAAATAAATAAATAAAAAATAAATAAAAATAAAAGAGCGTGATGTACTTAAATTGTATTCTAAGTCTAATTTATTATTAAATTCCTTTAAATTATTCTAATTACATAAATGAAACCATTAAAAATCTCAAAAATACTTCCATTTTTTTTTAACTGCACGTAAATTAATAATCTAAAAAAAGTTCTTAAAATGTAGTTTTTATCTCATACGGTTAAGTTTAAAAACGTATGTGTAAGAAGATACTATTTTAACAAATATTTTTCTCAGTGTGGATAAGGAAAAATATTACAATTTAGATTTTTTTTCAAAAGTACATGCAGCTAATTTATGAGTGAATGAACATAAGAGAGGTATCTTAACGTTTTATTTAATATAATTTTACTCTATTTTTATGCAACATTCTATATCGTGCATATATGATAAAAAACGATTTAATATTTATGTAACGTGGACTAGACTCGATTATATTTTGTAGAAATTATACGATAGTAACGTATGGTGTTATCTGATTTGCCAACGTAAACCCAAAACATAAAACTGGTTGCCAGAGACAAAGTGATTATAAGCGGTAAAAAAGATTTCAATCTTGCATATTTGCAGTATAATTTAAATTTTAGAAAATAATTTAAGTAAAAATTCTTATAATTAAATTATTTTTTGTTATATAAGAAATCAAACTGACGGAATTAAATTACAACATAAACATTCATAACAGTAATTCCATTTTTAATAAACGTATTTAGGGGGGGAAATATTATTAAAGGGAAAATCTATCTGTCTATCTATCTATTTATCTAAATATATATATATACGCTGTAATATGTTTCAACTTATTATGGTTACAGTCCATGTAGTAGCAAGCTTTGTGCTATGAATAAAACAGACTTCTCAGCAAAATTAGTATAAAATTATGAGACAGCGTTAAAATTCTAATTTATTTGTATATTTAATTTAAAGAACAATAAATAGATTTCACGAATATTTTTTAATTACTCATTTTAACGTAAAGATAAACGCTCAACAATCCAAAAAATTGCGAAAAATGCTAAGTAAAGTTTTTAATAAAAAATAATAATAACATTAATAATAATAATAATACGGTTAGCATAATTGTTAAAAATTTTCTAACATCATTTATACATTATGTTATTTAACCTTGGACGTATTTTTTTCTCCATGGCAGCAATTTAAAATACATTTTTACTTAAATATATATATATATATATATATATCCCTAGCTTTAATTATAAGGGGGGAAAAAGTAAAATAAAATGCGCTTGTTTTTATTGTTCTACATATTTTTTTTTATTGATCAACTTAATTATACTACTATAAAGTTCTCTGTAAAATATCTAAAAAGTGAAAGTGTGCATTTTTTTTCTTCTAACTATTATTGAAGCGGCTCTTCATAGCGTTATGTGTATCATAATGCTATATAATAACTCAGCTATATTTTCTGCATTACAATTTAAACGAACAGTAAATGTTTTTCATATTCTACACAAAAAATGCTTTTGTGCATATAAAAAATATGGTCATTTCATTTGGTTTAGTGTAGCCTACAGATGTTGCACTGTGATTTACAGAAATTTCCCACAAGACATGATGGATTTCAATTCTCTGTGCACAAACTATTTGCTTGATCTCAACGAACTATTTTGTGTATCATCAATATCTGACATAGGTTTAGAAAACCGAGTTTTAGCTTTCTGTTACTATAATTCTGTCAGATAGGGTGATAACAGTAACACACACACACACACAAACACACAGACAAACCGCTAAAATAATAATTTTCGAATTCAAGGGAATTCAAAACATGTAAAGTTAACAAAAACTCAATTTCAAAAATTTTACACAATAACAATACTTATTCTGCAATATACATAATGGGTTTAAAAAAAAAAAAAAAAGTAAATAAATAAATGAATCAAATAAATTCTGAAAAATATTCTATTTCATGTAAAATCTTTAGGATATAAATATTTGAAATGTAATTTAAACACGTACAGTAAGAAAATATTTTTAGCCAAATAATTTATTGCAACTGACTAAAGATAACAAAAACAATTTATTTTGTAGTTGATACTATATTGGTTTTTATAAAATATTTCATATAAAGTTTAACAATACATAAAATATGCATATAGAGGAAAATATAGCATGCTATTCTTTTAAATGTAGCATATTAACCGCGTTATATATACGAGATAGTGTTTTAAATCTTTTAAAGCATTAAAGCCAAAACACATTTCATAATTTAATAACTTTCCGAAAGAAAGGAGGAAAAGTGATTTGTCACAAAAATGAGCGCGAAGAACTGAAATTGTGTTAGACTTCTAATTTATTAGTAATTTCCGTTCTTAAGAATAATAAATGAAAGTCATCAAGGTTTTCAAATCCCATTTTTTTTAATGATAGAAAAATCAATAATCCAAAAAATTGCTGGAAATATTTCTTAAAGCTTCGATATTAAATTAAGAAAGTATGTGTGACTGAAAATTGACTTTTTAGCGGAATAATTTATTTTAAGGTGAGTTAAGAAAATTTTATTGTTTTTTTTTTTCTTTGTTAAAAGTATATATCGAACTAATTTGTAAAGTTTAGTGGGAAAAAGGCAAATTTCATTATATATATATATATATATATATGTATATATATGCATATTTACAGGTCGTAAACATGAAACCTTTTTTTTTTTTTTTTTTTTGTACATAAAATACACGTCTATTGTATAAAAATCAAAAATACCTATTTTTTTTCCGAAATATTGTCCGTCGCTAGCTATAATATTTTCCGATCTCTCTGAAAATTTAAGAATGCCATACACACACAAAGAAAATAAAATAAAATGAAAAGTATGTTGCTCTTTTGAGGCAAACAAATCATTGAACCATTTTCCAAAATTTTCATAAAAAGTGGAACGCTGATGAATAAGTCCGTGTCCCACCGATGGAAATATATAATAGTCGAACGGAGCCAAGTCTTGGCGAATAAGCTGCATACTCAAGTATTTCTCAATTAAATACCTCAATCGTTTTCTTGACCGGTTTTGCTGTGTGTGATATTCCATTATCATGAAGCAAACTCAGTCAATTCATGTGAATCCATTTTTCCACTTACTGGCTCTTTCCCATAGCCTTCAAACGTATAGAGACAGCTTCTTGACTTACATTTCATTGATCTGAGAGTTCTTTTTTCGGTTTGAGCGTCATTGTCTTCCAACAAGGCTTGAAATGCACTGCCTTTAAACGTTTTCAGCGATCTTCTAATTTCGTCGTATTTCACGCCAAAATCGCCACTTTTGAATTGCTTAAATCACTCAAAACATTGTGATTCTCTTGCAACATGGCTTGCGAGAATTTGATTGGTTTGAATGGGATTTTTGTCCAACAAGGCTTCCAATTCACTGTCCTTAAACATTTTTGGCGATTTACAACGTTCTTCGTTTTAAATGCCAAATTCGCAACTTTTGAATTAATTAAACCACTCAAAACATCGTGATTTATTAGGAGCATGCTGACCGTGATTTCTGAAAAAAATCGATAAGATTCAGCAGCAGTTGTCTTTAAATGGTAATCAAAAAATGAATGCTGTCAGAAAATTGTAATTTCTGGACACAAAACTCGGAATTTCAAAGCTATTAAAAATACGTGCTGTTATATGAAACTTTTATTGTTGCGAGTTGAAAAGCTTTGTCAACTCTCAAAGAAATAAAATAGTGTCAATGATGCGGTTTCATGGTAACCATGTTAACAGCTTCAGATATATATGAGCAAATTCCTGTTTCATATTTATCCACCTGTTACATTATTTTAAGTCTTTATTTTCTTCCCAATTGCCTAAAATCGATATTTTTCTGGGATTTCGGGAGAATGAGATAATCTAACATAATATTTATGAAAATATATATCATAATATTTATGATAAAAACTCCTAATTGATTTATCCCTAGTACGTTCAAAAAAGAATAATAAAATCTTGGTATTTTCCGGTTATTTTCTCTCATTAAAGAATGATGGTAAAATGAAATAATAAAATTATAGTAACGAAAAAACTGTTATTAAAAAAAAAAAAAAAAAAAAAAAACTGGGGTTTTTTAAGACCGTGAACTTTGATATAATATTTATGCATTTAGATGAAATATATTACCATTTTGCACACAAACCAGACTTTTTTTCGACTTATGAAGATTTCTAAATATTTAGAAAGATACATGTCGAATTATACTGAAAATTCATGTGTGTGTCATGGCACTTTTTATAACTACATATTTTAATTTGTATGATAATATTATGGCTAATAAGAGAAACTGAAATGTTAAAAATTTTCTTTTTACTTTCTGGACATACATATGTAAGGAAAGTATTGTTATCATGTCAAAAATCTGACTCTGAGAATTCAGGTTTTCTAATACATTTAAGATTTCCTTATAACATTTATTTTATTTCTACGGTGATGTATGTATGGGTATGTGTGTGTGTATGAGTGTATGCATTTGTGATAGTGAACATGATAGCGCCTAAACGCTTTGATAGAATGAACAAAGGAAAATTCTTTATTACTATAGCCAATCTTTTAACCTTTTGAAACAGCATCTGTCACGCTTCACCATAGGATTTTGTAAGAGCCCCTTTCAAAAGGTTAATATACCATGGCGTCTAAAGGCCTTATTCGAGTAATCTGAAAATCTTGTCACATGCTAAAAGTCACCGTCGCGCGAACTGTATAGATTTTGGTAAATCTAGCACTTATATGATTTCTCTTTTACAGGGACACAAAGAAATATTCTTTATCATTATGGTCTATTGGCCCAAATATTTTGAAGTACGATAGCGTTTAAGCACCTCAATCGAATGTGCTGAAAAAATATTCACACATTATAAGTCACAGTAGCAGGAACTGTGCAGATTTTAATAAATGTAGCACTCGCAGTTTCTTTTATTTATTGATTTATTTTTATTTTTATTTTTATGTTTATGTTTATCTATTTATTTATTTTTACTTTTATTTATTTATTTTATTTTTATTTATTTATTTATTTTATTTTTTGCAGAGACGCAAAGAAATATTCTTTATCTCATTATGGCCTATAGGCCCAATTCTTTAAAGTACTATAGCGTCTAAACCCCTCATTCTATTACACTGAAAATTTCGCCAATGTTATGCGCGGTAAATTAATTAATAATAATAATAATAAACCTTCAAATTACACTTTTTTAAGCGGTAATTCATCCAGAACCATCCGCCAAAGAAATGAGATAGTTACTAATAAATCATACATGCATACATGAAAAGTTTATATATATATATATATATATATATATAATTATTTCGAAGAAAAAAAAAAAAAAACTTGTTCAAGAATTCTAGCTAAGTAACGAACAAGAACGTAACCCGTGTCTGAGTGGTCTATTTGGAACTTTTTCGCCACCTACGCAGGTAGACCTAGTTGAGTAACCATTTGGTCAAACGTTACCATTTTATTTAAATTAGAAGTTTTTAATCAAATTCAAAGCAATTCTCATTGTAAAAATCCATGGAGTATATTTTGTTTTTCTTTTACAGTGCTCCTCAAAATTCAGTCACATGTTGATTCGTAATATGCCAATATTTTACCGCATAAAGTTTTGGCAATTTTTTAACCGTTGTGTTTTATGCTAGCATATTCTAGATTCTTTTTCATTACCAGTACACGCATCTGCCAGAACTTTAATTTCCGATTTTAGAAAAAGCATCATGTATTGCGTATAAATAAGCTATATTCTTTATGTTTTAGACCATGACATATAAAATTTACATTCTACATTTTGTTCAAGTAATGTATTGTTATGAAGAATTCTCGACTTGCGGGTGTGCAGAATGAATTTATAAAGAAACAGGGAGGTTCTAGTCGATGAATGCACTTCATTTAGTGTAACCTTTCGAATTAGTAGAAAATAAATTGCAACTAATTTGAATATTCTCAAAGCAGTTCAATAGAACCTTAACTTAACGAATATTCTGGACATAGTCAAATAACACTGACACTGATAAAAAAAAATCATGACTCAAAGAATATTCTGAAACAGTCCAAGAAAAAATCACTTGTTCTAAAACAGTAAATCAAGCAGCATCCAATAGACCACAGAGTAGGAATTCCTCTAGTTAACAAACAAATTTCAATCACTTGGAGAGAAATTTTGAAAGTGTAATAACTTATAATAGCTTTTTAAACATTACTGACTACTCTGACTGCTCTCTTTTACTTACATCTTTGGGTGATAAGATTTGGCGAAAGATCTGTCTGGAATTCTATATAATATTTCAGATCTCAGCTTCTTTTCAAAGTAGACTCTCGAAACTTCAGGAAACATAAACTACCATTTTTCACAAAATTTGGTTTCCAAGTTTCAAAATTTGTAACTGAGTAGCAAAGTTTATTGCCAAAGCCGATCTCAATGAAACTAAATTACCACTTTTATTTTCACTTTGACTGTAAAACTATATTCATTGCAACAGCACAATAGTTTGTGGCGAAAAAATGTCCATTGCAATAGTATTTTGAATTAATGAAATAATAATAATAATAATAATAATAATAATAATAATAATAATAATAAATATCGCCCAAAATGTGTGTAAAATGTCATTAATCATAGATTACGATTTCTTTAAATATGTTATTAACCTAAACATAATCCTTGTATATATTTTTTTCTCGCTAGATTTTTATGGATTTAAAATAATAATAATAATAATAATACTGAACAAATAAATCTGTAAGGAAATTTACATGTACTAAAATGTATGTAGAAATTTAAACACAAACATTGTATCGCAACAGTATTTTCCATACGCATTTCCAGGTATTTAATATTATAAGAATTGACACAAAAGTATGGCACAATAAACATACACCTTTTCAGAAAGATAATAAGCATCTGTATTTTATAGATAAGAATAGGAGCGTGACTAAACGGTGTTTTGAATCGATGTAGTTAGGCAATTCACCTATGTTAAGAGCAGAGAATAAAATTCTATTTGTATTATCGCGTTCGATATTTTGAGAGAAAACAGAAGCAATTCTTTATCATAACAATTATATAAAAATGCTATTATTTTACAATGTACGTATAAATGCAGGTTTAATATTTGGTTTATGTCATTAAAATTATGATATCTTTTATGCATATTTCTATTACCTTACACCGTTAAAAAGTTTAATAGGAAAAATACCAATTTTTTTATTTTGTACTTCATTCCTACAAAATAACATCCAAATTGATTACGTCTGTATTTAAAAAATGTTTTTAATATAAATTTTAATGGCTACTATTAATTAAAATAACTATTATCATGAATATATTGGGATTTATAATGTTTCTTTTTTTCTTTTTTATCAGATATAAAGATTTTTTTTCTTTAAATATTTAATGGGAAATATAAATATTTAAAAATTTAGTTATAGAATATAGATTAAGTATCTCCATTATTTAATATTCACTGAAATTTTCAGTAATTTTACAAAGTCTCTGGATAAACATTTAGGTAAAGTTATAAGTATATTTTGCAATTTACATATAGTTCAAACAAAATATAGAATTATGGCTATTTTCAACTATCTGTATTAATAGTAAGATTGTTCGGTAAAACTAAACTATCTCACGTTTCAATTTTAAAAGGTTAGACTCTAAAAAAAGTATTGTTTTGTATATTGTCTATAAATAGTATGTCTATAGTTATATAGTTAGGAGGCGTCTTTCTAGATTCTTTCATCGTGTAATTCAGATATTGATACTATACTACTAAATTAATACTACTATTGACACTGAACTACTGATAAATGCAAAGTACATGGATATATATCATGACAACCGTCATATTGATAATATACATCTATTATATATATTATGAATCCAGTAGTTTATGCATTTTAGGAAAGTGGTGAAATACTTTTAGAGAAAATCGTAGAAGAAGAAGAATATTTTTGCAGCAATCATGTTGGTTAGCAAACTGTGCTCTATGTATTTCAGGTAAAGGTACAGGTAATGTATGGCACAATAAACATACATATTTTCAGTAACATAATAAGCATCTCTGTTATTTTCCGAGGGAAAACATACATCTTTTCAGTAAGATAATAAGCATCTGTATTATCTTACGAGGTATTACGAGGAGAATTAAAGAATGTTTATTTTAAAAAGTAATATGTGGATATTAGCCTTTAAGTTTAGGGAAAAGGAAAATCCAGTGATACGATTAAAGGAATAAGAAATAAAAAAATTAGAAGACAGGTAAAGAAATTAGGAATGAATGAGAGGTGCGTATACAGTCTCGCTGATGCGGCTAATCACAAGAATGCAATGTCTATTTTACCTCTTCACTGTCAAAAACCATGGCATCCATTTTGGAAGAACAGCTTCATTGAACTACAGTGCGCATTCAGCAATTAATCTCTTATTTCAAGCCATAATATGTATTACTTTGTTTGCAAGATTAAGCCATTCTCACATTTGCAGTCTATTTTAACCATAGATCTATTATAAAAGTGGACGGGACAATGGCAAACTTTTCAGTTGCAAAAATAACACATAAAAAAGTTACGCGACTGTTGAACTACAGGAAGCCAAACTGGCCAATATTGAAATTTTCTCTCGCCATGCTCTAAAATCTGCTTTTTCGTAAGCAGACGATATTTTTCCTTTTCAATTGAAAGCTCTTTTTAAAATTTTTATTTCACTTTAAAAGTTAGATTGTTTTGAATTTAAAAAGAATTTTATTGCAAGAAGTAGTAACTAGATGTACTTTAAAAGTCCCAGAAATTATGTAAGATAAGGATTTTATTTCACAGGTAAGATTCTTTTTAATATTTTATTCTTTCTTTCTTTTTAATTATATATATATATATATATATATAAAATGTTTATAATTGTTGTATTTAATTCTCTAAACTGAATTAGTTTAAATATATTATACCTTATATGATTTCAAAATGCCCATGAATAACTATGAGAGTTAAAGCTGATTATTTATGAGAGCTAAACTGAAGTTATAAACACTTTTGAACTTTGTTAGAAAGTGTTAATAACAAGGTAAAAATAAATTTCAGCCGCTGTAGGGGTTTACACAAGTTTTGCTTGCTGTAACTTTTGATAATACTATTAATAATAATATTTATATTCAGAACAAAAAATCGCCAATAACGCGATAAATATCAGAAAATATAACCTTTTTTCAACAGTCACGTGTTTCATCTTTGCCACCATTACTTACATTCCCTTAATAATGGAATGATCCGTCCACTCTTATAATAGGTCTATGATTGAAACACAAACTTTACAGTTCAGTGGATTCATCCAAGATAACGCCTACTACGTATTTTACATAATGCGAAAACATGATAAAATCCCTAAACTGACCTATAGATATATACTTTTAATTTAGAAAATTACTTTAAATAATCTTTAACCACGTCCGTTGCGACCATGGAAGCATCTGCGCATGTGCTGACTGATGAGTCTACTGTTAAAATAGGGAAGATAATTTTTTTGTTGGGAGAAAATAAGCGATTGTGGAACACCGAATGACTGGATGTTTACTAAATCCTAACTTGTAGGTCAACTTGTCACCCCTCAAAGATTTTGGACTCGTCCTCACTGCTAGGCGTAGAAAATGTGATTGCACTATAATTGCAAATATATTTGATAAATACTCATTAACTAAATAAAAAGTGGATATTAAATAACATATAAGGATATATAAGGAAATTTTGAAATTAGAAGATAGTAATTGAATTTAACACACACACACAAATAAATAAATAAAAATAAGTATGTTAATTTTTTTTTTTCGGTGAGGAAAAGGGGAGGATTACATAATTTTCCTAACTTTTGTTTTTTCCAAGCAAAAATCAAACGTAACACAAATTATTACCGCGAAAATACAAGTTATATATACATATATATATATTCGGGTGTCCCTTAAATGTGAGGGATTTTTTTTTTTAAATCTGGTACGCATATCCTCTAATTTTCTCGTATTTATCCCTAAACACTTTTTATCAAAATATTAGCTCTCTGGGATAATGTTAACTCATGGCAAATTGACGGGAAAATCCTAATAAAGATATAAACATTAGGTCAAATAGAAAAAAAAAATATTACAGGGTATGCGTAGGTATTTCAAAATGAAATAAAAATAAATACATAAATAATAAAAGAATGGAAAAAAAATCCCCCATTTAAGGGACACCCTAATACCTATCTATCTATACATATGTATATGCATGTATTAATGTGTATGATTATAGTGGTAGAAAGATAAAAATAAAACTACTATAATTGATATATATATATAATCTACAGTAACATTCATGAACACAAAGGAAACATAATTATATTAATAACTTAATAACTAAAAATATTTCAAGAAATAATTTAACGTGTTTCACTTTAATGGCCTTACGCATCCATAATTTAGCATTAACATAAATTATTTCGCTAATAACTCTTTTCTGGGTCAGCACAAATATTTTGTGACGTGGAAATTAGTCATCAAATTTCAACAATGAAAAGGACTTTAGGGAAATATTTCCAGTAAATTAGTAAAGGTGAAAGTAACATTATTCTACAAACGTTTTCTTTATAGCATATTCTGAAAGCTATAACATTAAAATCGAAGCATAACGTTGTTCAAAGCTTAATTTAAATAAGTAAATTATGTAAAAAGAAAATATAAAATTATTGAAAAAGTAAATTATAATTTACAAAAATAAGTGTACATTATTAATACAATATATATATTTATACTATTTTATTATTTATTTTTTTACATAATTTTCTAAGTAAACATTGGAAAAAAAATAATTGCGTAATACCACAAAACTAAAATAGCATCTATATATATTTGCGCTACAGTAAATTTGT
The DNA here is from genome assembly GCA_963930645.1 of Salticus scenicus. Lineage (NCBI taxonomy): Eukaryota > Metazoa > Arthropoda > Arachnida > Araneae > Salticidae > Salticus > Salticus scenicus. The sequence continues at coordinate 153,289,586 of OZ005659.1, forward strand.
TTATTTTTCGTCCCGAAATACTTCGAAAAAAAAAAAAAAAAAACTCATAAAGCATTTTAAAACACAATATAATAATATTATTTGGATTTCTATAACAATTTACTACATAAACAAAGCACGTTATATACTAATGTATGGAATAAATACTACTTTTTTTGTCAGATCTAAACCAATATTGAATGATATAGAAAATTATTTGTGTTATTCCACATTCATATCCAAAATCTGATTTAGTACGTTGTGGCACAGTGTTATCGAGTTTTTCAACATAATCTTCAAAAATTAAACTGTTGAAATATTGTAAATATTTTTTTCTAATCTTGAAAAAAAATTAGGCATTTTTTTTTTTTTTTTTTTTTTCCTTTTTAAATCAAACATTTTCGATCGGATTGAATTCGGAATTATTTCATGGTCATCGTAAAAAAGAAATCCAAAGGTGTCCTTATTAGTATTTGATTTAAAATAAAATTTAAAAAATAATAATGATTGTTTACTGATTAATAGGTTCGCATAAACATGGATATTCAAATTTATCATTGGGAATAAGTAAACGTATCACAGAAGTAGATGAAAGTTATGGGATATTGATTGTTTAAAACACTGCAATATTTCCAAAAGAGTCGGATATGGACGTGCTTTTATAATGTCCGCATATTTCATAAAGAAAATCGATCCTATGTACAATAAAATTTGCCAAATTACTTAAAAAGCTCTCATATTTTACATAGAATGATTCACTGTATTGACCTTTCTACGCTGTATGGGGCGATTAAACACATTTAAAAAAAAAAAAAAAAAGTGATATCCCCCAAAGATTTTGATTCTGATCTTTAAAATTTCCTATATTCCTCAAAGTTATGTATTAACATTACATATGACGTTTTCAGATTCATCATTCTTTTTTTTTTTTTTTTTTTTACTGTAAAAAAAAAAAAAAGTAATATTTTACCTGAATGGTTCTAATCGACACATATTTATCAACATGCATAGAGATGCATGAAAAAACAATTTAATACTCTGAAACAAATTGATATCACTTGATTTATACTTTCAAGGTCCCCTGAGTCCAAAAAATGTGGTATTTGGCAATTGGTTAGTGTGTATGCATGTATGTATGCGCGTATGTATGGAATCATCTGGCTATCATATCATCACTAATAAGGACAGAACTACGAAACTTCAGAATTAAGACATGTCTGGTGTACAGATAAATTTTCCAAATTTTGTTGAAAATTGAGAAACCGGAAGTGGGACATCGGAAACCGGAAATGATACCGTAAGTCCGTATCTCAAAAAAGGCTTAAATATTTTCTTCAAATTAGCTATATAAGCACTCAGTTAGATGTGCTTTCAAATGATATAGTTCACTAAAATTTATAGGTGCCCTGTATAAATAGCTCGATTTCAGGTCTCGCAAGTGCGTTCCTTTAAAAACGGCTGTATGGATTTTTTTCAAACTCGCCATATTATCTCCCTTTTATATATACTTTTGTATGTAATTATTGTTTTCTGGTCAACAATGGAGTATGCAAAGTTTTGGTGAAAGCTGGTATCTCAAAAACGTACCTAACGATTTCCTTGAAAATTGTTACATAAATCCAATTTAGATATTCTTTCTCGTGTATTACATGGTTATTACAGGAAAGTTAACAATCATCCTGATTAGGTAGGTCAGTTTTACATCTCGGAAATCGGACTCAACTAGGAATTTGGGAAAAGGTGAGGGGTGTAGAAAAAAAGAGGGGGGGGGGTGAATTATAAATGAATTAAAATATGTTTCGAACAGTAAATAGTAATAATACCTATTTAAAAAAAGTGTAGATTTTTTTTTTTTTTTTTTTTTTTTTTTTTTACTGTCTAAAGTAAACATATTACGGCCTGGGTCATTTAGACCCATACAGGTAAAACGTAACTTTTTTTTCAACTGGGTAGACAGGTTAAGAGAGCAATTTTTGTTAAGTCACTCACATTTTCGTCGATAGATTAGTTTGTAAAACCTTGACTCATTAGAGAAAACTACTTGGGCACATTGATTTACGAACAATATTTAAATTATTTCGCCCACTGAAGTCTAGTTTTTAACCGACTTCAAAAAAGGAGGAGGTCCCCAATTCAAAGCGTATGTTTTTTTGTTTTTGTTTGTTAGCTCATAGTTTCTGAACGGATGCTCCGATTTTTATATTTTTTGTTTTGTTGTAAAAGTCTTGATCTGAAATAGGTCCATTGTAATATCTTTACGATCCAAAGAAAATACAGGGGGCCAAAAAAGTGAGTCCCGGCTCTTTAAACTGCTGAACGGCTGCAGCTATATTCATAATACTGGTATGTAGGTATAGTAAAGTGGTCATGAGCAACGTGATTCAACCACCTACAGCGTCATCTGGTGGAAAACAGTGAAATAAGCGTTTCTATCTCGAAAATGGTTCAAGATAGGGAAGAAAAGTGAATTAGAAAGTTACAGGATATCATCGATTTAGAACGAAAAGATAGTCTGTAGACAATAATGCTAAAAGTAGAACGATTAAAACGGTCATTTGTTTGTCCGCAAATTCCTATTTTTTGCACACTTCAAGTATACGTTGTAGCGTAGCGGGTTACATTCATGCTATGTAAAATTCAAAGTATGGTTATTGTAAGCGGTTACATCGATTAAAGTATGGACGTTTTAAACCGACTTCATAAAGTAGGAGGTTCTCAATTGAAATCATGTTTTTGTTGTTGTAGTTGACGTTTGTTAGCTTATAACTACGTAAAAAATGCTTTAATTTAAATACTTTTTTGGGGTTGTCGCAAACATCTTGACCTGAAATTGGTATCATTATGATTTCATTAATATCTGAACAAATTACAGGGTATTCACAAAATTCCATTCTCACTCTAACTGCTGAACGGTTGCCTCTACACTCGTAAAACTAATATGTAATTATTGTAAAGTGGCTATGCGCTGCAAGATATGACCGCTTTCAGCGCCACCTGGTGGGAAGACAGCGGAGTTAGCGTTTCTATCTCAAAATAGTATAAGGTATGAGAGGTAAGGTAAATTACAAAGTTGTACAGCATCATCGATTTAGTAGCGAAAAGACACCTGATACACATAAATGTTAAAAACAGTATGCTTAAATGTGCATCTGTTTGTTCACAGTTTTCTACACTGTAAACAAATGAAAAAGCCTTAATTTCAATGTTTAAACTTCTGACCGTCAGCTGCAAATGCATAATATGATCTTTGTTTGAACATTACGCTGTACGCATTCCAGCGTAGCGGGTGACACATATTCACTGCAAAGTTCAATACATGCCTAGCAGAATTGTCGGTTACGAATACACCGTATCCGTTCTTTACATTTCTAAATCCTTTTTAATTTAATGCGTGGTGATTCAATAGAAAAATTTTTCTCCTATCCGATAAAGGCAAGAAAAGCGACACCCCTTAAAAATGCAGTATTTAAGGATAATCAGGCATTGACTACAATAAAACTGGTACAACTATATCTCTAGTGGATAACTTTTAAATGGAGATGTAATGTTTCTTGTTCATATTGGGGGCATTTCATATATTTTTCAGTGATATAAGCTCGAAATTACCATTTTATGAGTTGTGTCACTTTTCTTGTGGGTTGATATTTGTCAAACCGTCGTTGAACGTTTTCTGATGTTCTGCTACTTGAATAAATTTTCACTAAAAAGAAAAAAATATATATATTTGTAAAAAAAAAAAAAAAAAAAACCGGCACCAGAATAGAACCGACACCAAAAAGCAACTACTATTCAAAAAACTAAAAATGAAAATAGATAAATAAAAATGGCAGAAAATGGAAATGTAAATTGAGCCTAAAAGTATAAAATAATATCCTTCGCCAAAAAATCCAAATACTACAATCAAACATATTTTTTGAAGTCGACGCAAAATTAAATAAAAATTGATACCTTTATTCAATACAAAAACAAATTCTATTCAAAATATACATCTCACTTTAGCATCTGGAAAACACAGCCGGAGACTATTTTGATTCAATAAATAGAAATTAAGAGTTCTTCACACACCATAAATTTTAAGCCAGCACAACCGGTTTTCGAAAGTATGTAGCCTTTCTTCATCAAGTGCAAAAAAAAAAACACGTGGTACTGAGTAGCACGTGTTTTTTTTTTTTCTCCTGATGAAGAAAGGCTACATTCTTTCGAAACCGTTTGTGCTGGCTTGAAATTTATGGTGTGTGAAGAAGATTTAATTTCTATTTATTGATTGCACACCAGTTTTGAATTTAATTTTGGTATTTGGATTCAAATAAACAAATATTTCGTAAACTGCAAGTTGAACCATTTTCACTAGATACTTTTTTCGAAATTCTTTTAAGTTTTACACTGAGAAATAATTCTGTGATTGATCTCTAGAAACTAAATTTTGACTCTTGTTAAAAAAAAAAATAAAAAAAAAATATCCATGCCATTATTATAATTCTAGATCCATTTGCTAGCGTGTTCTGAACAGCGTTTTTTCTTATGATCTTTTTTAAACTTATAAAAAAAAAAAAAAAAAAAAAAAACACTGTCAATGAATTTGAACACAAGAGGCGAGTTTTATTAACTCTACTATTGTCTTATGACCCATATCTACGAAATCATCTAGAAAGATATGTACAAGAACTTCTGGATTATTTCATCCATCCAGATTATTAGTTTACCATATCCGTACAATTCGGAAATCGATATTTCTGGTTTAGGGATTTAGAAAATGACTACTTATTCGTTCTAGAAGATGGGGTACATATACATTTCTTTATCAGTATGGGCTTATTACAAATCAGTTCTTTAAACATAGTCTTTAGAATTACTTGTTGTCATCGCCATCGGATGCGCAACTAGGTCGCTCAGAACAATTATTCCTTATTAAACTGTCAGAAATTTCGTATCTTGATCAAATCCGTCTCACCGATAATTGATTCACATTTAATATTTTGTGACAACTTTTCACAAAATAATTTTGTTATTTTTTTTTCCTTTCTAAAATTAGTACTTTTTACGGTGAAATTAAATGCTATATCATAGCCACTTTCGTAAAATATTTTTCAAAATATAACTTGTGTATATTTTTTATAATCCATAGTAGGATATTAGATTTCATGTTTTCGCGCAAATTTAATATGTAAGTTCCTAAATTAAAAAAAAAAATATTGCATGTAAAAATAAATGAGACTGTTTTTTTTTTTTTTAAAAAAAGCAAAATAATAATAATAATAATAATAATAATAATAATAACGCGTCGAAAATGTTTTGCTGTTTATTTTGGTTTTAATGGGTCAAAATCTATAAAAACCATTGAAATTTCTAGTTTTGGGTTGCAAGTATATGATTTTTAAAATAATCTTCACGTAGAGGCAACGTCGTAGAATACAATGTTATAGTTATAAGGAACCAGGTCCCAGCTAGACGAAATACCTACACCTGGCTCGATACAAAAACGTTAATAACAATTCTCTATACTACATACAGATATACGAGTACTTATTTAAATATATACATCGCGCGCAGTAAACAGAACATTTGAATGTAGGTTACATAAGACTACTATAGCTCCATACAGGACACTGAGTGTGACCCATGGCCACCGTCAATTAATACGAAAAAAAAACTACATCTTTTAGCAAGAACCGATTAACTTCTGACTGACTTCAGAAATCAAAATGTTTTCACTTCAGTTTATGCATTGGCAAAATAGCATTAGATATTTTGCCAAGAATGGCGACAGCACCGTCTATATATTTTTAAAAGATAGGGAAGATGGCTCAATATCGATTGCTTATTTAATATATTCGTAAGAGTTTGAACTTAGCGCGTTACATAGTTATTTCAAAATAAAAAAATGCATACAAAAAGTTTTAGACAAGAAACAGGACGCGAAATTTGACTCAACTATTTAATTTCCGAGAAACACCACTAGAAATTTTATGTGCCAAATTACAAAATACTAAAAATTATTCCCAAAGATAAATAATTGTTCATTTGATATGTTGTATTCAAACGTTTCAAAGTCCGGGAAATCTTGTTCCTTTTAAATAAACTACCACCATAATTTACGAACAAGTATAAATGAAAATATATAAATAACGTTTTATATTATTAAAGTAAAGCTATGTAAAGAAAAAAAAAATCTGAAATATTTTTTTGTAGTCTGGGATTAAAGTTATATAGGGAATATATGTAATACATCCCATGTAATTGAAGGTTTCTGAAATATTTATAGTGATAAATGCGTCAGACAAATAGCTTTCTCTGAAAAATCTTTGTATCAGACGACATTAACCTAAAAATAGAATTTATTATACAGTATTAAATAACATATATTAATATATTAACAAGGTGGTCATTATATATTGCTTATATGGAAATTAAAAATAAAATAATATTAATAATACTTACGAATCGAGTTTTACATAAGATATATGAAATATAGAAGACAAGTAAAATTGCTTAAAAATGTTAACAAACTGGAATTTATTGAGTAAATAAATTATTTAAATTAACTTTATTTCTTGTAAGAGACGGGAATTTTAAAGACGGGGATTTAAAATTTTACACATTTAATTTAACGTATTTTTTGATTAATCGAATGACTTTTATTTTAATTTAGTTTCATGGAAATAACGCTAGAAAATAAGGCCGTAGCTACAAAAATATACTTAAAAAAAGTTTAAAAAAAATATCCTTGATTTGGAGGAATGAATAAAATAAAAGGAGAAGAAAGATTTGTCAAAAAAAAAAAAAAAAAAAAAGACACAATAATTGCAATTATGTATTTAGAAAAATAAATTCTACACTGGATTTGAAAGAAGTAAAAAAAATAAATAAATGGTAATTAAAATTAATAGAACGAATGTAAATCCATCAACTGGTAACTTGATCTTTCTTTCTTTTTCTTTCTTTTTTTTTTTTTTTTTTTTTTTTTTTTACCTCCGCCATCGAATTAACCCCCAAATTATAATAAAAACATGTACGAAATTTTGGGTGGTTACGATGTTCTGTTTTGCGCTGATGCTAATTTTCATAAATAATTAAGTTTAAACTACATTTTCATTACATGAACTTCATAAAGTTGACAAAAACAAAGTTAATTTTTAAGTAATATCCATTATTATTATTATTATTTTGGGTTATTTATCACAGCATTCGGTCATTGTTTTTCATTTGGCGAACATTGCTAAATTGAAAATTGGTTCATTTGGAAATTTTGACCACTAGGCGGGAGAAAATCGTGTACTTTCATAGTATTTAATCAATCCTAATGAGATAAAATCCGAGGTATAAACGCCATTTATAATTTCAATAACGAGGATTTTGAAATTAAGTTGGGATAATTATTAACTTACAAACATTTTAGTTTACATCCATATAATTTTCAAAATAATAAACCAATATCAAAACAAAAATCCTTTCGTGATTTTTTCGAATTTACAGTACAATAAGTTTACAAAACGGCATTTTTTCCGTAAAAAATAAATAAATAAATAAATAATAATAAATGTTTAGAAACATATCTTACTCTATTCTTCTTCATGTAATATTATTATTTATCACTTAAGGTACATAAAACAGTATTAAAAAAATAGTTACGAGGAATTAAAAAAATAAATGAAAATTCAAATTGTAAAATTAATTTCGATGGAAAAAAAAAAAAAAAAAAAAAGGTCATCTAGAAAATAGTTTAATTTTTGTAAGCATTCAAGAACAAATCGAAAACTACGTATTTCTAACAAACATTTTCATCCGTTTGACTGAGCATGAAATAAATATTCATAAATATTATTGAAATGAACTTTCACATCTATAATTCAGAAGCGACATAAATTATTCAACTAACGAGACTCTTCTGGTTCAGTAGAAATAATTTGCAAAGTGGAAATAATTTGTCATGTTTTAACACTGCAAAGAGTTTGTAGGAAATTTCTCTTTCATAGGCAGCTTTAATAAAAGTAATTTTGCATGGTTCGGCATTTAATGAATATGAACCTAAAAAAAGAAAACAAAAACCATAGTTAAATAATTTATATAAAATAATATATTCTGAAAGTACTTAAATCAAGTAATAAAAAGTAAATCAATAATCGCACAGTTTATAAAAATGAATAATAATAAAAATAAAATTAATAAAAATATATAAAAGACATTTCTAATACATAAAAATATGAAAAAAGAATAAAAACATTTCAGAAAAAGAAAAATGAAATATTATATGAGGAAATACATGATGATTTTATGAAACATATTCAAATTAATAAAAATTAAAGAACATGCTTTTATTGAAATGTAAACTAAAAACACGAATTATTTACCTTTATAGTATTACAATGTGGGGTAGGAGAAAGTCGTGTGAGTGACACACCATAATATTTGCACATTTTAAATAAAAGAAAATATCAATTGATTAATTGTTGCCACTCGTATACTAATACGGCTAAATCCTGTGCCACAAAAGATAGAGTTTTATATTTATGGGTTTTTTTGTTTGCCCCTAGAACCTACCCCGGAGGAGATAGGAGCCTGGAAACACTTGCATATAGTATTGTTACAAAATTGTAAATAATTGTGTTTATTTCTGCATAAATTCTTTCAAAGAGGCTTAGTAAGTTGATAAAGTGCTAATTTTGTGCATTTCTAGTCGTTTTAGCGTTGAAATAGCCTTATTTTCCCTTAAAATCGCATTAAAAAGCCCCAGTAATGCAGGTAATGGATTTGGCGCCAAATTTGGCGATTTTTTCACACCTTGGCGAGGAAATCCTTATTAGGGATATACCAAATATGGAAGCTGTAAGTTGATTGGTTGACCACTTTCTAGAGTTTTCTCGAAAAATCTGGATTCCATGGAACAGTATATAAGCCTGTTTTCTTCGCCAAGGCCAGTCAGAGTCAGTTCAGTTCTCAGCCAGCTTCGCTAATGCTTGCATTGTTTGAGCCTCTTTGAAAGAGTCTTGCCTTAAGTGTTATTGCTATACAGTTTGTACTGTGGATTTGCTATTGACAGCTGTTGTTCAAGCTGTGTTATTGATTGAATTGAAGCTGATACCTGGTTTATAGACCTGTATTTCTCTGGAACTTTCTGTGAATAAATTACTGAATTTTTGTAAGTTTTGCCTTTCATTCTCGGACAACTCACGAACCCCCAAGTACGCAACAGTATTGTCACCGATGATGAAGTCATGTGCAAAATTTCACGTCAGAAGTTGCCGAAAATTGAATTGCAATATTCCGTTACATACATTAATAGTTACATCATATCAAGTTAATAAAAGCGGGTTAAATTACGTAATATTAACTGAATAAATAACATAATGAAGGAATGAGAAATAAATAATTTAGAATTAAACAAAAACCATTTTTAAAAAATCTCCCATGGCTCGAACGTTAGACATTTAGGTTCGTAGCCCAGAGCTTTAACTCACAGCCACAGCGTTGACGTAGGGAACGTCTTTTCTTACAATAAAATTTTTTGTTTGCTCCCAGAGCGGTTACAAACATATATACAAACAAACACGCAGGTGAAGTTAATAAAAGCGTGTTAAAAATAGGTAATAATAATAAGGATACACATTAAGGTAAATAATAATAATAGTAATAATAATGAACTGTGCGATCCTGTGAGACTGGTATAAGATATACAGTAAACGAAAAGAAAATTCGGGTGCTAATTTGATACATACATGTACATGTATATATATTGTTACTTGGTTTCATATAATGTAATGCTTGAAAGGGTTTTCAATATATATATGATGTGTGTGAGATATATATATATATATAGAGAGAGAGAGATAAGGTAGATAGATAGATAATAGAGGGATAGACAGACACATATATGTATGTGCCTGTGTGTATAGATAGAAAGAGGGATATAGATATAGACATGAAACTTTAAGATTAATAGTTAAATATTCAGAAATTAATATATAAATCTAAATAAATGTATAAATCTATTTTTAATAATTAAAAATAATTCTCATTCTAATGTTAACAATGTTTGTTAGAAACCTGTAAATTTGTATTATGAATAAATTAAGTATAAATAGGTAAATATGACCCATATCATGTTAGAATTATTCGTGTTAAAATTAAAGCTGTATGTATGTTTCCTCAGTAATTCAGAGGTTAGACGCTCGCTTGTTCCGAAGGGAACCCGAGTAATATTCGCGACTGGTCCAAACTGTTATCCTTCCTACCCTTTCTATGGTGTCGTTATTCTAGTGTCATTGAAAAAAAGGATATAGTTTCGTATTTACGATTGTTTTAAAGAAAATGATCAGTCACAATTGTTTAATAACTTGGAATTATATTACTCTTAACAAAGAGTGAAAAAATCTTTCTCTTTCAAAAAGAGACATTTCGCTCTTTACAGGTTGGTTCCATTTATGCATGTTCAAACAATGGTATGACACTCTTTAAGAGACAGATCTAATCCTCCATATATTAAAAAGTTAATCCTATATACAACAGGGTATTATTTCACAAAGCATAAATGAAATTATATTATTAACTGCGAGAAAATGTAAAATGTACAATTTACTTAAAATTTACTTTGAACATTACGTAATGTTTAGATGTATAAAATGTATATAAAGGTACAAATGCAACATGAATATAACATGCATATAATATTGTAAATTCAGAAAATATATTTTAGGCTGCACATTAAACTATTCAAACGAATTACTTGTATAAAAAATTTAACTATTATATAACCTAAAATTTAACCTAGATATTTAATTTTATTTTACTTCCTTCAACAAATTGGTTGAAACTACCTATTACACACCTCAAAGTTAAAAATGGTAGATTTCTATCAGGTTACTGTGAGTGGAAACCATTAACAAATGACAAAATTGAATTTAATGCTAATAGCAAATTCATAATGATAAAAAATAAAGTTTTAATTTATAACTTATTGAACGGATTCTGATAATGCAATTCGTGTATATTTAAATGAATACATTAAAAAAAAAAAAAAAAAAAAAAAAAAAAAAAAAAAAACCAGCATGCTGTTTTAAATATTAATATATAACTGTAAAGATAGTAGTTCAAAATAAATTGTTTTGTGTAATGCAAAGTTAAAACTTTCAACTTTTAATTTTTATATATGTAAAGGTTTTGTGATATCCTGAATAGAAAATTGATTTTTTTAAAGATTGCATTGTGTCTAGACTGTTATTATCATACGATAAAAACAAATATTTGCAGCACGTTCACATTGTATATTTGGAAGATCGCATGTATTTACTTCTTGTTAATTTTGATAAATATCGACAAGTTTCAAAGACTGGTATAAGTGAAATATGTCTGAATAATTTGGAATAAAGTTTTAAATTTAATAACATTCCTGAATTTTTATGAATGTTTGTAGTACAGTCGGTAGCAAAATTATTGAAGCGCTAGCACTAATTCCTACTTAAAAGATGGGCTCCTAACACTGTTTTATTAAGTAAGTATTTGTCGAGTCATAATCTTAGTCTTATACTGTTTATAAAAAAAGTAAGTTTATGTTAAAAATTAGCTACCAAACTAAAATATATGTAAATATATATGCAAAGTGCGGATGTGAGCTTCAATAATTTTGCTGCCAACTGTATTTTCAATAGGGGTGGTATTTTGAAGACCTGTAGTTTCCCTCACAAAGATATCTATGTCTAAAAAAGCTGTTATCTATTTTTTAAAAGTATTTTATGTACAATAAAAATAAAGAAATACGCACGGATTTCGAAATTTATTAATTAGTTTTTCACTGCAAAAAATAAACCCGTAAAAAATACAGGGGAAAAAATTTGATGTAGTTACCACATGACTTCCTTTCACAACCATAGGAATACACATATTGTTATAAAAACATTGACATCTTTATTAAATAAACAAGCATGTTCCAGTCCAAAAACATCCCTTAAAACAAAAATAGAACAAGAAAAAGACTGCTACTCCAACCAAAAAGTTACGAGAATACGATTATATATACCGTCTAGACAAATATAGTAATTTTTTTCAGAAACAGTACTTCACGGCCTATTGCAGAATCTCTCATTGGCAAATGCACAGCTTAAAGTTCAATGAAATTCATTCGAGTATAAATGGCACAATTTTGTTCTCTTTGGCAAAAATTAGCGGCGAGAAACGATAAATATCGCTAAAACAATAAAGTTAAACAATTCAGTTAAAATTGAGAAAGCGTGTCTGGCTATCCTGAAACAATATTTGTTGCAAAAAATTATCACTAATCTCGCCAAGTGTCCATATTAGTAGCCAGAGTTGATTCGTGGTCTTGACATCGAATTTGACGATTCGGCATCGAATTTGGCGTTGGCGAACAAATTTATCGAAAATTTGTACTTTATGTTTGCCAATGTTTGGAAAGTCTAACTTCAATAAGAACGGAGTTCTGAAATATTCCGGAAAAATTCATTGGTTTATAGCGCAGAACTAAATTATTCAAAAGCTCTATAAATCACTCAAAAGACTATTTAAAAAAAAAAAGAGTGATTGTTGATGATTGCAGACTAGTTTGTTTATGTGTTACATTCTATACGGTATTACAGTAAAAGTGGAAAAATATTGAAGTTTTTTCCTTTCCCCGAAGGCGGTCTTTGAATTAGCGTCAAATTAGTCATTCAAATGTGGCGAAAAATAGTAGTAAGGCGGACAAATTTGTTGAAATTTGTACTTTAGGTTTGCCAAAGTTTGGAAGATCTAACTTTAATAAGAACAGAGTTCTGGAATGTTCCAGGAAAAAAATCATTGGTTTATAGCGCAGAATTAAATTCTTCAAAATTTTATAAATAACTAACAAAAACTATTAAAAAAAGAAAAAATAATAATGGTTATTGATGGCTGCAGGTCAGAACTTGCCTTTCTATACGTAGTAAAAGTGGAAAAAGATGAAAGTTTTTATTTTTTGATTTCCACGAAGGTGGGCATTGACTTAAACTCAAATTAGGCATTCAAATGGGGCGAAAAGTGGTAGTACATGAATCACAAATTTTGGAAACTCAATAGGAGAAAGGTTCTGGAAATTTTGTAACGATGCACTGGTTCCTCACTCAGAACAACTTTGAAATTTTCATAAACCTCTGACATTACTCTCGATTAATTCAATTTCCATTCACACTTCAAAATATTCGGTTGTTCCTGATTTAGCGAAATTTATGCTCTGTAGTGTTTTTAACAAGGTTTATTTAATTTCTTTAGAAAATTGGATTGTTTGAAGAATATCAGTTGATAATTAAATTTTTGAAGCACAAAAACGAGATGTATTAAACTGTTTCTGAATATTTTTTTTTTAAATAAAGTGAAATTATCAATTACAACATGCTTATGTTTTTAAGTATTACATTTTGCACGATAAAATGTCGAGATCTTTTTTTTTTTCTTTTTTTCTTTTTTTATCAATATCATTACAGGCTCTATCTACGGACAAATATTCATTAAATGAAGTGCATTCGTCAATTAGAACCTGCATATGTTTTTAAGAATTAATTTCTGCACACGAAAATGTCAACAACATTCACAACAGTATCATTTCGGGCACTATCTAAGCGCTGAATATTCATTATAAATAAAGTGAATTCGTCCACTAGAACACGCCTGTGTCTTTAAGAATCACTTTCTACACACTAACAAGTTGACAACTTTTTTTTTTTTTTTTTTTTTTGTCATTATCATTACAAACTCTGTAGTCCGAATATTCATTAAATGAAGTGCATTCGTGGACTAGATCTTGCTTCTGTCTTAAAGTATTAACTTCTGCACTCTAAAATGTCGACAACTTTCACAACAATATCACTACTTGCTCTATCTACGGGCTGAATATTCGTTAAATAAAATTCATTCGTCGACTAGAACCTCCTTATACCTCTAAGCATAACTTTCTACGCACAAAAATGTCTTCAAAATGTCAAAAAAAAAAAATGTCTGGCTCTATCATCAGCTTCTTTTGAAACATTTATGATGCTAGGTCATATGTAATGGCCAACACCTTTGTATTGTTGGTCATTATGGAAATAATTTTCCTAAATATCTCCAAAACGAATAGTCACAGAAAATCTAAAAAGGAAGGTGCGCAACTAGATTTATAACAAATCTATATACCAATTTGCAACATTCTACGTCCAACCGTTTTTGAGTTATGCGAGATACAGACACACATACATACTTACATACAGATGTTACGAAAATTCGTGTAAAGCCGTTGATATCTATTAAGCGGAGTTCGTAATAAAACCAAAGTTGCAGGTGTCCAAATAGACAATATGACAGTAACACACATAAATTTGAAACAATCTATAATCATTCGTGTTTGAGCTATGCAAAATAAAAAATGGATTTCGCAAATTCGGACTACTACACTTCTTTATACTTTGCACAAGGAAGCAAAAATGCAGCTGAGTGCGAATTATTCTCCGTCGGAAAAATATATACAGGGAAAACTAATACAAGTTTTTATTTATAGGATGATACTGTTAGATTTAGAGGATTTTCCCGTAAATTAAATGCTAGAGACAAAATTTTACGATTTTAAACTGTACTTTTGGTTTAAAATTCTTACCCGTTATAATTTATAAGATTTTCTAGTAAATTCTACGGGTATTTTTTGCAGTGTTAAGGAAAAAAGAAACAAAAATTGCCTTTCTATATAAAAATTTTCAAAAAATATGATATATTTTTATTATAATTTAAAAGATTATTTTGTTTAAAAATTGCATAATATTAAGTAGGATCTATTAAGTAGGATCTATTTAAGTAGGATCTATTAAACATCCGACAAAAGATATTAAATTTTTTCTTTAATATCTTAACTTTTAGCAATTTGAAAATCCTGAACTCATAATAACAATGCGAAGAGATAAAGTGCGATTTAAAGATCTTAAATCAGTAAAAAAATATTTAAAAATAACCATAAAAATTGTTGCCTGAATATGTATTTTATTGAACAAACCTAATTAAGTTCAATTTGTAAATATTAAATGGAAAACTCCTTTATATGAAACCCTCTATGCAGTGAAATCACCTGGGGTTAAAAAGATTAAACTATTGTAATTATTTTGTTGAATTAAATTCTTATATTAAAACAAATAACAATAAAAGAAATTCATCAACATATCAGGTAAAGGGAAGATGGTTATCCAATTAAAAAAACTTAATATTTTCATATTCGTTTTACTGTTTTCACTTTGCTATCGAGCAATAGTTTTGCTATATGAGTAGAGCATGCAAAATGTAAAAATGTAAATACTACAATAAAACAGTACCATATAAATATTTTATGCCGAAGAAATGACTAAATGTTTTTACCACTCTAGGTTGTACTGATTATAACTTTTTTACATTTCATTGCTCTGCACGAACATTCTAAATTATATAATTTAAAGCTAGTATATTAATTATATATTCTACGCATTACATTACTTAAATATAATTTTTATGCAGGAAACCCTTATATAAAAAAGAAAAGTACTGTTATATATATTTGACAGTTTCTTTTTTCTTCTTCTTTATTATCGACATTTTACAGATAAGAAACTGAAACTTTTGAAAAAAAAAAAAAAAAAAAACTGCTTTTAGATTTTCTGTGTAGTCATTTATAAAAAACTAATTAACGAACTGCTTTTAGGTTTATTTGGCGAAAACTTCAAAGAAGGCTGGGATAAATTTCTACAGTTTCACTCTTAAAGATAACTTACTCTAAAAGATAAAGGCTTGGTTTAAAACACCTTTTTTTTTTTTTTATTCTGTGACCTTAAATTTTCTTTGAAATAGTTAAAAAGGACTAACATAAGTAAAAAGATATATCTTTAAATATATATCTTTAAAAACGGTTTTTTCCATTCCTTTTTTTCTTATGAACTTTAAAAAAGGGAATATAAGTTTGTAAATGTTTTAATTTTACGTATGGTTATATATAAGTTTTAAGAAATTTGTTTTCATCTGTGATGAATACTTTTGCTTATTAATTAAAATATTATCCATGTCGTTGTAAGTATTACATTTATGTGAAATGATTTAATTTAGTAAAAAATAAATAAATAAATAAATAAATAAATAATAATAATAATAGCTTAAATCAGTAATAATTTATAATGTTCCCCTCATTTTTCATTGAATAAATACATGGGAATGTTTGAAAGAGTTTTCTAATTGTATTTTGAAAACAAAGTTTTATTCTGAGAAATTTGAATTGTTCATTTCACCATATTAAATTTATGACAGACAAAGTATATTATTATGAAGTTTTAACGGATAAGAATTTTTTTAAATGACAGTAAGTTGCTTATTACTGTTCCGAATGTATAATAAATTAATAAGATATTTCAAATACTAATGAGGTATTGCATGTATGTATTTATTTTTCGTATCAGATTTGTAAAAGTTTTTTTTTTCTCTCTTTAGTTAGTACGGAGTACTTTAATCTACGGATAAAATGTTGTCGCCAATTTTAGGGTGGTTGGGCCTTTATCGAAATCAAAAATTTATCGAAAATATCTTTGAATGATTTGGAAGCAATATTGTAATTCGAAAAAAAAAAAAAAAAAAACTAATTGTCCTCCGTACTAAACTAAATTCTGTTTTTGCCAGAATTTCTTTCTTTTTTTTTTTTTTTTTTTTTTTTTTTTTTTGCAAAAAACAGAAAAGAAAAGAAAATTAACAAGAAAAAAATCATCCCCTATAATTCTTATAAGGAATCGAGTAGATTTTATTTATCGTTAATGTAAGAAATAGATAGGAGAGGAGGTACTTTTTATTTCGCTGGCGCAAATCTCGCCAAGCAAACTTTATTAGCAACAACAATACATTTATGGATTAAAAAAAAAAAAAATGTACTTTAGATTTTTTTTTTTTTCAAATTTAAAGTTTATTTACATACCTTATTAAAGATTTGACAAAATAAATGTTATATTTTAAAGCAAAACTTCAGAAAATTTAATTCTTAAAAATATAAAATGAACAAAGTGACTACTAGATAAGCTGGATCCAACCGTAATATCTCTGACACTTACATACTTCTTTCAGATATTTGATGTCATGATTTTTCGTTCTAAGTGGTTTATCTGGAGTTTAAAATGATATCACATAATACAAGATATCTCTAAACGAATCTTTATTTAAAATCAGGTATAAAAACTGGGGTATTAAGAGATTTACATACATTTGACGCCATTATTGCATATGAATTTGATAAGTTGGATTTTGACAGATAAGTAATCGATAAGTATACCTATAGCACCATTTTTTTTTTTTTTTTTTTTTTTTTTTTTTTGTTTGGGGGGGGGGGGAGGGTAAACTAACAATGATTCTTATTACGTGCATTTATACGAAATTTTGTGTTATAATAACATATTACAGTTTTTTAGAAAAAAAAATCGATTCTGTTTGTTTCGATACTGATTATTATTAATTTTCTTTTATTTTCTTTCCTTTGTCATTCTAAGAAAAGAAAGAAACAGAAAAAGCGATTTTGATGAAATTCTCGAAAAAGCATAATTTAGTTTAGTACGGAGGACTATTATTATTATTATTATATTATTATTTTATTCAATTATATTTTTGATAAATTTACGATTTCGATAATTGTCTAACTATCGTAAAACTGATGACAACGTTTTATTCGTAGATTGAGACTAATAGTCTTCCGTATTACAAAAAAAAAAAAAAAAAAAAAAAAACTTTTTCGATACTGTCATTTCAGCTGATATTTCAGCAAGCACTATTTTAAACCTAAAAAACATTAAAAATATAGAATATAATAAATAACGTCAATATTACCTTGCAAGTTTAACTTTTCACAAAGGTTTATATCAATGTTAATAATTACGCGTGATTTTTTTTAATAAAAAATAAATAAATAAATAAATAAATAAATTAGAATAAATAAAATAAAATAAAATAAACTCGTAAACTTTTTTGACAACAATTAAAAATTAAAATAAATAATGTATTTTTGTCTAAAAAAAGAGCTTCTTAAACTTTTTCCATACTTTCCGTTTCTATATTGATTATTATTACTTTTCTTTTCTTTTCTTTTTCTTTCAAAATTCTGGCAAAAGCAGAATTTAGTTTAGTACGGAGGATTATTAGTTTATTTTTTATTTATTTATTTATTTTTCAAATTATAACACCACTTTCAAATTACTCAATTATATATTCGATAATTTTCGATTTCGATAAATTTCCAACTATCGTAAAAATCCGTAGATTGAGACTAATTGTCCTCCGTCCCCCCCCCCTCCCCCCCCCCCCCAAAAAAAAAAAAAAACTTTTTTTTTCTGTGTGTGTGTGTGTTTCTTATTTACGTTCAACATTGCGCATCATAACCATTTACAAGTTGTGTGCATTTTTCTCTTTTTACTTTCTCTTACCTTTACGGTAGAGAAAGTATTGTTTTAGGGTCAAATTTTCGAAAGCGTTTTTTTTTTTTTTTTTTTTTTTGCTATATTCACATGTTCTGAGGTCCCTTGAATACGAAAATCATGTTTTTTAGTGAATGGTCTGTCTGTCTGTGTGTCTGTGTGTATGTTATCAGCATATCTCAAGAACAAATAGTAGCAGAAATTCCAAACTCAGTATTCTAAATGTTTATCATGTAGGCATACTACACTAAGCTTTTCATGAGATGAGGCAAATGGTTCATGTACAGGGACACTCAAAAGTATTCAAATACATAACGTCTATGGGGGAAATTGCTGCTAAGTAGAGTTTAACATATATAGACTGCACTAAACCAAATGAAATGAATATATATATATATTGTATTAGAAATAGTCAATTGGGGAAAACAATTTGGTGTATGTAGGAGCCTCGCCTACCCCCTGGGAGGGGGGAAGTCCCCCTTCAAGGGGAGCAAATTTTCATGATGGGTATCTTTCAAAAGAGCTCGCCAATACCTTAAAAACGAATGGTTGAACTATCGATCTGCGATAATTTAAAATAAAAACTATCGATTTTTTTTCATTTTCAACCATATATGTATATATATATATATATATTTTTTAATGTAATATTGAGAATAAATTAGACTTTTTAAATTTTGTGTGCTATGCTACTTTTCTAATATGGAAATCGTATGCATTATCATGGAATATAATTTTTTTTAAATAATAATTTTAAAAAAAAAAATATTTTCAGTGGGTGATTTTTATAGGAAAATATAGAAGAAAGTCATGTGGTGGCCACAACACACTAGTTATTTGTTGTTAGTGGATGTGATTTACTAATAATAATTTACCATTTCCAGGAAAGCTGTTCTGGAATTGAAATAAATTCTTCATAGAGATATGGTAAATAATGTATGTTTTAAGCTAAATATTCATCGCATGTTTTTTTGTATATTTACACTTTAGTCAAGTTTTTAAACGTTTGATCTTTGTCTGTGTCTCTTAGAGTGACTTAAAAACGAATGATTTTAGGCGATCCAAATGTTGTATTTTAAATTTAATATAAGTTTGTTGTTGGAAAAGTGTGATCAAGATTGATAAGTTTCAACGAATGTTGCTTTTAAAATTTGTCAGTATAATTTTAAGTAAACTTTCAATTTTAATAACAGAATTAAATTCTATATAAATGTAGGTGGATTAATGAAACGGGGGGCTTAAGAGGGCGGTAGACCCCCTCACACAGAACTAATTATCATATAAAACTCTTTGAAAGCCTAATTTGAATTGTTTAAAATAGATTTGCATGACAGTTTTCGTTATCTTTCCTCTTAATCTCCAACCTGTATCTATAGTATTAAATTTCAGAGTAAGAAAAAGTCGTGTGAATGACACACCAGATTATTTTTTTAATATATAACAAATGTCTTGAATATTTATCTAAATATTGTAAAATTATATTGATTCAGAAATAAAATATCCTTTGAGGAAATTACAATATCTTTAATAATAGTAATAAAATAAAATAAAAGATTGAATAAATGAAAATACATGGTTAATTATGCATTCCAATGAACTACTTTCTCTAAGTGCTACCGAAATCATGTTAATTTCCTATAATCCAAGTAAATGTATAGGACAAAATTATTTGGAAATTTTCCCAATAACGGTGTTTCACACGCCAAACTCAGAGATAATGCAAATTATTTTTCTATCATGAGCAAAACAAATCACATAGCAAAACAAATCATTTGTGAAGTGCAATTTATCAAATTTTACAATGTAAAAATAAATTAGTATTATCGCCTCCATAAATTTTGAATTGAATAATAATTGTATTCAATGTATGTTTTATTTCCTATGCAACAGCAATTTTATGAAATATATCGTATTGAAAATAACGCATGGTATATGAAGTAGAATAAACTAAGAATCTGTTGTTATAAGTGAAAATGAGTGACATATAAATTTGAAAATAATTTAAAATATGATAAATACTATACGAAATGACTCCGTTAATGCAGTTTTTCAAAAACTTTGTTTATCAAGCAGGATGTTTATTAAAGAATATGAAGTGATTTTTTTTTCTTTAGAAAATTTTAAAGGTAGGCTTTGGATGGCAGGCAGTAATTATGGAATTTATGTGAAATGTATAAGTCAGGTTTGTATATAAAATTAGGGATGTACAACTTAGAATTTCTTTGTAAGAGCAAATACACAAATGGTAATTATACGTATTTTAAATATTTTTTGAAATAAAAGTTATGTACACACCATATTGTATATTTAAATATACTCCTATATTAATAACATACACCGCAACCTAAAACACACTACCAGCAATTTCCAGGGTACTCCAACTAGATATTCCAGTTCCTTTCGGTAGTCTTGTAAACAACAGGTGAATGAATTTTATACCAAATTCTACACGAAAAATGATTTTATGCCTACAAATATGTATGTGTTTATTTTATTTGGTTTGGTGCAGCCTATACATGTTAAGCTATTATTGCCAAAAATTTCATCTGTGGATGTAATATATTTGTATTCTCTTCGATGGCCCTGTTCACGAAACACTTGCATGATCTCAACAAAAAAAAAAAAAAAAATAGTGTGGCATCCTTATATGACAAAGATTTAGAATAATGAGTTCGGACTTCCTTTTACTGTTTCTACTTCAGATATCTTACTAACATTTATGCACACAGACACGCAAATGTACACGAAGACCAAACGCTAAAACTGTATTTTCGGATGACTCAAAATGTGCAAAGATTTAAAACAAAAAAGAATCTCAGTTTTGAAACTTTTACTCAAAAAACATATTCTCTCTATGATATATATGAATAAGAGAAGTTAAAAGGCGATTTAATGAATTAAACAAATATATATATTCAGAATGAAAAGTAACCGATAATGATAATTGTCGTTGAAAGGTAATTACCACTAAACACAACACTGCAAACGCACGCGCACAAAAATAACACATTTAAGAATACATTTTGTCCTCAAATTAACAACACTTTTTTGGTGTTCTAGGCTAGAACACTTCATAAGAAACATAATTGCAACAGACATAATTGCATAAGAAACATAATTTAGTGTTATGCTTATTTGAAATAAAAATCGCTTGCACTTATCATAGAAAAATAATTTTAATAAATGATAATTAAAAAAATATAATTATTCGAATAAAAAATTTGCTCTGCATGAATTTTAATAGTAAAATATAGAAGAAAATTTTGTGATACCAGTTTCTGTTACAACAACATACTAGTTTCGTTTTATCACCATTAGCAGCCTTCTGAATCTAATCCCCATAATACACACTGCTGAGCAAATTATTAAGAAAACGTCTGCATATTATTTCACGGGATAGGCTATTCTGTTTAATAAGCGTTTCTAAAGTGTTTCAACGTTAAAGATGAATGTGTTTTAGAAATGTTCTAAAAAGCGTTTAGAATATGTGTGGGATCTTAAATTTTGATCGAAACACTATCTGAACACATTTCTTGTCCTTGTAATTGTCAACAGCACTTCCGCAACACTTTTTTTCCCTCTCACAACACAATCGCAACACATTCCTAATACAATCACAACACTTTTAGTTAGAAGTGTTTACTATTACGTTCTAATAGCGTTGCAAAAGTGTTTCACGCATTTGCAGTGAATCTAACATAAAATATGGTAGAAAACTTGTATTAAAAAGCTATTTTTCTGCAATTTTCTTTTTCTTTTTATAGCATTTTGCCTTTTAAATATTGTCAATTTCCTCGATAAATGCAACGTTAATTTACCGGTGTCATTTCGGAAATCAGACAACATATGAAGAAATTTTCTAGAACTGTAACTTATTTAATAAAAAGAATACATAGTAAAAAAATAAAGTAAAATTAAATTAAATAAATAAATAAATAAATAAATACATAATAATAATTAAATAAAAAGAAAATACCGAAAAGAACTTTGAATTAACATTTTTTAATAATTTAAAAATAATGATCTATTACGAAAGTTTGTATTAATTATACTCCTATAATAAAATGAATTTTGAATAGCCTTTCTTTAATAGCATACCCGGATAATAGAAGACGATTATCCACTTAAAATTTCCCAATATTTTCATACTTGTTTCATTGTTTTGACTTTGTTATCAAACAATTGTTTTGATATATAGATAGAGCATATAAAAGAAAAAAGAAAAAAAAAGAAAAAAAAAAGATAAGTGTTAAAACAATACATACATATATTGAATTCCAAAAAATATAATTAAAAAGTGCTTTTAACCATCTAGGTTGGATCGAGTTTTATTATAGCGATTTGCATAATCTACATTGCGTCAAAAGTATAAATTATATAATTTAAAACTAAATTTATTGTGTATTCTGCGCAATAAATTACTTTAAAAATAATTTATGTTCAGTAAAACATTACATAAAAAATACCGTTCGGCAGTTTTTAAATAACGACTCTTTATAGCAAAGAAACTGACATTTAAAAAGAAAAAGAAAAAAAAATCCGCTTTTAGATTTCCAGTGTATTTATGTATAAAAAACTAATTAACGAACTGCTTTTAGGTTTATTTGGGAAAAACTTCAAAGAAGGCTGGGATAAATTTCTACAGTTTCACTCTTAAAGCTAACTTACTCTAAAAGATAAAGACTTTGTTTAGAACATCGTTATTTTATTTTATTTTTATTTTTATTTTTATTTTTATTTTTATTTTTTTTGTCTGTGTGACTTTAAATTTTCTTTGAAATAGTTAAAAAGATTAACATACGTAAAAAGATATATATTCAAAGACTGTTTTTATAATGACCTTTTTCTTCTGAATTTAAAAGAAAGTAATATAAGTTTATAAATCTCTTAATTATAGTTAGGAATATATATATATATATATATATTATGATATATACTTGCATCTATAAAAAATACTTTTAATTATCAATAAAAATATAATCCTTGCGGCTCTCATATTTAGATTTTTGAGAATTATTCCAGTTAACAATTTACAAAAAATGCGCACTTTATTTTATTTTGTTTTGCTTTATTTATTTATTTTATTTTATTTATTTATTTATTTTTATTTTTATTTTTTATTTTTTTGTATAACAAATGACTTTAATATTTTTAAAAATATTGAAAAATTATATTAACTCAAAAGAAAAAAAAAAAAAAAATAGAAACATAAAATTACTTTATAAATAATAAAATAAAATAAAAATAATAAATGAAATACGTGGTAAATTATGCATTCCAGTAAATTACTTTCTCTAAGCGTTTTCAAAATACTGTTTTTGTTATAATGTGATTGAAAGTATACTGCAACATTTTTTGGAAATTTTCCAAATAATGTCGTTTCGAACAAATAATTCAGAGATAATAGGAATTATTTTTTCTACCATGCGACCTACAGATTAAAACAATTCATTTTTGAAGTGGATATATTTTCTCAAATTTTCACGATCCAAAGTACGTTTAGTAAATCGCCTCCAAAAATTGTGAATTACACAAGAACTGTATTCAATGTTAGTTTTATTCCTTAACAACAGCACTTTTATGAAATATATTATTTTAAATATAATGTATCATATATAAAATATAAATAAACTGAGGATTTGTTGTTATGTTTAAAACGGGGTAACATACAATTTCGTACACTATTTAAAATTGGATTAAAACTGAATGAAAGATCATGGTGTGTATAGTTTAAAAAAAAAGTATTCTTAAAACATATTTTTCTTTTAAAGAATATAAAGAACACATATATATATATATATACTTTTCTTTAAAAAAAAATGTTTATTGAAGAAGCTATACACCAGGAATTATGGGAAATTTCTGTATCACAGTCATATAAATAAATTTAAGGATGTACTTGTACAACAATTTATTTTTAACGGCGAAAATGTAGAAGACGTTTTTATATTTTGTTATATGTTTGTAAACTTCCTTTTGTGTGAAAAATATACAATATTTCCTTGATAGCTCACGTTATACTCGTATGAGTGTCTGATATAATCATATATATATGTAATAATAAAATTAATATCTCATTAATCTGGATAATTAATTTATTTTAATTATTATTATTTATTAAGAATTTATGATTTTAACTATATATTTCATTCGGGTTTAGATATTGCATCAGCCTTGCCACGTGTCGAAAAAGATGATTGCGTAAGATTTCCAAACCTTTGTCCATCTGTCATTACCATATAAGGTTATAAAAAGTAAACGTAAAGCTAAAATGTACATGTACTACCATGTAGACGTAGTCTATATCTACTAGCTTGTATATTTGGCACTTCGGAGTTAGCCACTGAACAATGAAGATGTATGATATATTAGCTCATGGAATTCATTTAATTTTTGATTATTCAATGTTTATTAATTTCAAGTAACATGCGAAAATAGAATGTTACATATATATATATATATATATATATATATATATATAATCTTTTAAAAAAATGTTTATTTTAGTTCTTTTGTGCCGATATATATATAATATCACTTTAACTTATATCATAAAATAAGAAGACACTTGTAAAAATTGCTCAAGAATTATTAAAAATTTCACCAAGTATATTTTTTCTCAAAGCTGATGTATAACAAACTACGTAAGCCATACAACAAAATATATAAGTTTTATAAATAATGTTTTCTAGGCAAGGCAGCTATATATTTCAAAGAGAACTTAAGTTACTTCGTTAATAAATCTGCTGCAGCGACAGAAAATATAATTTATATGCTTGTGCTTGAATAATTTCTCAAAGATTCAAAATAGTTGTTAAATGTTTCGTTTAGAAGAGAAAAGTTGTAAATAGATATTTTTTAAATATTTTTCAACAAAGTATAAAAATGTTTACAATAGAGATTTGTCCGTCTTACTGTTTGCCTGTACATCTCTCCGTTCATCTACCTTTCATCCTACGCTCTAACTGTTGTAAATATTTATACAATTTCTTTTAATCTACATAAGAGAAAGTTAAGAGAGATTTAGCTGTCGGAGAAATTTCGCTCATAGCGGATCGGCGGTAAAGTGTACAGTGAGCTGCGACTCCAGGTAGTTGAACAACATCAGTGGTGTAGTGGAAAAAACACTTATGCAGTCTCATTGTGGGGTAATTCACTAAACCAGCAATGCAATAATAAATAACTCAGTTGTAAACAGCGCTCTGCACTGGGCTTTGTCAAGACAAATTGAACAGCTCCAACCTCGGCACTTTTGGTTCTCTCTGGTCTGATTGCAGTTCACCTCCAGGTTAAGTAGGAGGTGCCTATGGTGCAGTCACAAGACTGCGGAATCTTTCACCATATTTAACTAAACTTTCCCCCACTCAGATTTCTCTCTGAACATTTGTCTAAAACATTCTGCAAACACAGTTGAACTACGATTAGAATTACATAAAAAGGACATACTGATTCACACGGATGACTCCAAACTGTAATCAGGAGCTATGGGTTCGGCTTTCGAAGCATATGAAAACTATCATGAATTTGTGACTTGGTCAATGCCACTAAGAAAGTTCAACAGTGTTTTCCAAGCCGAACTTCTGTCTATACAAAAGCAGAGAAATGGGGTAATATCAAAGGGCAACAATACAATATCCTCTCGATCTACATGTCAGCAATTCCAGCACTATCCAAACCATTCAACACCAATAGTCTAATTAATAAAGTCCACACAGAAATTACCAAATCTAACAATAAATTCAAAATCAGCTGGATGAAATCCCACGTAGGAATACACAAATACATGGCGATAAAGCAGCAGGTAAACTGACAAAAGAAGCATCAGAAAATCATAGAAACCGCAAATTGTTCTAATTAAAGATACCCATGTGTTACCTTGAAATAAAAGAAATAACGATAAAGGAAAATGCGATTAAAGTATGGCAGTTCGAGTGTGAGTATGGAGGCACGGTTGAACATAAATTCTTCACAAAAAACAACACAAAAACATTAGTTAGCACCAAACTCCTCACACAAATATACATTTGCCACGATACACTCCTATCTTATCTCCATCGTTTAAAAATAAAGAGAATCCCAGAATGTGCCTGAGGCATGCTAGGAACGCCTGCACACTTATCAAACAACTACACCTGACCAGCGTCACAACACGAAAAGAAACACTCTGGTACAAGCTACGAGAAAACAACACTCACGTTCAAAACAAAGCTAAACATGTGGTCATACGGATCACGAACAACATCGATAACATCTCAGAATAAGTAAAAAGATTTTCCTAAAAAGTCAAATTCAACAATAGTCTTAACCTCCTCAGCACGGAACAGTCAACTGCCGTGAAACAGAATCATGAAACAAATCAAAATTTAAGCTACAACTCAAATAACAAGATTTAATCAAGTAGTTGTGTGTGAGAGTGTAAGATCTCTAAAAAAATAAAAACAATAAAATCAAAAGGACTTTCCCAGAGTGGTTTGCCACAAATAAAAATCTTCCAAAAATAAATAAATAAATAAGTAAATAAATAATTGGACTTTCACAGAGAGATCAACCATACAAATAAAAGTCTATAAAATATAAACATTGGTACTACAGATTAGGACTAATTGGATAAAATAAGTAGTGTACTTACTTTTGACGAATTTGTAATACTTTTAACTCAATTTTATTGTAAGTGCTTGAAACTCAAATTTTACAGTTTACGACTGAGTCCTTTATGTTAGAGAATGATTCCATCATATAAACTCTTCTAAAATACAAAAAGTGTGATTTATAGTGAGGTAATTTATTATTTACTAGTAGATGGCCAAAGAATAAATCATAATAAAAAAGCTTTATCACTGATAAAATTATCAATGCGACCTGCTCCTACACATGTAAAGAATAGGTGTTCTTTTCCTCGATTACAAGACATCCGTCGAGCTCTTGCATGAAAAGAAAGAAACACTATAACTATCCCATGAATAATCATAAAACATTACAGAAAAAAATTAAGAGGATTTATGTAAATAGTTGTAGTCAGAATAGTTATCTCTTCCCCATATTATTTGGAATGTAATTTGACGTGTAAACGTCAATTTGTTACTATACTGAGACCACATGTTGTGCATTAACTCTGCTGTCTTTGGTTATTCCCTCCATTTAATATATGATGACAAACCCTATTGAACATGAGATATTAAGAACATATTTAATGCTATGTAGAAAGTATGTACAGATATAGAGAGGCTGAATGTTCTACAGGTCTAAATCTAATCAAGGATGCGTCTAATAGTCAAATAAAATTGTGCAGCGAGTTTATCGCGTCTGGTTTTTTCTTTCCCTCTAATGAGGATTCAGATAATCTGTTATGTTTTTCAACAAATTAAAACTATATTTTTTAACTATGTTGTACTTATGGAAAATCGATTTTAAAAAACACTTTTCAATACGAGCACTACAAATCATATCAGAATCTCGCATACGAATGAAATAATACTGTTTGTCCACTTACACTTAATCAGATTTATGCACTTAAGAAAATCTCCCAGTTACTCACATCGTTTGAAATAATTATTTCTAACACACACTCCAAATCATAAAACTACACACACCAAGAATAAAATATCTGAACGGGACAATATTATGAACACGGAATTTTTACAACAAAATATGTCAATGATATTCACACAAATTGTTCTAATTAAAGAAACCAATCTGTTACCTAGAAATACAGCTAAATGAAATAACAATCAAAGTATGGCAGTTCGAGTGGGACTTTGGGGGCACGGCCAGGTTGAACATAAATACTTCACAAAAATCAACACAAAAACATTAGTTATCTGCAAACTCCTCACATAAATATACATTTACCACGATATATTTCCATCCTATTCCCATCGTTTAAAAATAAAGAGAAGCCCAGAATGTGCCTGTGCCATGCGAGGAACGCCTAACTGCAATCTTATAGTCTGCCCATTCACTACACAACTCTGACCAACATTACAACACAAAAAGAAATACTCTGGTACAAGCTACTAGCAAACAACTCTCACGTTCAAAACAAAGCTAAACAGGTGGTCACACGGCTCACAAACAACATCGATAACATCTCACAAAAAGTAAAAGCGTTGTCCTAAATCGTCAAATTCAACAGCAGTCTTAACCTCCTGAGTACAGAACAGTCAACTGGCCGTGAAACAGAATCATGCAACAAATAACAAATCAAATTTTAATCTACAACTCAAATAACAAGATTTAATCAAGCATTTATGTGTGTGAGAGTGAAAGATCTCTAAATAAATAAAAACAATAAACCAAAAGGACTGTCTCTGAGTCGTTAGCCACAAATAATAATTATCAAAAATAAATAAATAAATAAATAAATAATTGGACTTTCCCAGAGAGCCCAGCCATCCAAATAAAACCCTAAAAAATATAAAAATTGGTACTATTTCTTTGGGTAGTGTCTCCTAAAAAGTTATAAAAAATAAAATTGTATAAAGAAAATACAAAACTTAAAATGGCCCATAACAACGACCTCCTGTGATTCAGGACCCTGCCTGGCGCCTCTTTCTGTTTTTTAACATTCTGTTTTTTTTTTTTTTTTTTTGTTTTTTTTTTTTAAATCTGCGATGGTATTTTAACAGACTAGCGGCTTACTTCTTTTTAAATACTGCACTATTATTATTTCCAGCAATTGGTCAGTGTGTATGTGTGTGTATGTATGTATGTGAGGAACCTTCTGGCTGTTATATCTCGGAAACTAATGAAGATTGATCTATGCAACATTAGATTTGGAACAAGTCTGACGTACAAGTAAATGTTATAAATTTTGGTAAAAATTGAAAAACCGGAAGTGAGACCTCTGAAACAGGAAGTGCAACAGTCTATATCTCAAAAACGGCTCTAACGATTTTCTGCAAAGTTGCTGTATAAACACCCTATTAGACGTCTTCTGAATGATATAGTTGGTTAGTTCAGGAAAATTATCAAGCGTCCTGTATAAGTAGCCTAATTTCAAGTCCTGCAAGTCCGTTTCTTACAAAACGGCTGTAGGATTTTTTTTTTCAAACTTGACATATTAACCCAATTTTAAATATCCTTTTCCATGCAACTGTAGTTTGCTGGTCAACAGTTAATTATGCCAAGCTTTGGTAAAAGTCGGTATCTCATAAACGGCTCTAGCGATTTCCTTGAAAATTGTTACATAAACTCATTTTAGATATCCATTTCTTGTTCTGTACTTGGTTATCCCAAGAAAACTAATTGTCATCCTGATCACGTAGATCAGTTTTAGATTTTTTTTTTTTTTTTTTTTTCTTAAAAGAAAAAAAAATCACTGTGTAATTTCTGTTTTCTGTTTTTACACGCGCATTAACTTTATTTTACCGGAAAATTTTTAAGTGTCTATTTCATTTGGTCAATTCTGTGCCTTCTGATAACATTATCTCCAAAAATTGCATATAATACGTGCAATAGTGAGTAATGGAAGTCGTGTATTTTTTTCCCATCAGAATTTTTTTTTTTTTCTTTTTTTTAAGTAATGCTTTTTCAAGCAGGTTATGTTTTTTTCCAGCGCCAGTCAACCAGTTATAAAAATTTATAAAATATAAAATGCATAAAAAAAAAGAAAAATTATAAAAAAAAGTTAGTATGTTAGTGCGTATATCTACTGTTGCTACATTTCGTGATGGGAGGCAGGCATTCCCAGTCATCTATTTTATTTTGGTTCTTTTGTATCCATATTATTAGTTAATTTTGACTCATTCAGCTAGATTATCTATTTACCTTCAACTTCTATGTTATTTCTCAGCAGTACGTCTGTCGACCATCCTGCGAGGGGAGGCAGGCGACCTTTCACCATAGTTAAACACCATAACTATTTTAGGCCAAGCTAGACTCCTCCCTTTGCGCGAGGATTGAAGGGACAATGAGCAATTGTGGCAAGCACTGTCGAACTACTTTGATTCTTCCCCTGGCCCGTTCTCGCAACACGCTAAGCAGTCCATATAAAGAATAATCTTGTTTAAAGGAATAACTCTAATTATTATTTCTTTTATTATGTTCCATTAAGTTATGAAGTTACTCCGTTATCCGTTAATTCTAATTATGTGTAAGTTATTTAGGTACCTTTCTTTTCCTTTTTAAGTTCCCTTACTTTTTCTCCTTGGTTTACAATTATTTTATGTTTATAATATAGTTTTATGTTAATATTATATTCTGTATGTTCCATTTGGAAACAGGGGTGTGGCGATGTCTTGTCCTGGTTCATCTGTACTGTACCGTCAAATGACTGATCCGGTTGTTAGCAATTTATCGGGTTAACAACGCGGACACCATCCCTCCGTGGTAGACCAAAATTGAGATAGTCCCCTTTATTTTTCTTCTCTTTTCAGAACTCCTGTGTATAACGCGTTTTTGATTTGGTAATTAATCAACTGCCGCGCCTGTCTCAGTTCATAAATTAAGTACATCACTTTAATTATTCCTTCCCCCAGTGTCAACTACAGAAATCCACATTTCTCAGCTTCTTTTGTAATTTATCAGTCTTCAAGCTAGTGTCTTCGTAATTCCTTTTCCCCAGTACTTTTTTTTTTTTAATTACGTTTGTTCAATGTCTGGAACTGCCCTTGGAATTCGACAAACGAATGGACTAGTTTAACCATTCTATCAGTCTCATATTTTTAGAAATCGTCCTAGAAATCAAAAATTGGACATTATTAAGGAGCGGAAATGATATACATGATGTACAATAGCCGCATCTCTGGCGGGGTTTACCTCGCGTAGGCCAATGTTAGCCTATGGGAAATTTATCGCAAATGATTTACATGTCATCTTATATCTGTTTAGTTTTACGATATTTTCAAGTATGATTCTCAAATTCTGTGCAACTATTGGCTGCTTAAAGAAAATGATGTACAATAGCCGCACCTCTGGCGGGGTTTACCTCTCGTATGCCAATTTTAGCCTATGGGAAATTTATCGCAAATGATTTACATGTTATCTTGTATCTGTTTAGTTTTACAGTATGATGCTCAAATTCTGTGCAACTATTGGCTGCTTAAAGAAAAATGATTAAATGGAATGCAAACAAAAAATATCAGCCTACTGAAACTTTTTTCTTTTAAGAACCGCCATTTTATGAATTTCAATAAATTAAAGCAAGTTAAATTACCGAAAAGTATTGCAAAGTCGAAAAAAGAAGGTTTCAAACCTAGAGGAATTTAGGTTTTGTGTTTTAAACGTTTTTGTACGGAATATTTTCAGAAAAAATACTTTAATAAACAATAAACGGTGGTTGAGTTCTGGGCTTAAAAGTGGGCCATACATCATTGCATTCAGGTTGTTCTACATTTTTTTTTATGTATTTAATTTTATTTTTGATCAAAATTTAATTTAGAAGAATGCACGTAAGTTAAAATTTGCCCGAAAATTGTACTTATTATTATTATTAATTGTATTATTATTATTAATTCGCCAAAAATTAAAATATTATTAATATATATATATATATATGTCATGTACGAGCTATAGTTATCTATTAACATTATCATTATTACTTTTTAAATAGAAATATATCTATTAATAGTTATTTTGTACACTGTAAAAAATGAGAAATTATAAATTCTTAAAAGGGAAAATTAAAAACATTTTATCTTATATTAGCTCACTTTTATCTAAAAACACTTTAAATACCATATATTTCTTTCATGAAAATTTCTCATAATTCGCAATATTATAATAAATAAATAAATAAATGAAAAAAGTAGAAAAAAGAAAATAGTATTGTAATAATTCATATTCGGCATATTATTATTATTTTAACTAATATTATTACTTTTCTGGATTGTATCTGCGTACTTTTAATTAAAATAAATACGCGCATATTAAATATATTTTTATGCTAATATTTTTTTATTGCTTAATTTTATGTAATACGGTTCATAAAATAATAAAAAAAAAAATATCACATACACTACAAATCCAAATGAATGAACTGTTTGTCAATATTTATGTATAACTCACTGTACAGATGTTATAGCAAAGTGTTTTTGTTTTAAAATATCGCTTTCTTGGCAGAGAATATTTCTGTTCCAAATTTAGCATAACTTATTCCACTAATGAGTCTTTGGCCTCGTAGGAAAATATGATTTACAACAGTTAATTTATTTCTCAAATTTTCACAATTTATGTGAAGTGTCCGGAATAACGCTGGAAAAATGTAAAGGCATTTTTAAAAATATATTTTTGTAAATTTTAAATAGAAAGATTTACATTAAAAATAATGAATTAAATGTTAAACATAAGTAAGGATAGCTTTAATTTTTTTTTTTTTTTTTAAGATGCATTATTTCAAAAATATCATTCCCACTACAGTATGTTGAAAGAAATAATTTCGTTTAAATAGTTCATTTTCGATAGTTATCTGAGATTTATGAATACTTGAAGTGTAGTAAATCAAGAACAATCTATTATATTAAAATAGAAAGCATTTCCTTTAAAACCAAAATCGTAAGATTTTGGCATGCGCGAGAAAATTTTGAACCAATTCGGAACGGGAATAATTCTTTCTGTTTTTGCAGTGCAATACGAATACCGATGACAGAGGTCGACAGACGACATTAATTTTTCATACGTCTATTACAGACGCCTAATTAAAGCGCAATCATAAAAATAATTCACACGTCAATTCATTGATTCATACTTTCCAAGACAGTATGTTAAAATAAAGTAATTTGGGAATTCTTATCGGTTACCGCCATGCCCAGTTTCGTCGAAAATTTCTTTACATACCATAGTATTTCAGGATTTTATATTGTGGCGCAATCTTTTACCATATAAAACATACATATTCATAAAATTATTCTTTTCCATTCCTTAAAAGAAAAAAAAATCTTTTAAAATTAACAAATCCTCAGAGTTTATTGTTCTTCAAAAATTAACTTTTATCACATGAAATCTGCGTTTAGAAAAGTTGGAGATAAATATTTAAAATCAAAAAAGCTTTTTTTTTTTTTTTTTTTTTTTTTTCCTAATTATATAATTTGTGATATTTCATTTCCACAATATATTATAGAAAAAATGATATTGAAAGAAATATTGATATTTTATACGAGTAAAAATTTGCATAGTATAATTCATTATAAGAAATTTACTGAACAAATTAACTTTGCTAAAATATTAGATTCATTCCTATTATTTATATATTTATTTATTTATTTAACAGTATACTTTTGTTGAAATATACTATTTTGATAGAATAAACTGTTATATTGTTGTTATTCAACATAGTCTATTTCTAAGTGTAAATGAAATTAAAATTATAGAATATAAAGAAAACACAAAACAGTATTAAAATTTATTTTAAATTAAATTATTTTGTGATTTATAAATTTGTGATTTTAAAAATATTTAATATATATATTAAAATAATTATTTAAAAAAAAAAAAAAAAAAAAACTCTCAGATTTTTTTTTTTTTTTTTTTTTTTTTTTTTTACACCGATAGATTATAGATGGCTCCACTGTCATATTGTAATTGAAATAGAATATTATCGTTACAATCAGTAGCAAAATTATTGAAGCGCTAGCAAAAATTAGTATTTAAAAGATTTTCCCTTAATACCGTTTTGTTAAATAAATATTTCTCGAGCCATCATCTTTGTCTTATGCTGTTCCAGAAATGTATGTTGAAGACAAAAATTAGCATTCAAAAAAAAAAAAAAAAAATGTGTATGAAAAGTATTGTTGCGTGCTTTCTTTTAAACACGCTTTTATTAGTTTTACCTGTATGTATGTTTGTATGTATGTTGGTATGTATCAATGTATGTTTGTAACCGCTCTGGGAACAAACAAAAAATCTATATTGTAAAAAAAAGACCTTCCCTACGTGAACGGTGCGGCTGTGAGATAAAGCTCAGCGCTATGAACCTAATGGTCTAGCGTTCTATAGCCCAGTCAGGGGAGATTTTTTAAAAATGGGTTTTGTTTAATTCTAAATTATTTTAATTAAAGATTTAAATATATGTAAATATTATGGTGTGTCACTCACACGATTTTCTCTTACCCTGCATTTTAATACTAAGATAGATATTTTGCGCTTTTTAGTTCACATTTCTATAAAAGCGTGTTCTTTAATTTTTTTTTAAACTATAATATTATTCCAATCTTACCATAATTTATAAGTTCTTTCTTTTAATTACTCCTCACATTATTTTGGTCATATTTGGAGTAAATTTAGGAAACATCTAGGGATTTTATTTTTATTGTATGGGGGCACGCTTAAATTTTGTATATTGAACATTCATGAAAATTATTCCCCTTCTCCTCCAACCAAAAAATAGTTGATTACATCAGGGGGTTTTAAACTAGTTAAGAACAATGCGAAATATTTAAAGAGTAATGTTTAAAACTTTATACCGTGGAATTATTTGAGTTGCACATAATCCGTTAAATTTTTGACTAGTATAAATTTTTAATGTTGAGTACATATTTCTAATATTAAAGTTTATAAATGGAACTAAGACTGATGCAAAAATTAAATTATTTTATCATACTTTTTGACTGAACTCAGAATTTCTTCGTGGTAACTTATTAAATTTCTATTGATGTAAATATGTACTAATTGACTGCATATATTAAATATTTTATTTGTTTCATTTCCTTTAAATGAAAATGTTATAATGACAAAATATTTTTAAGAGATTATGGATTCTATCTAAAAAAATTTCAAGCATTTTCTTAAAAAAAAAAAAATAAATAAATAAAATAAAAAAAAATAAATAAATAAACTGCATTATTACTAAACGATGATTACAAAAAAAAAAAAAAAAAACTGCATTATTACTAAACAATGATAAAAAAAAAAAAAAAAAAAAAAAAAAAAAAACTGCATTATTACTAAACGATGATTAAAAAAAAAAAAAAAAGTAGCAAACATCTACCATGAGAAACGTGAAACATGCTTAAGAGGCTGAATGGGTTTATGAGAAGTTTATTAGAAGGTTTATTAAAAGAAGACATAATATATTTTTTAAGTTTCTGGGGTCATTTTGGTATGCATATCTTGCATTTTGCAGTAGCATGAATGAGATCATCAAAAATGATCACCATGTCAAGCTACAAATGAATGGTTCTATGCATTAAACAGCAACATCACGTCAAAATATTGTTTTAGAAATGAACAAAATTTTTGCCTCATGGTAGGGAAAGTAGCTCTACGATTCCGTAAGCTTGAACGAAAAACCCTCTCCTCGGGCTTTAAAAACATACCATTATTGTTAGCAAAAAATTGAAATCTACAGTTCAGACACTTCACTATTATGTCGAGGATGAATTTAAAAAAAAAAAAAAAAAAAAAAAAAAAATTGCAAATTTCGACGTATCTTTCTTTCATGGAGCATAAACAGACATTCCAACAACTACCAATAGGATAACTCCGGTTTTCCGAAAGATAAAACCGCTGCGTGAAGTGAACTTCAGTATAGCATAAAAATTTAAGCAGTTTTTTTTTTAAGCCCGTGTAATTGTGTGCTGCTGATTTTCGTACAGTTCTTTCCTGCGTAAACCCTACAGGTCAGAGAAATCACTTTTCCAAATAATAATAATAATAATATTTTATTTTATTCTTGAACCATGTTTCCTACGCCTAGCAGTGAGGTCGAGTCGAAAATCTTGCAGGGTTTCCAAGTTGACCAACAGGTTTGAATTTAGTTAGCATCCAGTCATTCGGTATTCCCTTATCGCTTATTTTCTCTCAACGAAAAGCTTGTCTCCCTATTTTTCTAGTAGACTCGATCCGCACTTACGCAGAGGCTTCCATGGTCGCAATAAATGTAGTTAAAGAGTACCTATTGATTAAATTTCGTTAAAAATAAACTAATCTGACACAAACAGATGTGTCTGACCTGTGTCGTTTAAAAAAAAAAAAAAACTGTTGTACGAAATACAGTGCCTTTCAAGAAAATTTTACATGTTTTTCACTCAGTCTTTAGGGTACAGTTGTATAACAGTGGAACGTTACATGTCTATTTCTGGTACATTTTAACAGTACATTTAGATATCTAACTGTCTATCTATATCTATATCTATTAGGGTGGTTCGAAAAAATCGATTTTTTTTATTTCGGAATCGCGTTACCTCTCAAAAGTTGTAGTTTGGTATCCTCAATTGCATGGGGAAAAATAACAAAGAAATTCTAAGTTGACATCTTCAGTTCGCGCATGAGGCTGAAAATTTGAAAAAAACATGTTAAAAATTGAAATTTTCAAAAAATAATAAAATTAGATTTTTTGTATTTTTTTATAATGCAACAGCCATAAATTGTTAGTATATAGCGTAGTTTCAACCTAAAAAAAAAAAGTTATAACTTTTAGATGATATATTCTGTTCGCGCACGAGGCTTAAACTTTCAAAAAAAAAAAAAAAAAAGTCAAAAACTGAACACGAACAGTAACTGACCGGCAAGCGCAAAGTTGGCGCCGCGCCGTCGCATTTTTATTCCATTGCCGACTTGTCTAGACACACTGAGGAAAAATTCTGTAACTGACATCTAGAATCTAGATTGTGGCTCTAGAAAAATAGTTCCGTGTCATCCTTATAAATTCTAGTCCCCTTGAAAAGCGAGTTCTAGAAGCCCGTATTAGAATTCTAGAGCATTTGCCTATATTCTCAAGGGCAAAGTTATTTAAAAATCTCTGCAAATAAATGAGACTACAAGAGGCGGGTTTCAGCAACTATAATCTTGGTGTATGACCCAATTCTAGGAAATCAAGTGCGAATTTCTCGCAATACAAAAGATTCAGAATATTCGGAGTATTCAGAATATTGTTTCAACATCTAGAAATGTGTAAACAAGAAATTCTTGACCATTTCGTCTATTCAGTTTATTGGCGTACCTTAGTTTCTCAGGACAAATTGGCAAGAAGTTGACTGACTGTGAAAAACTTCCTGTTGCTAATTTTGAAACGATTAATAGTGGGGAGATAAATGTGACCAAAACTGACTTAAAAAAGGACCAACAGTATTTACTTAATATTGTCGAAAGAATTGTAATGCTTGTAACAGAATCTTGTACTAAAGTATGTGGAGAAGAGAACAGGGATTGTTTCATAAGGACAATTTTGCTCTCAAGGTCAACTATGCCATCGTTTGACTATAAATCTCAATTTAAAACAATGCTCAACACATCTGAGGAATCTTAAAGACACAAAAAATAGGTAAAATCTATATATCATTCTGTAATTAGAAAGACATGCAATGTTATTATATACATATAAATGTGTGTAACTATACTTGTACGTATAATACTGTAATAAAAGGTTATATCCAACAAATTTAGAATTTTTAAAATACTTTTGAAACGTGAATATGCCATGTATGTATTATTGTATATTAAACACGAAAGTTTCAAATTTTAGAAGATTTTAATCCAATTTAAGGCGTATGCCGGAACTAAAGATATTATGTAAAAGCTATAAAATATTTTTTTTTAGGTTCAAACTACGCTATATGCTGAAAATTTATTGCTGTTGCATTATAAAAAATTACAAAAAAACTAATTTTATTATTTTTTGAAAATTTCAATTTTTAACATATTTTTTCAAACTTTCAGCCTCATGCGCGAACTGAAGATATCAACTTAGAATTTA
Organism: Salticus scenicus; assembly: GCA_963930645.1. Taxonomy (NCBI): domain Eukaryota; kingdom Metazoa; phylum Arthropoda; class Arachnida; order Araneae; family Salticidae; genus Salticus; species Salticus scenicus. The sequence goes on from OZ005659.1 coordinate 153,327,584, forward strand.
TTTTGTTATTTTTCCCCAACTGAGGATACCAAACTATAACTTTTGAGATTCCGAAATGAAACAAATCGATTTTTTCGAACCACCCTAATATCTATATATTTCTTTATGCTTCATTTACAAATTTTTGCAGTACAATCAGGAAAAGAAATATTTAATTTATCGTATAGTGATTATACTTACATTCTTTAAAGTTAATAATTGTGCTACAAAAACAGCTGTAAAATTTGTTTAATTACTCCATTACTGTTATAAATACGTAACTATAAAATTTTCTCATCAAATTTTAATTTAAAACATTTTTAATGTACGTTAAATATGCAAATACAGAATATCTATAAACCTTTGCAATGTTGTGGTATCCGCTAATTTCAATATCACTATTTTAATTTAATATTTATATGTTTCTGTTTTTTTTTTTTTTTTTTTTGTTTTTTTTTTTTTGCGGATTATAAATCGGGTTGTAATTTTTGTTATAAAATTCTAGTGTGAAATAAAAGCGGAAATCACATCTCTGATCATCATATTTAAAAAAATAAACATTTCGACAAATTTATATAAATGTGATTTTATGTAGATATAAAACCTTAGTAAAGTTTTTTTTTTTTTTTTTTTTTTTTTTATGGAAAATAGCACTATTTTATTACATTAGATCATTAAATTTTAACCCAAAATTAATGTCAACGACATGAAAATAATAATTAACGTTACAAGTAAAATACAGCAATTTTTACAAAACAATTTTTAATAACACCGAACATCCCTAAATACTCTTACAGGTATTTGTTAAAAAAATAACTAATTAATATTCATAAACACTACAGAAAATTTTCTCGATAAAACATCCACAGAACATGACTTTTTTAAAAAAAAATGTGATTACCACAAAGGATGAAGGAATGTAATTACGAAAATATGATAAAACATGAATGGAGATGAGATTTTAAAAGAAAAATAAGGAATTTTTGTAAGGATTCCGCAGAATTACATGCATCAAATTGTGGCTGTATGGAAGTGAATTGATAAAAATAATTAAGCTAAAAGGAAAAATGAAAAAATAATACACTAAACAGACTGTATCGTGTATGTTATTCAAATAAATTTTTGACATTGGTTAATGCTTAAACATGTTGGTAGAAGACTTTCCATAAAAGTATAATTGATAAATACGATACTAATTATTATTTTATAAAATATAAGCTTATACACGGAGCTACAAATTGAATGATTTTTATAACACATTATGTTTCCGCAAAAGAACATACTCACAAACATAAATAAATAAATAAACAAAATAAAAAATAAATAAATAAAGAGAGACTACATAATTATTCATTTATTAAATTAATACTTCATAAACAATTAACTAGGAACGAAATGGGAAATGAATATATTACAAAATAAGGAATTTATATAACATTCTTTAGGTTTATGCCAAATATTCTGTTTATTTATGAATTTATTACTTTCTTATATATATATATATATATATAAGAAAGTAATGGATTCGTGAAAATATAAGATAACACTAATTTTCGATGGATTTACATGTTTTGAGACTTCATGAAAACGATTTCACTGTTTTAAGAAAATTCTTGTATGTGTGTGTGTCAGAAAATTTGTATCCCACAAATTTGTGTATCTCACGAACCAATGATAAAAATTTAAACAAATTTTGTATTTCGTTATACCATGACAAAAATGTGTGCTGATTAGATTTGGGAACCAATCACTCAACCGGTGGCGCTGTGATCCCATTTTTTCTAAACTTTTAACATGGCAGTATAGGAAAAAATTTTATGATAAATGTACATAATGAGAATTTTTTTAACATGTGTCTGGGAAATTAGTATGAATCATTGACAATAGTAGTAGTAGAAAGTAGTATCTAAGAAAAAAATATGTGCATGTGTGAACATCGCCTCCTTCCTTCGGTATAATATGATCTGTAAATTTTAAATATGATTATCTTTAAAAGATCAAGTCAATACCTTGATAATTTAAAACAAATAGTGATAATACAGTGATTATTGGTGATTAGGTAAAAGTGATAATAGTAATTATTTAAAACGAAGTCATCATTTTTTGTTTTTTCATATTTTATCGAAAATAAGCTTAACATAAATTGCAGTTATTACCCAAAAATTGATTTTCTTTCGGCATTTAATGTTATAATTCTGCCAGATAAAAAGCATCTGCATTCATCATGGAAAATAATTTTCACAAATAATAATTTTATAAATAATTTGTACTGCATGAATTTCTGAAAAAATATATAGAAGAAAGTCTCGTGGTGGCCCTATCATACTAGTATTTGGTTTTGTTAAAAAGAACGTTAAAAAACCTTTGACTGAACATAACACATTTTTAACTCATATTTGTCTACAAAATGTTTTTTAACTTTTATAATATGTAGCAAATTACAGTTTTGTAAACGTGTCTTGAATGAAAATAAAGGCATGTGTGACAAAAGTACTCACTTTATTTATTACATTGTATATTTGCTATACACAATGATCAAATGTGACTTAAAAATGAAAACGTCTTAATATATCTCACGTAGAGAAAATATTTTAAAAAGAAATAGAATAAGTTTATACAGTTTAAATTTATAATAGAAAATATTTTTTAAACTATCAATTTGTTTAGAACATCATGAAAAATGTTTTATGCCATATCTAGCAAGCCAGTTTTTCTTTGAATTAATTAAAAGAATTTTAAATAGCATTAGAAATGTATCATTCTTACATAGCGACATCACTCATGTAATCTTCACTCATGTAATCTTATAAACACCATACAGACCAATTGCTAAATCCTGACTTTCGGACACCAAAAACCTAAACTTGTGTAAAAAACACAAAAAAAGTTAAATCTGAATATTTAATAATATATATATATATATATATATCATTATTTTAGTAACGAAACTATAGTAATGATAACAAACTCTAAAGTTTTTAAATTATTTTGTTTTATGTTTTTAGAATAACACTTTGCCTGAAATGCATAGTCTTAAACGTAATATATATATATATATATATATATATATATATATATATAGCATGCAAGAAAAGTCATTTTTTTCTACTCAAAGGACATTTCCATGAAAATAAAGAAGATTAAGTTATTATCTATATAATGTTTTTATTCGTATATTACCATAATATATCATTCGGTATTCTAATAATAATCGTTATAATAATATTCGAAATATTGACACATTTAATTTTAACAGTTATAAATTTTTATATAAAGTTCGTTTTAGAATCATTCTATTCTAATCTGACATTTAAAAAATTAATGGTGTTGATTAAATTAATCATAAAAGCTATGCTTATAAATTTGAACTTTTAACTTATTTTATTTTTAATTTAAGAAACAGCTTGTGTTGACACCTAATTTAAAATGGTTTAAAAAATAATTAAATATGGAGAAAATGGTAAAAATAAAATTTTGTCATATAACTTAAAACATGTTAATTCTTTCTAATTAAACATCGAGAATTTGTATTTAATATATCTTTTGTAAATATATATATATATATATATATATATGAGGTGAGATATGTCTAAATAACACACACACACACATATATATATATATATATATATATATATATATATATATATATATATATATCTGTGTGTGTGTATGTGTGTTACTTCATTAAAAATAATTAACACATTACACAGATTTTTAATCATCAAACATATATACATATACATGATGTCGTCTAATTATTGAAAAATATAATTTGTAAATGAAGGTTATAAAGATAATTTTATAAACAAAGAATAATATAAGTGAATAAGGAATCATACTTTTAAGAGTGAAAATTGAAAAAAAAAAAGAAAAAAATCGAATTATATGTGCAAAAAAATCGTTCTGTTAAATACGAAAAAATAAATCTTTATCTGCCTGACAAAAAATAAATTAAAAATTGCACTACACTGACGCACAGTTATAAACAAATTTTTTTATTATTTTTTATAAGTATACATATTCTTAACTCTAATGAATATATATATATATATATATATATAGAGAGAGAGAGAGAGAGAGAGAGAGAAGAGGGTATTATGTAATAGTCGGGAAATATGGAATACAGAGGTTTCGGCTCGGATTAGTGCTGTTATCTCATCAAAATACCATAAATTACTCACAAAGGATTACCATGACGCAATACAGTAAGATGTAACCACTTGTTGCTGTCGTACCATTCTCTAGAGAACAGAGTATGTTTTGTGTTTTTTAAAAGTTTTTGCAGGTAAGTTTTCAAACATTTAAACTTACTAGTACACATGTGATTTGAACATTGATATTAAGCATAATGTATGCTCAAAGAATTGTATTTTGTTACACATTGGTCATTTTTTAGCTGAAAATATTTTGTACGTCAATTGACGTGTCGGGTATTATGGAATACATTTCATAGTATCATCTGAAATTGACTTCATGTATTCAACTAAAGAAACAGAAAATAAAGATGCGGAATGTATCTTCTGTCACAGAAAATTTTCCGAAGATGATTTTATGAAGTCTAATTAGTTTTTCTATGGTTTAAACAGTTTAAACCACCTATTCCATATTATCCGACTTTTTTGTATTAACCTCCATTTGTAACTTTTGTAAAAGTAAACTTTTTATAACAACAAAAAACTTGTTTTGGATTTTTTTTCATTGACAATTCATTACAAATAATTACACTATGTACTTTTAGGGATTTTTATTTAAAACAAGTAAAGTTATTTTAGGAAATGTAAATGGTATTCCATTATTATAATTACATGTAACAGTAATAAAAATTAAGGTGAGGTACTAAATGAAATACACAAACTTTATTCTGTATACATAATTACATGAAAGTCAATAATTAAATACTTAATAGTTAAATTATCTTTTTAATGTTAAAAGCTGTCCTTAAAATATTTGAAAGGTTTACATGTTTTTACTAATAGTGATCTACTATATTTTGCTTTTGAAAATTCTAAGAAAATTCTTGTTTATTTCAACTTGCTTTAAATATAATAAGAATATATTATCTATATAAATATGTACATAGTTTATACTTTTATTTTCTTTAGTTGGCATATAAATATACGATATTCATCACTTCGCAATTTCTAATAAAATGGAAAATAATATATTTTACTATAACCCCTTTTTACTTTTGATTTTTATATTTCTACTTAAAACAAAAATGCATGCATACGCATACGTATTCACATTACATCATTTTTCGGATACCAATATATACAAATAACATATAATTATATTTTAATACATGTTATTAAGTCTACATTTGTTGTTATTTTTCATTTTTATTACCTAGACATATTCCCCATTTTCATATGCTTATGTGTTGTAAGTTTTCACAACGAATATTATTGTTAAAAAGAAAGTTCCAGTTAATATTTACGCAAATATGTTTTTCCTTATAACAATATTACTGTACCAGATTTCTGATCTAAAACTTAACTATTCTTCTTACAGACCCGATACAGCATATTTCAAATCTTATCTTTTCTTACATTCTTAAATTTTCTAATAAAATATTTATTTTTCTAAAATATATTCACTTCTTAAATAATAAAATATGGATGGGTCTCACCTGAAAACTTCTAATCCAAAGGTCCGGATGTGGAATGTGGCAGCTATTATTCATTAAAGAAACTTGATGAACGTAGCACTGCGTGAAAACAAAATTTTAATACTTTTTAGCATACACGTAAGACGAAACGAAAACAGAAACAAAAACTGTTTACAGATAGGTAATTAAACTAAATCTTAATATTAAAGTTCTTAAATGCTGATTAGTTTATAAATGTTCAAAAATGTTAATTCTAGTTCTTAATTGATTTAATTGTTCTGTTTTAGGACCGGGCGTCTGTAAACAAGACGATCTTAACATAGCCCCTTCTCTATTCAAGGTCCTGTTCTGTTCTGATTCTAAAAAGCACCTTTCTCGAAAACTTCTCATTTCAAATCGAAATAGTGTTGCAATCACGAAAAAGAGGCACGCGACAGTCTGTCTGGAAAGTCATTTTGTTCTGAAAGCAGAAGAATGAACGGTGGATTCCCGACAAACAACATGCATTGTATAGTGCGGAACTCATTTTATATAAGATTGATTTGACCTTCAGATGAACAAGAGGTAAACAATGCACCAATATATTTTATGCACTTCATAAAAGGCGAATAAGTCAGTTCTTGGTATTTGGTTTCCTGTTTTTAGAGGTTATATCAAAGACTTTTCAAAATAATATTTTTCCACTAATTTAAGTTTTATTTCTTTAAAATAGTTCCTTCGTGCGAAAATATCATACATAGAAAGTTACAGAATAGATGTTACTCATGCAGCAAAAATATATAGCATGGTCTGGCAAAACTTAGCAATGAAAGGAAATAAATTTATTGGATACACAATTTTTGTGTATATACGTACAACGTAGATATATATTCATGTCGGGAATGTTTAATCGAAAAAAAAAATTCCTGTTATAATAAAAAAAAATTAAATTCCGCGCCTTTTCGTATGCTATCTAATGCATCCATTCAATGTATTTCTACCTAAGCGACGACGAACAATCTAACACACTTTCGATTGCGAGAATCGCATAACAGTTCAGTATACAATTAAGTGTACAATTCAACGCACGTTTATGTTAATTCCACATAGATATTAATATTAAGACAATTCTTGAAATTCATTAAAATATTTTTTTTTCTTCTTTGATTTAGCTAGCTACAAACAATGTATCATACAATTAACTTACTAATGTGAAGTGTTAATAATTATATACTGTATATTGTTTAAATAAGAAATATTGTACTGCAGTGCTTTTGAGTTTGAATTTGTAAATCTATCATTGCTGATGATTTAATAGAACTGCTGCTCATCATCACGTAAGTAAACAATTATTTAAATAAATAAATAAATTTACGTACAATATTTTTAATTACAAATGAAAAAAAGCTAACACGATAATATGCATTATTTTTCATGCACAACAGCGCATTAAATAAAAATTGTAATATAATTTTTGTAGTAGTAGTTTATATTTATGAAAAAAAAAAAAAAAAAAAAAAAAAAAACACTTCATTTAAAAGTATTTCCTGCACAATAAAATATTTCCTGACGATTCAAGAAATACAAACGAAATCTTTCAAATTTTCACTTCTGTTGGCACTCCTGCAGTGCATTTTTTTTTTTTTTTTTTTTTTTTTTTTTTTCTGAAAATAATGCATAAGTTCAGATTTGCAAATTCTTGTTAAATCCTTACATAAACATAAATACTCTTCATTAACAAATACGATAATCAGGACAAATAAATATAAGGTCCTGCATCCCCTCCTTCCTAAAAGAACGAAGTTTTCATAAAAGTGCTTAATTTTTATTATGGAAATAATTCTGATTTCAAAAGCTTTAAACTATTCATCCAAACAGAAAGGTATTTATATGTTAAGTGAAGCCGCAATCCTTTATACCTGAAACATAAAGGACCTATATTTATTCCAAATTAATAAAATTCCATAGTACTAAGAGTAGGCATTATTTAGATTTGACAGTAAATGTTATATAAATTTATATGCAATTCTGTGAAGTAGTACCTGAGCCACAATATTTTTATTACACACATATACACAGACTGAAGGAAAGACTTTATTAAAATAATAATAATAATAATAATAATGTCAAATTGTGTTCTGAAACTCTTGAAACTCTCTCACGCAAATCCACCAAAACACGAAAGTTGAATTGTTTTACGAACCCAATACTCCCTTCTATTAAAAGTAGAATAAACTAAAAATATATGAGTAAAATAATACTTATGCCATCCATAACATAGTTATATGAAAATTGCGTCAATATGTCATAAATAATTTATTAATATGTTTACATGTTAAAAGTAAGTAACAAATTAAAATATATTTATTTACAAGGTTATGTATATTTTGTTTTTATTTCTATTTTGTTTATGACTGTTGTATCACTGTCTACGGTATTGTTTTATTGAAGCAGAGGATATATGGCTTCATCTTTCCTATTTCGTGATAACTGGGGAAAAAATATACACTATTTAAATATTTTTTACCAAATTATTAGAGTATTAGAGACATTTACTTAATAGACTAAATTTTAGAGATCGTAACTAACTATCTATTTATAGCTCTCCCTCTCTCTCTCTCTCTTTCGCTCAATGTACAGATACTTTTATAATACATATGTGTTGACGATACTTTATGAGTGGACTGTATTCAATAATTACTATTCTGAAGCTATTACTTCACAAACATTTAATTAAAGTATTATTTACATATATACAATTTATAGATGACGTATTATTAACGTATTCAAATATGTTGACACCATAGTCAACGCAAACTATAAAAAGGGTGAACCATATCACCGAACCAGTGTTGTGCAAGTTCACGAAAAAAACGAGCTAGTTCAAACTCAAGTTCATCGTGTAAAAAACGAGCTAGTTCGCGCTCAAACTCCTGTCTGAAAAAAATGAACGCGTTCAACTCAAGTTCATTTTTAAAAAAGAGCGAAGTTCATTAAAAGTTCATTTTTGAGTATTTTTTTTTCTCTAAATAGATCTTCTCGGTGACTCGGTGAACACTTTCATAGGTAATTTACATTTATTAAAATTGTCTATTACCATGAAAATTATTCTTAATTTAGTGTTTAATTAAACTTATAAACATTTAATTCTCAATTATAACTTATTCATTTAATAGTAGTAGAAATTTATTTAGAGGACACTTCTGAATAGTGAACCCACTGTTTTTGTGTATTTTTTTATTCTCAAATTTCCCATACTTTTGTTTATGCGCACAGTGGCGCACCCAGAAATAAATTGTGGAAGAGGCCTGAGTTGAAGAATAAAAAATACTATATATATATATATGTACTCAAAGCAATTCCAATCCTATGCCAGTATTTCTGAATATAAATTTTTGTTTTAGTTAAAGCAGAAATTACAAGAAAGTTTCTACAAATATTTAAGAAATGTGGTACAGTAGGACAACTTTATATGCAAGTGAATGTGGTATTTATCAAAATAGCAAATATAAACATGTATATGTCGATCCTTGTTCTATAAAATCATTTCCAAATAGAAATTTTTATTTTAGCTTAAAGCAGAAAACTTTCCAAAAGTTTCTCCAAAGATTAATTTTTAAAAGTTATGAAAGAAAACGGGTGTGAAATTATGAGTATATATACAATGTTTATTTTGAAGTATGATGCGTCATGGTCAATATCAAACAAGTCTTTGAAAGTCTGTCATTTCTAGATAAACGAAAATTTTTGAAAGATTTAAAATAATGGAATTATAATCAAAATAATTTTTAAACATTATATATAAGTTATACACTTTAAAAGTATTTTTACTTCCAAAAATATCTAAATAAAATAACATTTAAAAATGTAAATTTAAATTAGATTTTTAAGTTATTTTTGAAATAATTTACTTTGACAATATTTTTAATCTTTTGTTCTATGCAGCTTACTAATTGCTTCAATTAGAACTATGACAAGATTTTTCTTACTCTAACATGTTTGCTCAAGAGCCAGTTTGCTTAAATTAAGAGTTATTTATTTATTTTTGATAATGAAACTAGTATAATATAACATTTTCAAATGACAAATAATAATAATAATAGAAAGAAAAAGAAACTGAGAATATCCTACCCTGTCATTTTTAATTTATAAAGCAGGCTGAGTTTTTATTGATTATCAATAGCATGATATTAAATATGATAAAGAAATTAGTATGATTTAAAATTTAATAATAATAATAAAAATAAAAAAGAAAAGAAATCAAAAGAAAAGGAAAAAATCAAAAGAAAGAAAAAAAGAAAACAAAAATGGAAGAAAAAGAAAAGAAATTTAAAATGTAAAAGAATATACACTATTATCATTTTTAATTTATAAGCAATACGTAAAATTTCATGAAAAATGTAAAAAAAAAAAAAAAAAAAATGATAATAATAATAATAATAATAATAATAACAAGAATAAGCAGGAATCATTTTACATTTTGCTTAATATAATACATAACATCTCTATTGTATGCAAAGAAAAATCTATATTTAATATATGTTTTTTTAAAGAAAAATATTTACTTCTATTTTTATTTCTAAAGCAGGCTGCGCTTTTATTGATTTGGTATATAAATATGATAAAAAAATTAGTCAATTTATTACTTTCCGAACAAACGTATGAAAGGAAAGTATTGTAATCATGTCAAAAATCCGAATTCGAGATTTTGGTGTTTCAATACGTGCGCTAGCGTCTAAAAACACTTTGCTCGAATGCGCTGTAAGTTGGTACGCATATTGCATGTCACTGTAGCACGAACCCTATTGATTTTGGTGAATCTGGCACTTACAGTTTTTTTACAGGGACACAAAGAAAAATTCTTTATCACTATGGCCTGTGGGACCAAAATCTTAAAAGTGCGATAGCATCTAAACGCCTCATTCAATTGAGTAAAAATTTTATACATATAAGGTCACAGTTACTCAATCTGTATAGATTTTGGAAAATCTGAAACGAGCAAACAATTTATACACATATTATAGGTAATAGTTGCAAGAACTGCGTAGATTTTGATGAATCTAGCACTTATTTTTTTTTACAGGGACACAAAGAAAAATCCTTTATCTTTATTGCCTATGGGACCAAATTTTAAAAAATGCAATAGGGTCTAAACGCCTTATTCAATTGAACAAAAAAATTATACACATATTACAGGTCACAATTTCACGAACTGTATAGGTTTTGGTGAATCTAACACTTCTATTTTTTTTTTTTTTTTTTTTTTTTTACAGCACAGCAAATAATTCTGTATCATTATGGCCTATGGGGTGAAATTCTTTAAAGTGCGACAGCATCTAAATGCCTTATCCGTTTGAGTGGAAAATTTATATACGAGTCATATCACACAAACTGAGGTCACCATCACACAAACTGTATAGATTTTCGTGACTAAAAATTGTTCATCATATTAAATTATTTAAAGTGTGATAGCTAGTAAATGCCTTATTCAAACGAACTGAAAATTTATATACATGTTATACGTCACCATCACACGAACTTTATGAACTTAAGAGAATCTAGAATTTATGATTATTTTTACAGGGACGAAATGCAAATTTCTTTATCATTGTGGTATATAGGCTCAAATTTTAAAGTGCGATAGCGTCTAAATGCCTTATCCGATAAAGCTGAAAATTTATAAGTCACTGTTGCACTAACTACAAGCATTTTGGTGAATCTAGCATTTGTAGGTTTTTACAGGGACACAGCGAAATATTCTTTATCATTATGATCTACGTGTTCGGTAAGATAGCGTTAAATTAAACTTCGTGTACTATATAAAGAAAAATACTCAAACTACCTAATATAATTTTCTCTTTTGTTTATTTAACAACTCCTCTTACTTTACTTTATCTACAAAACCGTTAATTACTCAATTTTTGGAATGTCGAGTGGAGTCACTCCAGATTTTTTTTTTTTTTTTTTTTTTTTTTAATAATGACCAAAAAATAAAAGAAGAGAAGAAAAAACATTAGATAAAGGAAAGAATATATTATATTTCAAATAAATAAGGAATCAAAAACCTCATCGCTTTTGACTTATAAAGAATGTAAAATTTTATTAAAAATGAAAAATAAATAAATGAATAATATAGGTAGAAATCATTTTATATTTTGCTTAAATTAATAAATAAATTTCATCATTTTATATATTTTTAATAATAAAAGCTGTATATAGTCTCTAAAGAAAATTGTGTTTTCAATATCTGTTTATAGATAAACATGGAATTTTCTATTCTTAAAGCACGCTGTTGATCATATCGAATTTCGAGATAGTTAATCATGAAAAAGAAATTTGAATAATTATGATTTAAACATAATAATGATATAAACACTCATATATATGTTCTTTTTTAAATTCTTAATAATTATCATCTCATCAAGGTTTTACTTCCTGGTTTCTATGTACTAGAATGAATGATGAAATAATATAGCAATTTTACATATTTTTAATATGTTGATTAAAGTAATAAATACTCTCTTATTTTCTTTTTAATTATTATTATTATTTTTTTTTAATAATAAATACTTGTATTTGAATCGCACTCGAAAGTAAATATTCCTTAAAAATTATATTAAGAATGACTTTCACGTTCTAATTAATAACATATTTTTAATTTTATCTCATAGAGAAGCATAGAAATTAATATTTTTTGTTGGCTGTTATGTGCTTTTATAAAATTTTGAGGTATTTAAATGTGATAAAAAATATTTTGATTTAAAATTTAACAATAATAAATAATACATAATCAATAATAATTCTTAAGAAACATGTAAGCAAAATTAATTGAAATTTATAAAGAGTATTGTGTTTCATTTAAAAAGTATAATAAAAAATATCGCTAACAATGTTTCAACAACTATTTTTAAATTGTTATCGAATTTCGAAGAATTTAAAACTGATATATATATTTAAATATAGTAATGTAAATATAATATTTTGTAAATGAAAATTAAAATGATAATAATAATATATTCCACATATTTTATATAAAAATGAAATATAATATAGAAATTATATATTATAATTTTTGGAATTCTTCAAGAAATTTTTCAAATCTTATATGGATTTTGCTTTTCTAAAATTCATTTTCTGTTGATTAACGAAAAAAAAAAAATCTAAAATTTTATTAAAAATGAAATTATATGCTATTCTTATTTTTTCTTTTAATATTTTTTTTTTTTTTTTTAAATTAAAATTGAAATGAAATATCAAAATAGTAATAGTTTAATACACCTTTTCTTTATTTTTTAGAAAGACTGCTTTCCATTATAGTTTTTCATTAGCTTGAAGAAAAATTTTATATATTGATATTTTTCACATGGTCTTACTTTCTCAGAGAAATTTCAGATATATTTGCAAATGACTACGACGGAATGTAAAAAGTGTTAAAAGTGATAGTGAATGACTGAGAAATGAGAATACTCTACTAAAACGATCCCCGTTTTTTCTCCCCCATTTCTTTTTCTTCCTTGAAAATAAATCGAACAGAGAAACATACATTCACTATCCTATCAAAAGAGTGAGATGCTATCTGAGCTGTAACCAATTTCTGGTTATAAATTTTAGCTTTTTTGTGTGTGTTATAGCTAAACACTATAACACACACAAAAAAAGAGAAAGAAAAGAAAGATTCGCTTTTCCTAGTGTCCCCCTCTCTTTATTTTATTTTGAATGAGGGTATTTAAAAGTCGAAAGTGGTCACCAATACCCAGTGGCTCCAACATCTGGATATCTGATTATAGCCATCAGATAACAATTATTCAAGTTTCAACCAACAAAGATCGGTAAGCCCCGTAAGCTCCTTGTTTCCTGTTTTTACGACTTCACTCAATAGGTGGTCTCAGTCGCTTTAGGGAAGAGTTTTGTTTACATTCATCTAATAAGTTCAAATAATGCCGTTTTATATCAGAAAGAAAGGAAGTAAAAATCTGACTGTGAATATGAGAGGGAGTAAAGTTTTAAAATGTTGAAAAACAACAAGTCTATATTCGAAAAGTATCGTAAAAAAGAAATTCTTATTCATATTTAGATTTATTCTTCGCGTTTATTTATTTTTATTTTATGTCTAAAAACTTAAAGTGTGCGAAATTGGTGCTTTTATTATTTATAATACATTTTTTTTATTTAAAACACTTTCTAAATTAACTTAAATTGTCGTATAAATAAACTATTTGTAATAGTTGAACTCTGCTCAGATCCCCATCATATATTTGTTCTCATACATTTCTACTTTAGCTCATACTATGTACATGTTAAAAGATATGAAGTCTGTTTATCATTTGGCTCGATTGTAGAATGCAGTTCCTCAACTATTAGGATACCCTCCCGCCTTCCGCTTCAATATATTTATCTTATCCTAATTTGTTATTTAATTTTGTTTAGGTCAGTTTTATATTTCAGTTTTCATGCAATTCTATAGTATTTCCAATCCAATAATCTTCATATAGCAAGTGTTTGGGAAATATTGTCTTATTCTGCCATGTTTAGAAATTCGCAAATTTTGAATAATTTAGAAAGATTTCAAAGTGGAATGTCTATAGTCAAAAATGTTCATGATAGTGTCATAAATGATATTTTAAAGCTGGTCAGATAACTTTACGATTAAAATAATCCTCGTAATACACGTTTAATCGGTCGTTGTCGCAATATTTAAAATATAGCGTACTTATTTCCTATACATAATCCATTAAATTTGTAAACAATTGTTGATCCATTTTTGAGAATCATTCACATAAGATCATAGAGCATTGTTGCAAAATGAGTGCGAAACGAAAGAAATATATACATATTTTTAATTTAATTTGTAATATGTTATTTTAAGTTTTTGACATTAAAAAGAATTTTTAATTATATTACAAAGCTCAAAATGTGACATAAAAAAGAAATAGTGAAAATCCCCCCCCCCCTTGCCTCCCTTCAACTATATCATTTACTATAATTTTAACAAAGATTATGTTATATTTATACACAGTTCCAAAGAAATAGTTCACATGGTGATATAAAAACAATCATTTCGCCCCTTTGCCCCCCACCCTCCAAGATATGTGTAACACTTTTGTAATTTTATTTCAATCTATAATAGAGTGGTATAAAAAATTCTCTTTTGCATCTACACAAACCCCTTGTCCCCTAAGCTATATATAACACTTATTATGATTTTCGTAAAGAATAAGTGATAGTTATAATACGGAATATCGTTAAAATCGGTAACAAGATGATATTAAAAAGAAAAAAAAATTTCAGATCCCGAAGTATGTGTGACACTGCATTTTTTGTCATAAACAGTAAGTGACTATTAGACAAAATTTCATTAAAATCAGTAAGAAGAAGATATAAAAACAATTATTCTCTTTCAATATGCTCCTGGACCCCCCCCCTTCCTCCAAGTATATACTAAGTGAAAGTGGTACCAATTTAATAGATTGAAATTTCTAAAAATATGTTATGAAAATCATTCTTAAAATTCATTAGTTGATGTTTATTGTTTTTGCGATTTGCAAATATCAAAAGTACCCTTTCTTCCGGTGCCCTTTTTTCCAGGTGCCCTTTTTTCTGGGCGCCCTTTTATCTGGTGCCCTTTTTACCAGTGCCTTTTATTACAAATGCCCTTTTTTCCGAGATCCATTTTTCCGAGTTATTTTCTTTTCTGTCCTTTTCTTCTTCTACTTTCCTTTTCATATTTCAGACAAATATTTAATATGAGTTTGAGCTTGAGTTGCTTTTTCACGCTCAAGTTCGTGTAAAAAACGAACTACGCTCAACTCAAGTTCATAATTTAAAAAACGAGCGAAGTTCAACTCAAAACTCAAAATTTTTGAGCTACGCTCACGAACGCGTTCAAATGAACGCGTTCGTGCACAACACTGCACCGAACAAGATGAACAAGAGATGCTACTCTTATAACGAAAAACAATACAACTCCTCCGCTAAAGCGGGAATGCAAGTGAACAAGAGATGCGCGTCAAGGTTGCGCATATAGCCAAACTAAGGTGAGCGGTAATATACCGGCCCACCTTGAAACATTGTTTCAAAGTTACAGTTCTAATATGTAATACCATAATTATAATTAATTATACGAAAATATTATATATGCAATTTAAATAATAAAACTTATACAAGAGAAATATTAATAACATTGTAAACAATAAAATAATACAAATGAAATAACAAATTAAATTTAACTATATACATTATTCATTTTCAAGCTTTTTTTTTTTTTTTTTTTTTTTACTTTTCTGAAGGTAAAAGAGCAATTTTGGAAATAGGTCGTTTATATGTCCCATTTCTTGTTTTAACCGAAACTACGCGTATTTTGTTATCCTTTCCTGGAATAATTTCTACTATTCTACCCAAAATCCAACTACATATGGGCAAGTTTTCTTCCTTTAATAGTATCATATCCCCATTTTTAATGTTATTTGTTTCCAATTTCCATTTGTTTCTTTGTTGTAACGTATTTAAATAATGACATTGCCATTTTTTCCATATCCCTTGAACTATTTTAGTTAATTTTTGCCAGGTATCTAATCGATTATCTGGAATGCCAGAGAACTCGGGTTCGATCACCGCTGTGATGGGTCGACCAACTAAAAAATGGCCGGGAGTCAAGACGTCCAAATCTTCGATATCGTTTGAAAGGGGGGGCAAGGGGTCGAGAATTGAGGATTCCCTCAATTTGACAAACAACGGCTAAGAATTCCTCATATGTCAATTTAGCGTTTCCTACTGCGCGTTTCAAATGATACTTAAACGATTTTACGCCTGCCTCCCATAGCCCTCCAAAATTTGGGGCACGGGGTGGCAGAAATTTCCAATTAATATTCTCTGAACTTAAAAAATTAGTAAGGTTTTCATCAGGCTGAGTAGCTAATTTATGTAACCTTTTTAATTCATTATTTGCACTAACAAAATTTGTTGCATTATCACTGAATAATGTTTGGGCTTTGCCTCGTCTAGCGAAAAATCTTTTTAAAGTTACGATAAAAGCTTCGGATGTTAAATCGCTAACTACCTCTAGATGCACTGCTTTAGCAGGCATGCAAATAAAAATACAAACAAAAATTTTGTTATAGATTCCTTTTCTTTGACCCCGATATTTAATTAAAAATGGGCCACAGAAATCTATACCGGTACAATAAAATGGATGAGTTACATTTACTCATTCCTTTGGCAAATTTCCCATAAGTTGATTGACCGTTAAAGGTTTAAGTTTATAACACGTTATGCAGTTACGAAATATTTTCCGAGCTAAAGATCTCCCACTAACTATTCAATATTTTTTTCTAACGTGGTATAACAAGGCTTGAGTTCCTACATGAAAGAATTTTTTATGGAAATGTTCCATAATCATGGAAGATAATTTAGGATCGTGGGGCAACAAAAGGGGATGTTTACTATCAAAATTTAAATTAGCATTTTCCAGCCTTCCACCCACTCTTAGGAGTCCCTGAGAATCTAAAATTGGATTAAAACAATTTAATTTACCTGATACGGGCTTCTTTTTCTCTAAGCAGATCAATTCTGCGGCAAACTGTGTATACTGTACCTGTCTAATTAAATGCACTTTTGTGTCGTTTAATTCGGTGATTCGGAGTGGTCCAATCACTCTGTTTACTTTTGCTCTTGTATTCCTAATAAATCTAAAAATAAAACTACATATTCTAATTAATTTACAAAAATTATTTGTTAATGAAAACAAATCATTATAAAAGTTCTGGGAGGAATCCGTAGATTGAATTAATCCACACAACACTGCAGGGTTAGAGTCACACTGGTGATTATTTTTCAATTCATTCATCACAATACTATTATCACTGGGGGACAGATAGTCAGAGTCATTGTTTATGATACTACTGGATTTACTTAGAAAGTCTGGTCCCTGCCACCACAACTGATTATCCATTAAATCGGTGGTAGTTAGACCTCGTGAAATTAAGTCTGCTGGAATTTCCGCAGAGGACACATGGTTCCATGTGAAGTTTTTAGACAGTTCTTGAATTTTGGCAACACTGTTGCCAACAAATGTTTTCAATTTCCAAGGCTCGGTTTGGATCCAGGCAAGAGCTATTTGAGAGTCTGTATAGAGATAAATATTATTGATTTGTAATCTCAAAGATTTCAAAATTTTCACAATTAATTTGGATAACAAAACACAACCAGATAACTCAAGTCGAGGGATACAAACAGTTTTTAGAGGTGCAACTTGAGATTTGCTGCTTATCAAATTGGAGACAATTTCAGAATTATGAATAGACTGAATATACACGGCTGCTCCAAAAGCTAATAACGATGCGTCGGCGAATCCGTGTAAGTTTATTTGTTGTGCTTCAGGAATTAAAACATAGCGATTTATTCTAAGTTGTTCAAGAGCTTTTAACGAAGTGGCGAATTTTAGCCAATTTTGAGCAATAGGGCTTGGAATAGGGTCATTCCAGTCCAATTTTAATTTCCATAGTTCCTGCATAAACAACTTGGCTTTGACAATAACAGGACCGATGAGACCCAATGGGTCGAAAATACGAGCAATGTCTGATAAAATGCTTCTCTTTGTCATAGACTTTAACTGACACAAATTTATTTTAAATATGAAAGCATCTAAATTGGGTTTCTAGGCAACCCCTAGGGCTTTGGTTTCCTTATCAGAGAATGTGTACTCAGGGTATGTCTCTTTAGAAAAGTCAAGTAAGGAAATATGATTTGCATTCCATTTATGTAAATTCATTCCAGCGCTTTCTAACAAGTGTATAAGTTGTTTTTGAAGCTCCCTAGTAGATTCTAACGATTCTTCCCCACTTATTATATCGTCCATATACGAATCATGTAGCAAAATATCGGATGCCTTCGGATATTTCTCGGCTTCTTCAAGGGCTAATTGCTTCAACGTTCTAATGGCTAAAAAAGGGGCACAAGCGGTACCGTATGTTACGGTATTAAGTTCATAGGTTTCAATTTCTGAGTTCACATTATCTTTCCATAAAATTCTTAATAATTTTCTCTGATCCTCGGTAATCATTATTCGGCGATACATTTTTTCAATATCGGCCAAAAACACAAATCGGTGTTGTCGAAAACGTAACATGATTTCATACAAATCTTCATTAACGACACCTTTATAAGTTATGTCGTTTAATGATATTCCACTAGTTGTCGGACTCGAAGCATTAAATACAACGTGAAGCTTCGTAGTAGATTTTTCGGGCCTATAAATGCCATGATGGGGCAGATAATAACAGCTAGATTCATTTAAATTATCAACAATTTTTGTCATATGATTCAAATTAGTGTATTCTTTAATAAAATCACAATAAAGATTTCGCATGGTTGGATTCTTTTCTAAACGATTCCATAACTGCTTGAGCCGTTTTTCTGCGATAGATTTAGACTCCCCAAGGACACTAGCATCTTCCTTCAAAGGCATGGCTACCATAAATCTTCCCGATTTATCTCTCCGATAAGTTTCTAAAAAATGTTTCTCACACAATTGTTCTTCCTGACTAATTGGACGTAAGTCAATTTCAGGAGCTTCTATTTTCCAGAATTTTTGAATGGTTTCATTAAGATAATCATTGCATGCAGTAAAAACGCAAAAAGTATTTTCAGATACATTGCGGTCTATGGTTCCCGCAACAATAGGCCCAAAAACGCTATTCTGAAAGGTGAATTGTCCTGTTTTAAATTTATCTGATTTTAATATTTCATAGAAAAATTCAGCACCAACTAAAGCATTTATTTTAGATTTTTTCCAAAATTCACTATCAGCTAATTCAAGGTCATGTGGTAGATTTAAACTTCTTATGTTTATATTGTGTGAAGGAATGAATTCTGTTATTTTAGGTGTAATTAAAAATTCAATTGGTTCACTAAATGAATCATCTTTATTGGAAATAATGGTACGTACTGAAGATTTCACATTTGTCATCTTACCATTAATTCCTGAAATATGAATATCGCATTTCCTTTTTTGCAAATTCAATAAATTAGCGAGTTCTCTCTCTAATATGTTACATTTGCTACCATTATCAAGAATTACACGAACCGGAAACTTTTTTTTATTGCTACTTTCCAAATAAACTATAGCAGTTGACAGCAATATATGTTTTTTACCTTTTAAGATTGGATCATTAATCTCGTTATATAATGCCATCGAAACATTATTTTTTTCTTTCTGCAATTCAGGATATGAATCATTTGATGGAAGCAGGTGCGCGGCGACGTCTATCTGTGTCGCCGTCTGACTTTGCGATTTGGATCGAAAATTATTACTTTTTGTTCCCGCAAGGTTCGATGTAGAAGTGAATTATGTTTTTTAGAACAGATATTACAAAATTGATTACTTTTACAATTTGATACCTGATGATTGGATTTCAAACAATTAATACATAACAAATATTTTTTTACTGTTAGGAATCTTTCGTGTTCATCTAATTTTAAAAATTCACCACATTTTGACAAGGAATGATTTTTTTTACAAAGTGGACAATTTTGATCATTAAAAAAATCATTTTTAGAAAAGAAAGTTTTTATTCTAGTACTCTTTTCCGCAATCATTAATTTCGGTTTAATACTCGAGACACATTGTAAGTTTTCTAACACCAAGCATCTTTTTTGTAAAAAGTTAATAAAATCGCACCATGTTGGCAATTCTGTAGAACTTAAAGATAATTCAAATTGTTTTTTGGATTCTTTATCTATTTGTTTAAGAACCACATTTATGAGTAAGGCCTCCGTAAAAGGATTCATTTCCAATCCTATACTTTTGAGTGCTCGAATATTTTTTTGACAACTATCTGTAATTGTTCTCAAATTTTTAACTACATCTTGAGACAGATTCTCTACGTTTAATATCTCATTTAAATGAGAATTAACAATCATTCTTTTATTTTGAAATCTGTCTTCTAGTGCTTTAAAAAGTGACATATATGAATCGTCTTCTGTAATTACATCTAGTGCTCTTCCACTAAGTGTAGATTTTAGATAATACAGTTTTTGATTGTCCGAAAGTTTATCATTCTGATAAATTAAGGTTATAAATTGATCTTTGAAATTAAACCAATCATTATATTGACCATTAAATTTGGGTAAAGGAATTTCTGGTAAACGAAAATTGATAATAGGATTATTTACTTTTGATTCATTTGAAATAATTTCGTTTTCATTTTTACTAATGTTATTAGAGAGTAAGAATTTTCGAAGCCTTACCTCTAATTTTTCTGTCTCTTCTTCCAATTCTTCGAAGGCGTTCATTTGAACTTCCAGTTCCGATTCATCAGCTATTTCGTAATACTGGATTTTCAAATTATCCAGTTTGGTTGCTATATTTTGAAGATAATCCTTCTTAATTTCTAGAGTTATAATGTCTTTATTCTCGTCACTAACAGTCTCTAAATATGTTGATATCTTAGTCAAATGGCCTTTCAAAGTTCCACGTTGTCGATTTAGGATAACTAATTTATTTTTATCCATCATTAATTTTCATCAATGAGCACCACACTTTTCATTATATTACGATTGATATTCCTCCGGTTCTACTAGACCAAATGTTGACGATACTTTATGAGTGGACTGTATTCAATAATTACTATTCTGAAGCTATTACTTCACAAACATTTAATTAAAGTATTATTTACATATATACAATTTATAGATGACGTATTATTAACGTATTCAAATATGTTGACACCATAGTCAACGCAAACTATAAAAAGGGTGAACCATATCACCGAACAAGATGAACAAGAGATGCTACTCTTATAACGAAAAACAATACAACTCCTCCGCTAAAGCGGGAATGCAAGTGAACAAGAGATGCGCGCCAAGGTTGCGCATATAGCCAAACTAAGGTGAGCGGCAACAATATGTATATGAGTGTTTACGCTCAAAGTGTTAAAGTTTCAAATTTTAAATTAATAATATTTTTTATTTATTTATTCTGAAAGCAGGATATATAAATATAAATATAAAGCAACTTTTGTGTAATTTTATCTTTTCTTCCAAAATCGGTTACTTTAATCATTTAAAAATAAGAATGAAGAAGGTAGTGATTTTTACCGGATATTGCTACCTGTACCCAGAAAGCAATAGAGCTCCTTATATACGATATCCGGAAAAACCACTGTCTGTTTTATCCCTACAATAAATGATAAAATTGAAAGTTTCTGAAAGGAAAAACAAAAGAATCTAAGTGCGGCGATTATTTTTTTTTTTTTTTTTTTTTTTTTTGTCCTTTAGTGTAGTCGTAGGAAAGAGAAATAAATACATAAAAAGAAAAGTCTATGGTTAATTAAATGAAGATAAAATTTCAAACTTTCAAGTTTTCCCGACGTTCCCCGATTCATAAGAAATTCCAGCACCGTACCAATAACCCGAAATGAAATACGTCAAAGACATTCTCATAATTGATTATAAGAGATGCCTGCTCTTTTAAAACTGTTTCCCATATTGGAATTACTTTTGTTAAATTTTCAAGTGCATGGGGTGTCTTTGTGGTCTGTGTTTGGAAGGAACTTTTTACTGAAAAAGATAAAAAGATTAAATATTTTATATTTTCTAATACGTTTTTTTTTTTCTTTCTTTCTATTTTTTCTTTCTTCTTTTTGTGCATTAGTATTTATTTTCTTCTAAATGCGCATAAAATAGATTCAGGAAGAAGAATCCATCTGTTTTATGTGATATTCATTCAATATATGTTTATTCACTTATTTGTTCATTATATATTTATTCCTTTTTTTATTCCTTTATTTATTTATTTATTTATTCATTCATTAAATATTAGAAGAAAATATAGCATTCGAGAAAATTTGGTTGGTAATATAGCTTCATGCGTTTTTGAACAATAATTGCGTATAATATAACTATCAATCATTACCAACGGACAGGCACTGCAATGACGTGTATTAATCTTTTCACGACAACTGTTTTATTAGTATCATTATCATACTCTTTCTAATCAAAATACTTGTATCTATAGTACATTGATTGTACAAATACGTATGTTGTGTACACTCTTAAGAAATAAAATAACATAAAATTCCTTAAAGAACGTACACTGGAGGAGTTACAAAATTTCCAAATGATATGAATCCACGTCTGTGGTTACGATAGTATTACACTCTTTGTCTAGGGGTTAATGTTTAACAAAGGTCCTTCTCTTTAGCACACATGTATACAAAACGTTAAAGTATAAAAATGTTTTAAACGTTAAATTACGAGTGAAATACTTTTATGTTAATGCTTAGAAATTCATCAAATATGTAGAAAATTGTTTCAAGTAACTGATTTGCCAAAGCGAAAAAGCCTCGAGTACAAAACGTTAAATATACTCAATTAAAAATCTGGTTTTGTAACTCATAGTTATAATTAATACCAATCATTTCATTTTTCAAGTACTATGTTGCAAATGTATTGCATTTTGTACTTTTCATTTCTGGCATATGGCAAAAATTGGGTTTACTCGGAAATTCATATAACAATTTTAATGAAATTTTAGGGTTCGGAGCTTTTAGGATAAAATATGAAGGAAAGATTGGGATTATCCACTTTTTCAAGGAAATTTGCGTTTGTTGTTATCCCATTGTATACCCATAGTCTCCTAAATGCCTGTCGCGTAGCTCGGAAACTTGGCAACTGTTGAAGCGGTAGATAGCGCCACCTGGTACAGATTGCGTGACTTTTTTATTCAACAGCCACCAAAAATAATTTTTAAAAGTGAGATATAATATAAATAAAAGGCGAAAAGAATCGAAGAAATTATATATATCAGATATCACTTCTTAAAGTTATTGTTGATAGTTGAATGAAAAAGTCGAGCAATCTGTACCAGGTGGCGCTGTCTACCGCTTTAACTGTTGCCAAGTTTCCGAGCCACGCGACAGGAATCTAGTTTAGGAGGCTATGGTATACCGCTTGCAACAAATGGCAGAAATTTGGTTTACTCTTAATTGTACATAAAAATTTTAGTCAAAATTTGGAGTTAAGTGCTTTTGGGGTGCTAAATGGACTGGACTTATCCACATCTTGAGGAAAAGTCGCCTTCGATGTTAAACCCTCATTTGCCTTTTGCACCATTTGGCAGAAATTGTGTTTATTCGGAAATGGACATAAAGATTTTGATGAAGTTTTGGGGTTAAGTTATTTTGGGGGAGGAACCAATTAGACCTAACCTTATATTCAGGAGAATTCGATTTTGCTGTTAACCCTTTAACTACCGCTTGCAAATAGGCAGAAATTGAGTTTGCTCAAAAATGGATATAACAATTTTGATGAACCTTTGGGGTTGCGTGCTTTTTGAAGTAAAAATTCGATGCTCATCTTCCGGAAAACTGGGGATAGCTGTTACCCCTTTATATGTTGTTCACAAAAAATGGCAGAAGTTAAGTTTCTTTTGAAATGAACCTAATGATTTTGATAAATATTTGTGATTAAAATATGCTTGAGATGAACAGTTAATTAGTTTTATCCTCATTTTTCTTAAAATCAAGATTCGCTGTCAACCCTTTATCCGACGTTTGCAAAATATGGCAGAAATTGGGTTTTTTCTTGGAAATCAATCTGCCAATTTTGATGAAAGTTTGGCGTTATGGGTGTTCTGTAGTGAAAAATCGATTAGATTCATTCTTATATTAGGAACATTTTCGTTGGCTGTCAAACGTTTATCTTCCTGTGTAAAATATTGGAAAAAGTTGGTTTACTCGAGAATAGATATAATGATTTTGAGTAAAAGTTTTGGTTAAGTTTTTTTTTTTTTTTTTTTTTTTTTTTTCCCTTTATGTAGTAAACAAACAAAAAAAAAAAAAAAAAAAAAAAAAAAATGATTGGACTTATCTTCCTTTTAAGAAAAATTGTCATTCATTTCCAACCCATCAGCCGCCTGCTGAAAAATATCGCTGAATTTGGGTTTGCAAGGAAACGGTGATAACGACTTCAATAAAATCTTATAGTTTGCTATATATATATATATATATATATATATATATACGCTTCTTTTTTTTTTAGAAAAGAATGTTTGTCGAAGAAAGAGTCGATTGTTTTTAATAAAAACGTAGAATTAAGTTTTTTTTTTTTTTAATCTCATTTTTAATGAAAAACTTATATAACATATCATCATATCCTGAAAATTTATTAAACACTGTCGTGTTAATTCTTATTCCGATATCGCAAAGTGTGTCTGGAATTTGTTTACTTATGAAAACTGCTCGAAATAGTTTAGTAAATACTTAAAGCTCGGGGAGTTTTTTTTTTTTCTTAGATGACAATTGAATTAAATTTTCCTCATCAAAAGAATATTTAACATTCAAAATTAACCCTCGTTTCGCCCTTTGCAAAACTGTGCTTTCTATGAAATGGGTTCAAAGATTTTGATAAAAAGTTAGCATTAATTTTTTATAAGATTTGATACCCATCTAGTTGATCCTCTAGTTCACGAACATTGACGTTTACTGATAAACCTCGTTTTTCACACGGCAGAATATGGCACAGATATGGTTTTCTTAGAAATTATTCGAGTGATTTTGATAAAAATTTAGATTTAGTTCATTATTAGTTTACAATTGAACTGGAAATACAAAAACCTAACATTACCTTTAGGGCATTTAGCATTTACTGGTAGCCTGCGCTTTCCGTAAGAAGAAAATGACAGAAACTATTTTTTAAGTACTCGGACAATTTTGATAAATAATTAGAATTAGTTTTTTTTTTTTTTTTTTTTTTTTTTTTTTTAAGATGACATTTAGATTTGAAATAGCCTCATGTTCAGTATGGTTAGCATTCACTGATAATACACGCATACGACATACACATTGTATTCTTAAAAATATCTGGAATGATTTTGAAAAAAATAAATAAATAAATAAATCAGTTTTTTTTTTTTTTTAATTAAAAAAATATAAATAAATAGAGGGGGGATATATTTCTTTAAGTTCAAATTCAAATAGTGTTTACCGTAAAATTCCTATAGTAACCCCCCCCCCTATTTTTTTCAAGGGGAAATTTGTCAAAACTGGGTGAGGGGTTATATTCGGAAGTTTCCGGAAAAGTACGACGATTTCGGAAGGGGGGAGGTTATAATCAGAAGTTTCACAATCTTTTTTTAGAAGTATTATTAATTTTATTCATATTATAATATATATTAATGGTTACTAAATTGTATTAACAATATAATAATACTCATTATTATTTATTAAAGTTTATTAATAATAAAAAAAATTTATTAATCAGTTTAAATTTGTATTTTAGCAAAAAAAAAAGTATTCGGAATAACAGAAACAAAAACAAACATGTGATAAACAAATCGCGATCACGAAGCGAAGCAGTCTCATAGAATTAATTGAGCAGTCTAGAATTCACTAGCAGTTAAAAAACAGTTAATTGCACTGTTATTAACTGATATGAAAGAACAAAACAGGATGAACAATAACTATTAAAGTTACATATGCAAGTACTATTACGGAGTTATTACGCTGTTTAATGATTTATAATTAAAAAGATAACTTAAAATTTAGAAAAGAGTTGTGATCGTAAAAACAGAGTTGCGTAAGGAAGATTGTGAAAGCCACGGCCGCCTGCGGATAGCAGTTAATGTTTTGGAGTTTAAAGAATGTAAACAACACCACATTTTTTTTTTTTTTTTTGGAGTTATTTTACTTTAAAAAGATGAGTAAAAATAACACTTGGATACGTTATATGCAAATTAAAGTTTCTAAATAAACATATAAGACTTCAGAATTTAAAAAAAGTATGTTTGCAACGCTCATGGGAATAACGAAAGAGTGGCGAACTTAGCCGCCAAATGTAAGGGAGGGGGGATTATAAACAGAATTTTCCGTAAAAGCAAAGTATGCCAAAGTTCAGAGGGGAGGGGGTTATAATCGGGAGGGGGTTACTATAGGAATTTTACGGTAACTATCTGATTTCAGTTGTAAATGCATTAATCTGACCTCTTATAACATCTGGAATTAAAAAAAAAAAAAAAAAAAAAACCTACTATCAAATCAGCGAAATAATTTTAACTAGTATCACCCAGTGGTCGAAACTCGACCATTACTTTTGCAAAGCGAGGCAAAGCAAATTTATTGCCTTGTCCTAAACGGAATGCAATTGCAACACAGCTGCGGCAATTGTTTGCCGATATTCACTCTAACTGAATCAGCAGAGTTTTACTTAATATAACTATTTCTCTCTGTAGATCTTAGCCTTTCCTGAAATGAGAGAAAATCGCAACGGGAAAACGTCCCTTGTTGTGACAGCCCAGAGGTTAATAGGTACCATGTCAAACCAAGGCCCAGTCCAGTATCAAATTCTGTTAAATTAATTCGATTGGTTCATAAAGTACAGTGTTTGAACAAAAAAAAAAAAAAAAAAAAGATATTTTTCAAAAATGGTCGAATTGAGTTCGGAAAATTTCAAAACGTGTAACTTTATAGAAAACCGAAAATCTAAAACTTTTCTTAATCATATATTTTCTACTTATGTATGCAGAGAAAAGAATGATAAATCCACTTTTTAAAAAATAAAAATAAGTAGTCAATTTCACTTAATTAAAATGCAAGGAAATCTCAAAACGTGTAAATTCATCGAAAACCGGAAATCAAAAGTGTTTAGGTATCTTCTACTTGCTTCTTCTACCCACAAAAGCTAGCAATAAAGACACTTTTTCAAAAAATAAGTAGCCAATTTCAGTTAATTGAAACGTAAAGAAAGCTCAAAACATGTAAATTCAGCAAAAAACGGAAATCGGAATTTTTTCCGTATCGTCTACTTATACATGCAGCAGTTAGTAACAAATCCATTTTCCTTTTATTTTGTATATTAGTTGAATATTTATTGTTTAAATATCACCCTTTGAAATGAAATGTTTATCTTTACATTCGAAACTGGAAGTTTGCCATTTTTTTTCTGGAGTTTTGTGATTTTAAATTAAAATTTTATTAATTTTACAGAAAAAATAACTCAATCAAACACATGTAGATAGTAACTTATACATAACTTAACACAGTAACTTATATAAAACTATACCCAAATATCGGAATTAAAATCGGCAGATAATTTCCGTTGTTTTTTAATAATTTTTTACAAAAAATCCAATGGACGATTAACATAGAAAATCCTTTTCATGGCTCCATCGACAGACAGTGACGTCATCACTTCGCTTGCGTATAGTGATGCTACATTATACAAATTACTGTGTCTATGGTTTTATTTGAGCTTTATGAAATTGCCAGATTTAACAACTTTCTACTTTTAGATATTTTTTAATGTAAAGGAATACGTGTATAAAAGAGAAAAATGGGGGAAAATGCATAAAAAATAAATGTATTTTTAAGTACCTTCTTGACATCGTAAGAAAATAATATTTGTATTCGTACCTTCCGGCTAACCATACCTTTCGAATGATACCATTTTCAACCCTCTACTCCCATAATTAATATGTTAAAAAGGGACTACAAATTTTATACTTGCCTATTAATATATAGATAATTGAATAACTGAAAAATGATTTAAAAAAATAAAAATAAAATTGCATCTCTCAAAATTTATTACTATTATTTGTTTGTTTGTCATATCTGTAATAAATTACGAAGCTTGCCAGAGTAAGCTTGTTCACACAATGTTAAAAATTTTGCAAATTAAACTCAACGTCAGCGCTTTCCATCATGCAGTGGCTGCGGTACCCAAATAAAAATACCTGTAAAAAAAAAAAACCTCAATTGTGCTTTCTTTAAAAATGTTACCTCCTATGCTTTTTAATGAAAACAAGAATGAATTCTGGCCCTCGATGAACATTATAGCTATGATTATTGACTTGAAATTATCAGCGCATATTTGACTTTAAATACAATATATGATAGATGTTCGTTAATACGTATTGTCGAACCTCATTAACATGAAACTTAAGGTGAATGAAAATTTTGTTCATAATATCAGTAGCTCATGCTATCAGTAGCTAAGCTCCATACAACCAAACTAATATTTTTTTTGACAGAGATTGTGGAAAAAGTTAATTTTAAAAGTAATTCATGTTAAGAGTGTTCACGTTAGCGAGGTTTGACTGTAATTTCAAATAAACAATCACATTTACAGTGTTTAGAGTCAGAATTAATTAGTCTAAAATATAATTTTTTAAACAGATTTTCAAATGTTGTAAATTGCATTGCAAATACGAATAATTTCATGTACTAGTAATTGAAGAAGAAAATGTTAATGTACGCAATTTTCGAAATTAAAATTTTGGTTAAAAAAAAATAAATAAATAAAATTATTGGAAAGAAATTTCTTATAAAAGATGACTTTATCATTATTTCTTTTAATAATAATAAAAAAAAAAATGTATTATGTGATGTTCCATAAAATTATTCAGACGCAGGTGAATCATTCGAAAAAAAAAAATCATCTGACCAAAATACATTTTTAATCACTTTAAAACCAAATCTATAACTAAAATAACATTTAGGAATGATAAAATAACATTAAGGAACGAACAAATATAATACATACTAACTTGTTCTAACTAAAGTAAGATTTCAGAAATTATATAAATTGTAAGAAGTATTAAAAATAGTACTTCTTAAAAAT
Organism: Salticus scenicus; assembly: GCA_963930645.1. NCBI lineage: Eukaryota > Metazoa > Arthropoda > Arachnida > Araneae > Salticidae > Salticus > Salticus scenicus. Next base: position 153,356,763 of record OZ005659.1, read on the forward strand.
TCATTGTAAAATATATTATTTATATTAAACGGGGTTTACTTATATTTATACGGAAAATATGCAAAATATGAATATTTTAAAAATACAGGAAATTTTCCGTTCAGATGTGAATTTGTTCAAAAACAATTCTATTTTAATATTAAATACGGAGTATAGCACAATTAAACAAATTTTATTCGAATGTGCGCAGTGTCAGCCTTAGTGGTTCAGGTTCCGCCAGAATCCAGATGGCTTTGTCATCGAGCAGTGACGTAACTATAACATAACCATGACGTAATACGCTACCATTTGTTTTATTGTAGTGAATACAAGTACTCGCTTTGGTAAAAGTTAATAATATTTGTGTATAGTTCACAATTTATGAAGATAGGGACAATGTTTGAAAACATTTTAACCTGCTGTTAACAGTAGTTATGAATTTGAAAAAATTTTATGAAAATAATATGCATTAAAAAAATTATGGTTTACCTTAATAAAAAATAATATATCTTATGAAATACATTCTGACAAACCATATTACTGAAACTAAACAAAATTAATATATTAATAGTTTCATGCAAAATATTTGTATTTAAAATATCAAAATATTAGTACCTGGGCGTTTATAAATTTATTTTCTTATTTACTGTTATAAAATGCTTGAAATTGTAAGCATGCATAAAAATAATTGGAATACATTGTAAATCATAATGCGGTAATTCCCGATATTGTGTGTTTTAACTTTTAATAATATGTGAGCCACTAAACAAAATGGTAAATAATGATTTCTCAAGTCTCTAGTTAATTGATAATTTGTTCAGATTATGTATCTAATTATAACATTAATTGATACATGATCTAAACGGTATAATTTTAATATTCTATAGAGATTATAAACAATTCATTGTTATAAATGAAGGTAAATCTTACATAAATATTAATTTATTTCAATAACGGAAAATGATTTGATTTATGACATTAAGCATTTCTATCTTTCCTTAAAATAAGATTAATTTAGATTACATCTACTGTAAAATTTCATATACTGGAAGTAATTTAATTTCTAGTCTCTAAAGACCTATTATTACGTCAGTCGCAACCATTAACACTTTGGGAAAATGTATTTTACCGTGTTGAGCGTACAATGTGTTAAATCGTTAAAGTATAATTACATAATATTATGATATACATTGTCTCGTCATCAATCCATGTTGCTATAATAAATATGATTTATGGAAATTTGTCGGACACTTAATACAGGATTTATGGAATATAATCGATACAAGATATGTTGGTAACATATGAAATAGATAAATCATATAATTTTAGATTTTACCATTCATATGTATTGATTGAAGCATGTGAAAATTTATATATTTAAAGAACGGCTAAAATTCCGCTAAAGAGACATTAAAACACATTCACTAAAATTGCAAACTAATATGTTTTACAGTTAATCAATTGTGCTGGAAAAAGAGTTATGAGTTTTTCAAATAATTTAAAATAAAAATTTTTATTTATTGGTCTGATTGTTTTGATAAATAAGTTATTTAATCTTGTAATTAAACCAATATTTATTTAAACTTAGAAAAACAATATTTTCGTAACTTCCGGGATTTCAACCAATACATCATTATAAATGCAAATAATTCTTATAAAAATACTATTTTATTCCAATAATGTAAAATTGTTTGATTTATAATAGTAATCGTTTCTAATATTCCTTAAAATTAAATTCATTTATATTACATATACTGTAAATTTTCGGATACTGGAAGTAATTTAAGCTCTAGTCTCTAAATACTTAATATTAAGTCAGTCTGCAATCATTAACACTTGGGAAAAACGTATTTTATCGTGTTCTGTCACAGCCTCCTAAACTAGATGCCTGTCGCGTTGCTCGGAAACTTGGCAACAGTTCAAGTGGTAGACAGCGCCACCTGGTAAAGATTGCGCGACTTCTTTATTCAATAGTCACTAATAAGTTTAAGAAGTAATATATGATATATATAATCGACGTTTCTTCGAATCTGTTCGCCTTTTATGTGTATCAAATACCACTTTTAAAAGTTTTTGGTGGCTATTGAATAAAAAAGTCGCGCAACCTGTACCAGGTGGCGCTGACTACCCTTGAATTGTTTCCAAGATCCCAAGCCACGCGACAGGCATCTAGTTTCGGAGACTATGGTTCTGTGTAGAATGTGTTAAATTTAACGCATAATTATATATCATGATATACATTGTCTCATCATATATCCATATTACTGCAATAAATATAATTTATGGAAATTTATCAGACACTTAATACAGGATTTATGTAACGTAATCGATACAAGATATGATGGTAATTTATGCAAGAGATAAATGATATAAATTTAGAGTTTATCATTGCTATGTATTGGTTGAAACATGCGAAAATTTATGTATTTGAAAACGGCTAAAAGTACTTTAAAGAGTAATTAAAACACACTCACTAACATTCCCAACTAATATGTTTTCCAATTAACTTATTATGCTGGAAAAGAGTGCATTCTATAATTTTTTTTTCAAATAATTACAAATACAAGTTTTCATTTTAATGGTTTGATTATTTTGCTTAACACGTTTTTAATTTTATAATTAAACGAATACTTATTTATGCTTACAGAAACAACATTTCCGTAAAATAGTTTACAAAATAATCTGAAAATATCTTTTTTCATCTCCATTACACATGAAACTAAATTAAGTGCGCACCAATAAAAATAAAAAAAAAAATTTGTTGTTTATAATACACCACGGGCATTACTTACTTTATGGTTTTGAAAAAAAAAAATCGAAATAGCAAATCAAAATTGTCTTAATATATATATATATATATATATATAAATGAGTTCCAACATTTCCGTAAAATAGTTTACAAAATAATCTGAAAATTCTTTTTTTCATCGTCATTACACATGAAACTAAATTAAGTATGCACCAATGAAAATATAAATAATTTTGTTGTTTATAATACACCACAGGCATTACTTACTTGGTTTTGAAAAAAGAAAAAAAAAATCGAAATAGCAAATCAAAATTGTCTTAAATATATATATATATATATATATATATATATATATATATATATATATATATATAAATGAGTTTTAAATGCGCATAGAAGTTTATCTACGAATCACGAATTTTCTGAAAATTTGCAAATTTTACATTTATATGTCACTTTGTTTTGTGGATTGATAATTTTCTGATAGATATTTCGAATTCCGTATACACCGAGATATGCGTTGTTGAATAAAACAGAAGACATCGTTGAAAGATAGAATACTCTATTGCACAGAGCCATTTTTAGAGATTTTAGTGTTTTTTTTTTTTTTTTTTTTTTTTTTTTTAAATCTATCACGTTTATTACTTAATGAAGTATTTTTATAAAGTTAATGATACACAGTTTTGTAACTTTTTGCAATAATTTTCTTGCAGTCGAAAGTTTTTTCCCGTGAAAGAACTTAGGCAATAGGGATGGCAATTTTGTAAAACTCCTATTCTTGTTAAAAATCCCAAATAATTATTTACAATAGAAATACCCAAAGAATTATTTAAAATTAATTTTAACAGAATTATATTATTTATGTATTCACAATTCATTTATTTTTAACAAATTTGCAAATTCCTTTGCATAGACAACCCTCCCCCCCCCCTAAAAAAAAATAATAATAACAGCATGCATATTTTAGTATTATTTTCTACACGTGATATTCAATATATCACTAATATTTTAAATATGCCTTTTCTAATATTTTCTGCATTAACCACTTCACCGGCCACTGTAGTGTGTGGAAGGATATAGTTACCCCAAGTTATCTCGGGATGGTCGGTGAAGTGGAAAGCAAAACACATTATACAGGGTCATCGAAAAACATTGGGCGCATTTTATATAATCATATTTAATGAAATATTTAACATAAACAAACAATTGTTTTGTTGTAAAGTACACAATTTAATAGAAATTTATCATAATAACTTCCTATGAGATAATCACTGATTATTCTGCACATATCATGTCGATAATCAATCATTAAACATATATGCAACAAAGTATACACGGCATGACTGCAGCAACTAAATCAAGAGTTCATTTCCAGTAAATGTGTCAAGTTTCATGCATTTACGCTGTAAACCGTGTTTTTGACATACCCCCAGAAAAAATAGTCGAGAATTGCTTAATCGGGATTTCTAGGAAGCTGACTACAAAACACTCATTTAGCGTTTTCTTAAACGATTTCTATTGCACTGCCGTAAAGGTGAACGAATATCTCATCCACCTTCAGGGCACGACTAAAAAAATTTTGTGCCCAGGGCACTTTAAAATATTCGTGCCCCCTTAGAAGAGAAAGAGCTCTCTCTCATTCCCCCCCCCCCCCCCCCCAAAAAAAAAAAAAAAAAAGACCGATTAGTAATATACAACAATTTTTAGCAGGCGAAAAAGCAAATCGAAATATATATATCAAAAATTTCATTTTATTTTGTTTTAGGCCAGGTTCTAAAGACAAATAAAATTATCCCCAGTCAGTTTAACGGCAGTTTTTAATTTAAAATTTTATTAGTGTAAGTGAAACACTGTTGAGTTAAAAAAAAAAAAAAAAAAAAAAAAAAAAAAGGAAAAGAAGAAAAAAAAAAAAAGAAAGAAAAGGGAAGATTTAGACCATGTATTTTAGTCATTAGTAAAATTTTGTGCCCCTCAGAAATTTCGTACCCAGGGTACTAGTCCCAGGTGCCCTTGCGATAGTCAGGCCTTGTCCACTTTGCCTCGCTGCTATACAAGATTCATGCTCAAGATTGCGTAACAATTACATAATAATAATAATAATAATAATAAAAAAATCTTAGAAACTTTCGGAGTTGCTTCAAAATGATATTATTGCTTTTTTTTTTTAATTATTATTTTAGAATTAAGAGATTTTTTAAGTGTTCAGTGTTCTTCGATGATTCTCTAGCTCTTACATTCATCAGTGCATTAAGAAAAAATAATAACAGAGATACTATTAGTATTACTAATTAATAATTATTAAAACAATTAACCCCTTACCTGCAGACGAAAATTTACGAGATCCGCTTCCTAGTGTTAACATTTTTCCAACAGGCACGTGTAGTTATGCGTTCATTTTTCCAGAAATATTCACTTTCCAATTCCTCTCACTTCCAATTTTCTCTGAAATTCGTAATCTTTCGAAAACACTGTCATGATCCGTAACTGCATTTCAAAGAAGTGAGAGTAGTTTTACTGGTAGCAGCGTACCACAAAGGATCGTACTTCGGCAAGACGTATATATACGTCTGGGGCATAGATATAGTAACAAGACAAAGATTGATCATTATGTGTGTGGGGGGGGGGGATGATTCCTTTTTACATTGAGAAAAGTCCACAATATGGCCGTCTTTCTCCGAGTGAATACACACAGATAATTTAGAAAATCAAATTTATGAGCAATTTATGAACTAAAGGTGAATGAAAAACTGCAGATACAGTTTCAAATTGATTTTTCTTTTTCTTTATTTCTTTTATATATTTATTAATTTAGTTTATAATTAAAGTTAAACTCTCTTTATATACTAAAACAAACGTTCTTTACCTAGGCCGCTGCTAACTATATTTAAAAGAATTTTGAAAACTCTGCATTACTTACTAATAAAAAATCTTTAATAATATCAAAAAAAAAAAAAAAAAAAAAACGGTTTCCATTAAAAATCAAACCAGTTTTTAATTCATATTAATAAGAAAACAACTGATCATAAAAAATTATTTTTTTTTTTCATAATTTAGTCAAATATAATTCCCTTTTATGATAACTGATCCATTTCTTTTCATAAATTTATTAGAAGAATTAAAAGTCGCAATATTTCGACATTTTGAAAATTTATCAAGATTCTTTCCTATTCTATTACAATTGTCGAGTTTCGATGGTTTCAATACCACTATATGGCTGATGCCAAAAACTATTTTCGGCATTAAAAATTTTTGCATGATAACAATGGGATGATAGATCTATATAAATTACTATATGTATGACCCGGGGCAGTTAACGCATCGGCCTAGCGAGACGAATATATACACCCAAGGCAGTTAAGGGTTAATGGTTAAAATAATTAAATAAAGTAAAAGTAAACAAAAAAAATATGCATCCATCTGACATCAAATATTAGTAATACTTAAACCTTTCAGTATTTGCTGAAAAATACAATTTTGTCGCAATTAGTTTCCCACATTTTTGCAATTTGACCTTTATTTGCAAACACTATGCGATGCGTAATTAATTAACCAGGTTTAATTAACCACTTGTTTTCTTTGGATTACAACACAAAATATATATTATTATACACAATATAAAATAGTTGTGGTAACATTCAGGTTAAATATTCCGCACTTTCGTTACTGAATAAGACATAGGAATTTCCGGACAAAATATTTCGCATGCTAATATAATGAAATTATAATGAAATTTCTTAATATTTTGACAGCCGTGATTGAGAACATTTTCTTAATTTGATATCTTAAATCGATTTGTCCAGTAATTTACTTTACCTCTTGGGTAATTAAATAATTAATTAAGATACTTTATCTTTAAAAGTGATGTAATAAATCTTAATTTTTTACTTAGTTTGAATAATATGGTTTATTATGTAATATTTAACTCTTATTATTTTTGGACTACAACGATAAGTATATATTATTGCACAAGAAAAAAAAATGGTGTGAAACAACCACACGACTTCCATTACTTACTATTACATGTATCGTATGCATTTTTTTTTTTTTTTTTTTTTTTTTTTTTGGAGATAATATGATCAGAACACATAAAATTAACCTAACAAATTAGACAACTAAAATTTTCTGGTAAGAGAAAACTTATACACATGTAAAGATATATAAAATATATTTACATAGCGAATTTAAAAATAGGAAGAAGAAAAAAATCGTTTAGCCATTTTTCGAAACATTAATTTCCGACATCTAAAAGTGATCTACGTAAACAGGACGTCTGATAATTTTCCTTTAATAACCAAGTAATACATAAGAAAGGATATTTAAAATGGATTTATGCAACAATTTTCAAGAAAATCATTAGAGCCGTTTTTGAGATACCGACTTTTGCCAAAACTTGGCATACTCAATTATTGACAGATAAACAAAAATTACATACAAAAGGATATTGAAAAGTCAATTACTATGGCAAGTTTGAAAAAAAAAAAACCGTGCAGCACTTTTTAAAGGAAAGCACTTGCGAGGCCTGAACTTGAGCTATTTATACAGGACGTCTATCAATCTTCCTGAACTAACCAAGTATATCATTCAAAAGGACATCTGATAGAGTGTTTATATAGCAACTTAGAAAAAAATCGTTTGAGCTGTTTTTGAAATACAGACTTACGGTACCACTTCCGGTTTCCGATGTCCCATTTCCGGTTTTCAAATTTTCACCAAATTTTGGAAAAATCACCTGTACACCAGACCTGTTTAAATTCTAAGGTTCCGTATAGTTCTATCTTTATTAGTTTCCGAGATATAATAGCCAGAAGATTACCCCCATATATACATACACACACGCACTCACTGACCAATTGCCAAAAATCACTTTTTTGGACTCAGGAGACCATAAATCATGTAAATCAGGTGAAATCTCGATATCGAATTTTTGGACCGATTACAATACTTCCGTTACCTACGGTAGTCGTGAAATGGAAGTAAAAATGTGGCAGCATATCAAGATAAATATTCTGTACTTCAGAACTTTGAGTAAGACATACCAATTTTCAGGCAATTTTTTTCGCATGCTAAATCAGTGAAACGATAATGAAATTTCTTAGTTTTTTGGCAGCTGTGATTACGAACATTTTCTTCCATCGATGTTTTAAATCGATTGATTTGTCTAGTAATTTCATTTCTCTGTTGGGTAATTATGTAAATGATTAAAATATTTTATTCTTCAGGACGGTCCAAATAATCTATGAATAATTGTCTAAAGATTATTTAAATCATTTTTACTTTCTGTTTAATTCATTTTGATTTGAAATCCACATTTTTACGATGCTATATGAAATAAAATTATACTTTTACAAAATTAAAGAACACGCTTTTATTGAAATGTGAACTAAAAAGCACGAAATATCTATCTTTATAGTATTAAAATGCAGTTTAAGAAAAAATTGTGTGAATGGCGTACCATATTACAGGGTGATTATAAAATAATTTAGAATTAAACAAAAACCCTTTTTAAAAAATCTCCCCCAACTGAGCTCAAATGTTAGACCTTTAGTTTCGTAGCCTGGAGACCTCACAGCCACATCGTTCACGTAGGGAAAGTCTTTTTTAAATATAGATATTTTGTTTGCTCCCGGAGCGGTTACAAACATACATACAGGTGAAGTTAATAAAAGCGTGTTAAAAAAAAAAAAAAAGTCAATATTAGTAATAATATTTATTATTATGATTTTTTTTAAGCTTAATTTTATATTTCTTTTCAATGTACGTAAAATGCTGAATTTTGCAGGAATGTTTGAATCATTCTTTTCAGGAATTAAATAAATAATCAACCAATAATAAAAAAAGGGTTTACTTAGAAACAATAAGCAAATATATATGTAAAGAGAGAAAAACGGGGGTAGATAGATAGATACATAGATGGTAGTAATAAATCTTGATACTGATTACTCTCCAGTAAGAAAAAAAAATGTAATTTATAGATTTTGTTTTCTATTATACTGTAAGGTAAACATCATATTCTCTGGGGAGTTAGGGGCGCAGTCGGTCAATATGTGTATGCGGGGCAGGGATGTTTTGACTGCAATATTTCCAAAACGAATAAAAATAGAACGATAAAACTTCACATTTGAAGGGACTCCAATTAACGTCGCCGTTAACTAATGCTGATGTTATCCTACAAGAAATTTTACAACTTTATAACACATTAAACAATACATATTTTTAAATTCCATTTTCACTTTCAGGAATTTCATAATTAGTAAATAGGTTATCGTTTTCTAAAAAAAGTAGATTTTAAAATTTTTTTAAAGCTCTAAAATGGCGAATTTTCTTTAAAAGTTGAATCTTTTGAGATATTCTTAATCCTAAAATCAGGTTTTTAGCGGTTAGTCTTTGTGGGAGACTGTCAGTATAACTCAAAAACAGATATTAGAGCGAATTCTCAAAGTATAGGTTTATCATATGAAGATGTTACTAAAAATGTATTCAAACATATTACATCTATGGGCAAAATTTTTCTTTATATATATATATATATATATAATATATTTCTTTAAGACATATATATTTCTTTAAGATATATATATATATATATATAATATATTTTTTCAAAATATTTTTATTTAAGACTATGGTATGGAGAGCATATAAACTCCATTTACAGAGCCACACAAAAGTATTTCAATTTCTTACTGATTAGGTATTGGAATATATGAGGTACAATAAAGTTGCGCTATAATTTTTTTTTTTACTTTCTTGTATATTCATTAAAATAATAATAATAATAATAATAATAAATAAAAAAATAAGTAAATAAAATTAGTCTTAAAAAGTTTAAGTTATAGTTTCCAATCGATTTACACGGATAGAGATGTCCTTCAGGACATTTCTATGCAGTTTGATCATTTTTATACAATACCTGTCAGTGTGGGAAGATGAGTTTAAGAACGAATGCAGATTGTTTCATAAATTAGTGTCTACCAAATTATAGGGGATACAATATCATAGCATCCGTAATATGTCTGTTATACTGAAATTTTTCCCACTTAAGGGAAGGTTATATCAGACCTTTTACAGTGTATAAATGCACCAAATTCGATATGTAACATTGCTATAATGTAAAAGTAAGCTGATCGCATTTAGGTGCACATAAATCGATAGGTGGCACTGTGGGATATGATTTTCATTTAAGAAAAGGCTGTTTTTCAGCTTTCGTAATGTTTAACTGCACCAATCTTATGCGAGTGGATTATTCGGAAAAACTATGATGAATAAGTTTGAGCGTATATCGGTTGATAGAGCGCGCTTCTATGCTGTAATATATATTATTATAAAAAAATTGTCTTTTTACTTCTATTGCGTATGGGTGTACAAGATTTCACATGTGACATGACTTTTATTAAAAAAAAAAAAAAAAAAAAATGCTTAAATAATTTTTTTGCATATCCGTCAATAGGTGGCACTGTTATGCAGCCTCTTTTCAGGTTTTATACAGTTTTACGACTAATTAATATTTATTAGAAAGATACAGAAATAAAATTAGAACCATACATATACAAATATATATACATATATTTCTTCTGCGTTAAATTTAAGTGCACTGTTTGGCGAATAAGTAATTTAGAAACAATACACAGGGCTACATAAATTTATCGAAGGAGTTTCGAAGAGTGTGCAGCATTTCAAAATAATAATAATAATAATAATAATAATAATAAATAAATAAATAAATAAATTTTAAAATTTAATAACAGTTTTAAATATTTTATGTATGCAACTACATTTATCAAATGGGGGATTTAAGAGAGCAGCAGTTTCCCCCTCTATCTTAAATTTTTATCTGCGTCAAGTAAAACTGTTTTGGAATGTGTTTAATCTATCCATATACACATAAAGTACGCTATAAATGACAATGCACGCTATAAATGAAGAGGAACTCGTATTTTGCACCCTTAGCCGGCTATAATAATGTCAAGGATAAGGTAAAACAGAACAGTGTGAGTGTCACAACACATTATTAAATTACACCAGGTTCTAAAATCACCTGTTCTGAATTCTGAGAATATGCAGAAAAAATGCATCTATGACGGAATAAAAAATAGTTCGATTTTTAAACAAAATTATATAAAAAACAAGGGTTCTGGAGGGTGGGGGAAACGGGACACGTCATGCTCCGCAGACAGAAGAAATTAATATCATATAATAAATTTTAAAAATGCCCGAGCCGTTTTCAAGAAAATAAATTTGCTCCATTACACCTGATCCTTTGAAGTCTTAAATTGCAATTTCCGATCCGAAAATATACTGCATGTTGAAGTGTAAAACTTTCAAGGTAGCATCAGGGAGAAGATAGAAGATTATTCTGAAAAAAAAAAAAAACAGATCAAAATATCTCCTATTTGCTGGGAATATTAACTGTCGGAGTTTACAAATTCCTTTGATGTTAAATTAGCTGCATATATAGTATCGCTGCTAAGCTTTGAGCTTTGTCGCGTCACTCGAAAAACTACCGTTTTCCATGATTAAAATACAAGACTTGTTCATTACAACTGCAACAAACATGGTTTCAATGTAAATGACTAAGTTATTTACTAATACTGAAACACGAAGAAATTTATTTACACCAGAAAAGATTCATTAATTTCATTATATATATAAAATGTATTCTAACGAAAGTAATTATCCCTTCAGCGAACTTTTATTGTGTTCATGTAAAACAGATTATGTCTAGTACAAGAATCTGTTATAAACGGAAACGGTAGGTGTAATGGAAATGCTTGTACACTTCTTAAGTTGTTGAAAGATGTAGATCTATGTTTAATTGCTGTAAGTACGTCAAGATTGTGTGTTTGTGATTTGTTTTATGTATCGTATAAACCTCTGTATACCGATCATTCGGAATTAAACCATATTAAGAAAATTAATAATTTAAATTAGAGGCATATTAATCCGAGAAATAATAATATATTAATTATATAATCAAATCATATAAATTAATGTATCATATCACGTAATTTCAAAATCAGGAATAATAAGGAAAGTTATTAAATTAGAAATAAATGCTTATTATATCAAGTTTGTTTGAAATTTCTAGCTACCGTTTTAATAAGCAATGCCTACTGCCTGCTTTCAGAAGAGATATTTCTTTTTATTCAAAAACAGACATAATTAAGCTTTTATTAAAACGTATGATCAATAGGTGAAATCATTTTATAACGGAATATTTTTAGCCCCGCCTTTATTTCGCATCAATTTATTTATAAAAAATATTTTTCTACATCATACAACTTTTATAATATAAACAAAAATTAATCTTAAAAAATAAGTGGTATCGAATAAAGTCGGAGCTAAAAATTCTCCAGAATAAATTAAAATATTGCGTAGCAGCCAAGTTTTTTAATTTATTCTGAAAAGTTGTTAGTCCCGCTCTTGTTTCATACCGTAATCCTTTTAAAGTAATTTTATTTATATTTAATCGTAATTCTATATTGAAGAAAATTTTTCTACAGATATTATGGCGTGAAAAAAGGGCGGGGCTAAAAACATTCCGGAATAAATTAAAAACTAGACATCTATGATATTGACATCTATAATGATCCCTATGAAAGAATTTGTGGTATCCCAAAATAAACAAATATTTAATGTACATGATGCATAGCTGCCAATATTTTAATTTATTCCGGAATATTTTTAGCCCCGCCTTTATTTCGTACCATTTATTTTATAGAAGTACTTTTTCTTATTTTATCGAAGTTATATATTGGAGAAACTTTTTCTATAAAAAAAGGGGTGCGACAAATAGGCATGGCGAAATGTACTCCGGAATAAATTAAAATATTGACAGTTATGATGATAGATGAAAAACAACATACAGAAAACAATTCCTACAGTTTAAATTAAGTATGCAGCTCATTCAATTAAAATACAATCAATCAAATGAAAGAAACTTGAATCATAGAATAACTTAGGCATTAATTTTATTATTTTTTTTCTTTATATATATATAATTTATTACGTCATTTTATTTATTAAAAATTTTATGAAATTGTTTTCGTTCAGTAGCATACATGAATGTAAGTTTTGCAATAACTTGATTAAAATATCAAATGTAGAGCATATACTTTTTAATTAAGTCTAGTTATCAGACAGAATTTTTTTTAGAGATGCATCCATCCAAGTTTCGTCCATTTCGGTTATGGCTTATTTTTCCGCTCTCAGTATGGATTTAAGTCATTAACGAGCATAGCCATTAACGATCAAATTCGGGTAAAATCCCTTCTTTCTTAAAATTTCCCCCACTTGAAATTTATTGCAAGAAGGCTTGAAACAAGAAAAAATATTAAATTATTATAAAAGTCAGTTTTTTTTTTTGTTTGTTTGTTTTTTATTTTGTTGTTTTAGATTGAAAACAGTGTTGTCAGATCTCGCGGATATTGTATTCATTAATCACCAATAATTTTTAATTGTATTGTTTGTGTAATCACTTCGAAGGTTAATTGTCTATTATGTATATAAAATATTACTTTTTTAAATTATTGGTTATTATTGAATAAAATATCCGTGAGATCTGACAACACTTATTAAAAAAGTCTCTTTAACTTTCATATGCATAATTGCATGCCTTGAATTTAAACCATGAAAAAAAAATGGAATCACATATAATATATATATATATTGCCATTAAATACAAAGATTACTTAAAATTCAGTAATATAACTATATAATCCGTATTTTTTCGCTGAGGTTACGGCCACCAGTTTTGAAAAGCCACTTGGTGTCTAAAAATTTCAACGAACTTTATTTTTTCTAAAATATTAAACAGAATATCGACGAATCCGAATTTTACAATACAAATAAGATTTCATAGAGTCATTATTTTATTTTTTAGGGAAAACTGTGTAATTGCCAAAAATAACTTGAGGGAATAAAAGCAGGAATTAATCCGATGGGTTGGCAGATGTAACCACGAAATCATCCCTTATTGTAATAATAATAATAATAATAAAATCAAATCCGCATCAATCGAAACATGTTTTCTGACGCATAAAACAATTGCTGTTGTCAGCTCATTTTGGAGTTATAAATTCTCAAATTTCGATAAAAAATCAGCGCCTGAAACTTTAAAATCACGTCTTATTGAAATAATGTATGAAATCGAAAACAAGCATGAAATCGAAAGTGCATGGATAAACGTGTTGTTTGATGCATAAATGAGTTGATCATTTCAGCTTTGACATACATTCTACCGAGTTATAATGTCCAGAGCTGCCAACCAAATCCGGCAAATTGTTAGCTCCGTCCCTTTTCCTACACCACTTAATTTTTAGAGTAATTCTTTTCAAATATATTTACGGTGAATGAAGAAAACAAATACTCTAAAAATTAAGTGGTGTAGAAAAAGGAGCGGTACTAACAATTTGCCGGATTAGGTTGGCAGCTCTGAATGTCTGAAAATTCATTAAATTTAGAATTTCATCATTGATAAATATCATGATTCTGTCAATTTTATCAGGCCTTCATGAGCCTTCAGGGACAACTTGAAATCTGGCAGATGTAACTACGAAATCATCCCTTATTGTAATAATAATAATAATAATAATAATAACATCAAATCCGCATCAATCGAAACATGTTTTCTGACGCTTAAAACAATTGCTGTTGTCAGCTCATTTTGGAGTTATAAATTCTCAAAGTTCGATAAAAAATCAGCGCCTGAAACTTTAAAATCACGTCTTATTGAAATAATGTATGAAATCGAAAACAAGCATGAAATCGAAAGTGCGTGGATAAACGTGTTGTTTGATGCATAAATGAGTTGATCATTTCAGCTTTGAAATACATTCTACCGAGATATAATGTCTGAAAATTCATTAATTTTGGAATTTCATTATTGATAAATGTCATGATTCTGTCAAATTTTATCAGGCCTCATGAGCCTTCAGGGACAACTTGAAATCTGGCATATGTAACTACGAAATTATCCCTTATTGTAATAATAATAATAAAATGAAATCCGCATCAATCAAAACAGGTTTTCTGACGCATAAAACAATTGCTGTTGTCAGCTCATTTTGGAGTTCTCAAAGTTCGATAAAAAATCAGCGCCTGAAACTTTAAAATCACGTCTTATTGAAATAATGTATGAAATCGGAAACAAGCATGAAATCGAAAGTGCATGGATAAACGTGTTGTTTGATGCATAAATGAGTTGATCATTTCAGCTTTGAGATACATTCTACCGAGTTATAATGTCTGAAAATTCATTAAATTTAGAATTTCATTATTGATAAATGTCATGATTCTGTCAAATTTTATCAGGCCTTCATCCAAAACCTTCTAAAATTTCATTAATGTAGAAACTAAACTTAGATAAAAATCATGGTTCTGACAGGTTTTATCGAGACTCCTCCCATTTCATTCTCTTTAAAGCATTTTTACTCAAATATAGATTTCTCGAGAATAGACTCACTAGGGTAAAGTGTTTATGCGTCGAAAATCACGTTAAATTTTGTTCTCTCGAATGAACATAATTCTATTGATTTCTATTATTACACTACTGGGATGGTTTTCTGCTAAATAAACAAAGATTCCAGATTTAAAAAAAAAAAAAAAAAAAAACAGATCTGTACGAACCATGTGAATAAATATATTTTAAGTAACTAAACTTTCTGTTTAAGTAACTAAACTTTCTACCCAAAACATTCAAATTAAACACTCAAACGAAAACCTCATGAGCGTTTATACAAAAAACACTGCGTCTGTGTACTGTGTAAACAATAAAATATTATTCATTTCATTTTTATATGTATGTGGCTTTCCTACATGTAACTGTCAACTTGTTGCAGCAGAGACATGTATTTTTATTTGTTTACTTATTTATTTTATTTTATTTTCAGTCTGTTTTGTATAAAAAACAAAGGTCTGTGTTTTTAAAAAACCAAGACTCGCCTACTTAGAAGTTTTTAAGTTGATTTCTTTAGAAATCGACCTATTGCAATTATTTCGTTTATCTGTATCTCTCTCTCTCTCTCTCTCTCTCTATATATATATATATAATATACTTGTATATAATGAAAATTTTGTCATCACGATAACTTCCGAAATAATGCTCCAAATCTAACAACATTTGGATAGCGAAATTATCTTATAAATATCTTGAAATAGTTCGTCAACCAAGTTGCTTCGCCTTTTCGTTTTCAAATGGAGGCCACTTGAAAATTTCAAATCCATATTATAAAAAGCGTATTTGAGGCCGTATTTGCTTGAATTTAGATATAAATATAGACCACGTAAAAGTCTGAAACAAGTTTATTAATGAAATTTTTAACGAAGTGTCGGATATCTTGCATTAATCGGGGCCACTTGAAATCAGGTTACCACTTGAAAATTTAAAATTACGACAACTTCCAAAATAATACTCCAAATTGAACCAAATTTGCACATGAACTTATTTTGTAAATATCGTGGATGCGTTGTTAACCAAACTGCTCCCCCCATATTGTTTTCAAGTGGAGACTAATTTTAAGTTTCAAATTCACATTGTAAAAAGCTTCTTTAAGACCAGATTTGCTTGGATTTTGATCTATGCATAGACCATATAAGGGACTGAACGAAGTTTATTAATTTAATGAACTTTATCCACCATTTTTAAGAAAGTGTGAATGTTATAAATTAAGCGGGACAACTTGAAATCTGGCTACTACTTGGAAATTTATAATCGTGACCAATTTTAAAATTCGGATTCAAGTTGGACAGTGAACATATCATGAAAATATCTTGGATGAGATCACTAGGGAACTTGTTCCGCCATTTTATTTCAAAGTTCAGGCATGTGGAATCACGCCGCTACTCAAAAATGTGCACCACGAAAACTTTTAAAATACTAACTTGATTCAAACTAAAGTTGGATAGTGAACTTACAGTTCAAGTATCTTGGATAAGTTTGCATGTTAACTTGCTCCCCCATGTTATTTCCAAATGACTTCTACTTCAAAATTTGTCATTATGATACCTTTTGTAATACTGAATCAATTCCTATCAATTTTGGGTAGTGGATTTATCATTCAAAAATCTCAGATAAGTTCGCTGGGCATCTCACTTAGCATTCTTGTTTGCACGTGGTGCACACGTGAAATCCTGGCACCACATGAAAATTTTTTATCACAATGATTTTTGCAATGCTGAATTACTTTAAACCAAAGTTGGACAGAGAATTTATCATACAAATATTTTGAATGATTTTGCTGAGCAGGTTGCTCCGCCATTTTGTTTCCAAGTTGCAGTCACTTAGACTGTCACTTGAAATTTTGTTATAACAATAACTTTCGAAATACTGCACCAATTCGAACTAAAGTTGGACAAACTTTGTAAATTTATCCTTCAAATATCTCGGATGAGTTTGGTTGGCAATTTCATCCGCCATATTGTTTCCAAGTGGGCCCACTTGAAAATTTGTTATCACGAAAATTTTTGAAATACTTAATTAATTAGAACCAAAGTTGAAAAATGGATTTATCATTCAAATATCTATTATTTCATTGGGCAAGTTTCTTCGCAATTTTGTTTCTGAGTTGCGGCCATTTGAACGCTACCATTTCAGAATTTGTTATCGGGATAATTTTTGAACTTCTGAATTTATTCGATCCAAACTAGGACAGTGGGACTATCTTACAAATATCTTGGATTAATTCACTAAACAACTTGCTCCTCGATTTTAATTCAAGTGGGGCCACTTGATTTGTTAACACGATAAATTTTGGAATTCTGAATTAATTCGAACTTAATTTCTATAGTAGACTTATCTCACAAATGCATTTTTTATATTTCTTCCTCAACTCGGTCCGCCATGTTGTATCCAAGTGCCAGCCACTTGAAAATTTCAAATTCGCGTAAAAAGTATTTCTGAACTGATTTGCTTAAAACCTCATATGTACAGTCGAAAAAAAAAGCAACACTCGATAGCTTCGTTCCTAATCAATGCACAAACATGTAATAGGTATCATTCGAATGGAAAGTGTAAATACTTTTAGAAAATAAAGGGAATTTTTGAATTAGGGGTCATCTACATATTAGAACGTGCACCAACTTTGATTTTTTAAATGGCAATACCCTATTTTAATTTTATATTTGAATTCCTGGGGTCGCGACGATGGGAAAATGTATATTGGCTGTATATTTTACATATTTCTTTATATAGTTATAAGCGTTCAAAGTTCCCAGGTAGCACAAAAATATTGGCCAATATCCTGCTAATATTGGCCAATATTTTGAATACCTCTGAATGTCAAACATCGAATTTATGATATCTGCTGATATTCACAGATGTAATTCAAAATTATTATTTAAAAAAAGCATTTAACAAAGTTTTTTATATTAATTATAACTTTTACATGTAGAAATAAGTATATTAAAGTATTTAATTTTAGAAGTTTGTCCCTTTTTAAGAAATATAATATTTCACATCTTCTTTTTAAATGTCTGATTTACATTGGCCAATGTCGTAAAAATGATATCATTTATACGATATTCAGCAATATTTGTTGACATTCGTTGAAACAATATCACATTGGTGACATCTAGACATATCTTTTGATATTCTTGAAAATGATATCATTTTCAGACATTGTGAAATATTTCTTGATATTAGTAAAACAATATTTTTTTTATATCTTGAGAATTCTCAAGATATAAAAAAAATTATATGTTATCAGTATAGTTTATTAGTATATGTTATGACTAAGTCATGTCAGTATTATGTCATATGTACGTCATTCATTTTATATCGTTTTATAAAGAGATATATCTCTTCTTACTTCTAAATAAAATGTTGTATGTAATGAAAACAACTTTGTAAAATGCTTTATGTTTCAATAATAATTACGAATTACATCTGTGAATATCAATAGATATTGTAAATTCGAAGTTTGAGATTCAGCGCCATTCAAAATATTGGCCGATGTTCATAGGATATTGACAAACATTTTTATGTAACACTCTCAGAAATAAAACTCTCATTTTTGACGATTCAACAATCCTCGAGCTCTGTTTCGTTAATTTTGACAATAATTTCGTCAAAAGATCGTATGGACGCACTGAACGACTGAACACGCTCAAAATTTGACGAAATGCAGGCACTCAAAAAATATGACGAAATCTTTTCTCCTGCTTCTCAATTGGCAACGGCAACGCGAACGCATCTCAGCTCAGCGTTACCTCATTATAAAAACAAACTGTGGACGGCCTGTGGCGCGGAGCTAATATATCTTGTTAAAATTTCTGTAAAATAAAAGGTTTGTATTTAATAACATTTATATTTTGATTTTTGTGTTGTATTTTCTAATAATATTCGTTTATTTTTTATATTCCATCGGTTTCATTAGATCTATATATAGGCCTAATAAAACCGATGCTAATACTTCTAAATACTAGTGAAGATGTTAGTTTTAATCATAGAAATCAATCTCCTAAATCTTAAGTGCTTAATTTTTTTTTTCTTTTTTTAAACCTATTGGTTTGTATAGAGAAGTCAAAATAATCATTTTTAATAATCAGTCAATTGTTTCCTGTGGTAAAATTTATATGTTTATTAATCAAAGCAGCAAACTTGTCACGTTGTTTATTGCAGAATGTATAAAGTTAAATGTTTTGATAATTGTTTTAATTTATAAAAGTATAGGCACCAAAAGGTTTAGTTCTTGATATTCTAGAATAGTGAAGGAATTTTCATATTAACTTTCTTTAATGCAACACTTTGAAATAGTCGGTAGATATTAGTATGCTCAACTAATATCACTAGGTCGCCACACAATTACTATCGAAAAAATTTTAGCAAACGAAAACAGAACAAAAAATTCTTTAAATTTCAATTTGTAATTATAACTTGCTTTATATTTATAAATCAACATGTATACCGTATGAATAAAATCGTTTTATTATTAAGTTATAAATTTGCAAAATTCTTCATTATGTGAGAATAGCATGCATAGACATATTTTGTATATTTATAATTAATATTTCTGAAATTCTAAAATTTCAAAGTGTTAATTACGAAATGTTAATTATAAATTTTGACATCTATATAAACCTATAAACTAAGTGTTAAAAACACAGGAATAAAGCAAAACATAACATACGCAGTAAATTAACAAGTTTGAAAATAATTATATTAATCTATATTTATTACACTTGTCATTTATCAATAATTTTGTAGCTATTTCTTATTTATTACTATTATTATTATTGATTTTATAAATATATATGCCTGTTTACAGCTTGAACTAATGAAAAAAAAAAATCTGTACTAGTAAACATTAAATAATTTATGCATTTCCAGAAGGAATTTATATTTCTCTTGTCTCATGTTAATTACGAGAATTTAAGAAGCTTAATTACATATTAATTATAAATTAATTGCTGAAAAATATAAAAATATTACTTTTTTTTTTTTTTTTTTTTTTTTTTTATGCATATGAAAATTAATACTTCATAATGAATTTTTAAAAGCCTAAAGTTTTGTTTTATATTAATCTAAACGTTATTAGTCGTTCTCAAAAACTTTTAATCTGTTTACTTTTTTTTTATAAACATACTTATAAATGATATCTTATTAAAAACAACTAAATTTTTAAAGTATCACATAACTAAATTTAACATATACAATATTAACTGTTTAACGTTCATTGCTTTCGCAGCAAAATCAAACATTTGGCAAAATTTACGAATTTTTATGCAGCAGTTTTTTTAACATTCCCCCCTAGTTTTAATCACATTTTAAACTTTTGTTTCTTTTTTGTCTGTAGATATCAGCACTACTCCAAAATTTAACAAGTAATGCTTCAAAGGAAGCTAAATGCAAAAGTCACTTGAAATTTCTTTGAGTGTGCGAGTGCGAATTGCTGGTTTGATGATGCACTCATGTCTAGTTTTTTTCATTTAATTAAGAGCTGGACTATTATTTTCACCTGAAACAACTTTTACGATATTTTGTAGTTGATAATGTTTACTTACAAAGTGTTTTATTAATTAAATTAAATATTATTTGTATTTAATAAGTTTAACTTTTAGATGTTTCAAACCAAAAATTTCTCAAAAAGAAGCAATGCTAATTTTTTATTTTTTAAATATGTTCAGCTAAGCGTCTAAAAGCCATTTTAACACGTTTTTATTAGCTTCACCTGTATGTCTGTAACTGCTCTGGGAGCAAACGAAAAATCTATATTGTAAAAAAAGACTTTCCCTACGTGAGCGCCGTGGCTGTGAGGTAAAACGCCGCGCTACGAACTTAAAGGTCTATCGTTCGATCCCAGTCAGGGAAGATTTTTTAAAAATGGATTTTGTTTAATTCTAAATTATTTTAATTAAAGATTTAAAGTATGTAAATATTATGGTGTGTCACTCACACGATTTTCTCTTACCCGGCAATTTAATACTAAGATAGATAATTTGTGCTTTTTAGTTCACATTTCTATAAAAGCGTGTTCTTTAATTTTTTAAAACTATGATATTATTTAAAATTAGTTTAGTGATTTTTAAAATAAATTAAGTAGTGAACATTAAAGGGTTAAGCATATATATAAAGTAAAAATTCTGTCAAAGACAGAATTTAGTTTAGTATGGAGGACTATTAATTTCAGTTTGTAAAAATTTTTATTTTTAATTTTTACTTTATTTTTTTTTTATCCTATTTTTTGACCATAAAACTGGGCCATGTACTTTGTTAAATGACTGAAATGAATTAAAATGAAGTGTTTCCACCTAAATTTCATACTTTAGCTAATTTAAAAAAAATTAATTATTGTGTCGAAAAACTGTTTGCACCCCTGGGTTCAGAAAAATTGTCCCTTTCATTTGGTACTGAATTCGTAACGATAGGACGGATATTTTTAATTTATTCTGGTGTTACACAGAACTGGCGATGTTTTTACTCAAATTGAAACTAATAGTCCTCCTTGTTCTTATACATTTCGTAGTAATATATGGAAGTATCGTAGCATATTTTGAGTGAATATAACAATAATTCATAATGAAATTTGAAAGACTAAAGTTTTGTTTTCTGTAATCAAAATGTTATAACAATGTGTTATTCAAAGAACATCAATCGAAATTTACTTTCAAAATATTTTTATGCAACAAACTATATAAATGTAGGTTTTTGACAGATTTTGACAAGGAGGTTTTTGACATGGCGATTTAAACCATGGTTAAAACCAACAAAAGCTGTCACATGTTAAAAACCCACCAAACCCAATTTTAACTTAAATAAACTTGGGATATTTTATTATAATATTTGATTTTTTTTTAAAGATACTTTTTAAGTTACCAAATTAAAAACTTAAGTTTTATTGCTATCAAACAGTATAAAGTATATTTATTGGTATTATCAGCTTTAAAAATGGTATGTATCAGTATCGGCATTTTAAAATTTAGAAAAAAATGTGCTCCCAGAAATCTGCACAGCCTGAGGACGGATAGAGATTCTGCAGGCTTTAAAGTGGTGGCTCATGGGTCAAATTTTACCTTAAAGAATTAACTTGTAGGCCTTGTATTAGTTTTATAAATATTAATTTTATCTCCCCCCCCCCTTTTTTTTTTTTTTTTTTAATTCATTGCAGTTATTCAGACATTAGTCCTCGTTGAATCAAAGCCATACATCTTGAGCATATAAACATGTATTCATTTGTAAATTAAATTAATTATGTACTCTTTAAATGTTTTTATGTATTCCGTTTCTTTTTAATTTTAAATTAAATGTATTAAGGCTGATTCCTTCATTCATTATATAGCATAAATGTCTGGAATTTTTGTATGGAGAATCATCAAGACTGTAGTAAAAACTCATTCAGTAATAGTCAATCATTAAAAATGTCAGAGCGCTTTAGGCAGTTTATGATACCAGTTATAAAAAAAGCTTCCTTTATTTTATTTATTTTTAATAGCGCTTCCATAAGCTTAAATAAATTAAAATGAAACATTAAATTATGAATGTATAAATTCAAAATTATGAATAATACAATCTAAATAAATTTTAGCTACATAATCAAATATTACATGTAAATATTTCTTTTTAATTTTCTTTTTAATGCTTCTTTATATAGGTTTTCTTTTGCTATCTTTTTACCATGCCTTGGACTCCATTTTCAAAGCTATGAGAATGATGGCTTGAATTTCAAATATTTTAATGTAAGTACTAAAGGATTTTTTTTTCTTTAATGTCATTCACGTTTTAATCTAGCTTCTAATCATATTACTTGTTTATTTTTATGTTTCCCCTGCTTTATTTTTTTAATGATAGATAAACTTGAATTTTTTTTACCTCATAAAATATGATTCTCTATGTACAGTGCTTGTGAGATATGGTTGCTATTGGCAACCCATATATTTTATTGTTTTATGAAAATTTGACCGACGTGAAGGACAATGTGCAACAGGACTGATTATTAGTGATCAGTTGCAGTCAGCTGTTGATCGTCAATGTTCATCGGATGCACACAAATAAATGATGGGGCCCTCTATTAAAATTTGTATTTTGATGCATTGTGCTCCTAGCAGATTTTTTTTTTTTTTTAACTTTTTTCTGAATGCTTTAGTTTATCCATTTGAATTGTGTATATACAAATTCTCACCTCATTCTGCATATAAGTTATAGCTACAGAATATTGTGATTGGACCAAGTTGAATTGCAATCACCCGGTATGTAAACTAAAAAGTAGTGATATTTAATCTGCAAAAGACTTGGTCCGAAAAGTTGCATATTTCACAAAGTCGACTATTCCAGAATGAGGCTTCAAGGAACACAACACAACACCTGCCACATTGTCAAAAGCTAGCAATTTAACATATTTCAAAAAATGTGCTGAATGCAATTAGGTAAAATTTAGTCTTGTTACTTTTCCTCCAGAAAAAATCAGTCACACACTTGCTTTTCAGGTATCACTTACCTATGGAAGCAAGTTTAGAAATAAGCGGTCATTTGGTGTATTTTGTGACCAGATTTTTCATTTTGATACTTAGAATTCTAATCTTAGGTGCCATATTTGTCGCCAGTTTCTTTTTTTTTTTTTTTCCGTTTATCCTATGTAATAACTTTCCCGATACCATCAGATAGTTCCATGTAAACAAGTCTGTTTCATCGTATTCCTCAATTCTGTTACTGGAGTCATACATGATTGGCGTTTAAAATAAAGTTCACAAAGAATTTTCAAAGCTATGCTCTCTTGACAAGTAGCTTTGCTGAAATTTCTAAATGAAACTGAATCTGTCTCCGAACTATATGTAAATATATGAAAAGTTCTACAGTGCTTGTTAATTCTACCACTTAATACTTCCAAAGGTAAAAGTGGATCTGTCCAGAAGATGGTATTAAATTATTGTGAATGATGCAGCTTCTCGAGGGAAAATGAATTTGTGATTTTGAAATATGTAAATGTTACCTCTAAAGTGCAGAAATCAGTTATTCTGCAGATTAGCTAGGTAATTTGCACATTAACTGGGGTTATCCGTTAAAGTGAAGAAAATTGTTTCATTTCTCAAATTACCTAGGTAATCTGCGAATTACCTAGATAATCTGCACATTATATACTAGGTACTCGGTAAAGTGAAAATAAGATCTCTGGTGTTGTAATTTTACAGCACGCTGTGTTTTATTTGTTTTTTTCATTCGAGGAAAAAAAAAAAAAAAAGATTAGTTTTCTTTTCTTTCTTTCTTTACTTATTTTAATCTGTATGTGTTTTAATTTTTATGTGTTTTAAAGTAATATTTGCTTTATTTTTTTTATTTATTTCATTTTTTTTTTATTCTGTCAATATAAGTTTGAAGTTATGCATTTTTAATATGAAATATAATAACTTTAATAGCTTTCAATAAATTATATTTTATAAATGAAAGTTAGAATTGTAATACAGTAAAGGTTTCTTTTCAAAATAAAAATATTTAACCCTTTAAATTAAAAAAAAAGAAAAAAAAAACACCAATTTGCTAAAGAAATATTAAATCAGAAGCATTATTTAAGAAATATATTATTTAATTTATTAAATAATGCCATAATGTTGAATGCATATTTTTCCGAGTAAAAATTAACACATCCTTTTTTTTTTCCCCCAGTAAGTATTAGTAATTTAAATCAATTTTAAAAAGTTGTGGTTTAATAGTTTTATTTCAGGAGGAAATAATTACTGTGCTATAAATTTGATATTCATAATTCAAAATGAAGTTTCACGAGAGAGAGTTTTTAATTAAGATTAGAATCCATTAATAAAATGCAGACCCTTATTAAACTTATATTGACAGAATTAAAAAAGAGAAGAAATAAAATTAAAATTAAAACAATTATAACTTACTTGTTACTTTAAATTTTGTGTTAGTCACAATAAGAAACTTAATCATGGCTTCGACTCTCCACGTTTTGCTGTTTATCACATATGGTTACTGGTTTATCATAGCAGAGCGGAAGGGACAAAAGTTTTAGTTTGTGTTTGAAGGTCATTCGCATATCTGTATTGCATGACTGTTTGACTTCATAGTGAATATAAAAAAACTAAGGCTCGAAACAAACATTTGAACTTTAACGACACAGAAGCCGCTAATGTGCAGATTACCTAGTTAAAATGCAGAAAACTCTATTCTGCACTTCCGGGGTTTTGATTCCAGGTCATTTTAGTTAATCTGCAGATTAGCTAGGTAATCTGCACATTAACGGATATCGAGCTTTAACAGTAATTGTCAGTGTAATTATAGTTTTTACAAAATCACTGTTTTTTTTTTTTCTTTCTTTCTTTCTTTCTTTCCTTTTTTTTGCTCTTTATTTTCTTCTTTTGCACATATTATTAAAAATATATATATATTTTAATATGTATGTTTAATACTGTCAATCTATTTACATTTTTTACATAAATATTTTTTATGCAATCTTGCATAATGCATATATTATTTACAAAGTGATGCCTTTATATATAATAGAAAAATACCATTTTAACATGTAATCATCGAAAAAGATTGGAAAATCTAATGTCCAAAATTTATCTACTAAATATTTTTGCAATTTTTTAAATATATAGTTTTGAATGCATGTTTACGAAAATTCATGACAAAGTTCCAGTTATTTCTATACATGTTGTATAAAATTTACAAATAAATATTTCTAAATTTTACTACTATAAATGTTTAAAGTAAAAAAAGTTAAGTCCAATTTTATGAAAGTCTGTTTAGCTTAACTGAATAACAACACACATACATACAAAAAAAAAAAAAAAAATGTAATATTCTGGATTGTATTATTTTATTTTATTTTTATTTATTTATTTATTTATTTATTTTTTATTTATTTATTTTTTTTTTTTTTTTTTTGTAGCAAAATGTATAAATTGAGGTATGTAAAAATGTCTACCTTTTTAGTCAAAAAAGCATTTAAAGACTATATATATATATATATATATATAAATTTTTCAGCATGTAAAAGCAGTACCTGGGCACAAAATTTTACTTATAGTTAAAAATATCTTATCTAAATCCCCCAGTTTTTTTTATTTCATGTTTTCTAACTCAACTGTGTTTTATTCATATGAATAAAATTTTAAAATAAAATATCGTTTGACTGAGCGGAGCAATTTTATTAAAGCCGGAAACATTATTTTTTTGACCAAATACTTTTTCCAGTCAGTCTGTTTTATCGCCTGCTATAGATCATTTTATAGTAATAACAAACTTTATTTTCTGGGGGTGGGGGGGAGTGGATCATCAAAAGGGGTATGAAAAGTTTAAAGTATCCTGGGCATAAAAATTTGCTAGTCGGACCCTGTTTTTAAGTGTACCATAATAATCAAACCTTTTAAACATAGTGACAAAGAAATTGACTAAACAATTATTTACATATGCTGAACTGTTAAATAAAAATGAAAAAGGCAAAAAATGTTTTTCTAAAATATTTTTATTTTTTTTAAAGGAGTTGTTAGTGGGTGAAGATTGGACAAAGATCTTGACAACGTCAAGTGAAAGTTTCCAGTAAACTTGTTTTACACGACTGATGATGAAGTGTCGAATTCGAGCACTGATGGTAGCAAAGTTGATGTTGAGCCTTTCTCAAAGTGTGCTTAGAGACAGCCTATAATATATTTACTTTTATATCATTTGTATGTGTTGATACAAAACTTTATGTAAATAAAAAAAGGAATTTTTTCTGAAAAAAAAAAAAAAAGTTTTGCATTTTTATTGTTCATATTGTATTTGTAATATTTATCTGTTTTGTTCATATTTTGAAATAAATGCATGCATTAGTACTTTCAGACTTTTGTTTGTATATTAATTAATTTTAATTTAAACTTTCAGTGCTTTTTAATTTTAAAGAAAATTTAAAGTTATCTCTTTGTGTGCGCATTTTGAATGTTTGTGTTATCCATTTCTGTTTATTCAGGCATAATCAATCTCATTTGTACCAAAGTGTTGCCAGACTTCCTTAAAATTTGTTGATGCCCTGCTTTAACCATAGATTTTAAATTGAGATTAAATATTTGTAAAAGCATTTCAAATAATTTGGGGAAGAAAACCCAAAATGCATTTTTAAAAATCCAAAATACTTAAAAAAAAAAAAAAAAAAATCTATTTTATGACAAGTAATTTTTTTTTTTTTTTTTTTTTTTTTTGCGAGTGTAATCTGAGTTGAAATTTCAGGCCCTGATTTAAATCTAGATTTTTGTTTTAAAGAACAGGTAAATAGAATATTGAAAGCATAAATTTATTTAATTTTAAAAAAATTTAACTTAATCAAAAGATTTTAGAAATTTTTATTTTGATTCAAATGAATAACTAAACTTTTTCGTTTAATAGGTTTTCTTTATTTAATTCTTAATTTTTATTTACTTTTATACATTTTCATTTACAGCTTGTATTCAAAATAGACTAAACATACATACAGTATATATGTGTATTTCTGATAGATTGGAGTGGAAAGGGAAAACCAGTGGGAAAAATACCAGACCCGTTATTCGAACCTGGGATTTCTGCTTAACGTGCGGATGCTCTAACCATTGAGCTACCCTGGCTGATAAACAGCTGGACATTTCTCACATAATATATGTTGGCAAGGTCACCGAGTCTTCAAACACGCAGCTATTTCAAGTGACAAATTGATCATGGCACAACTCCAATAGACCACAAAATTTTAATTTAGATATTTTATACATCAACCTTGAAAATTCATTTCTGATAGATTGGAATGGAAGGCTGATTATTTATACTATCTGAGTGAAAAATACCAGAGCCAGAAACTGAACCCAGGATATCTGCTTTTTTGGTGATACATTAGTTTATTTAAGCAGAAGGCTAGGTTTGATTACTGGCTCTGGTATTTTTCACATAATTGGTATAAAAATTCAGCCTTTCACACCAATCTACTAGAAATGAATTTTCAAGGTTGATGTATAAAATTTCTAAATAAAAATGTATGTGTCTATGAAATAGCTTCAAAAAATTTTATGCACAGTTCATAAAATTTTGTTTTATTCAGAATCACTCTTATGCTATTGTGTATAAATAGCAAATAATGAGGAATTAAGAAGACATAAAAAGGTATTGATACAGCAAAATCTAACTTCAGTTTTTTTCATGATTACAAATGCTAATGTATATTCTAGAAGCAAAAAGTGGCTCATTAAAGGACCACTTCACTCACCGTCGCCATATAAGCCGAAGCTAATATTCTATGGGAAATTTTCTTTATTTATAACTAATTCGCTAATACATATTTTTAAATTCTGTTTTCGCATTCAGAAAATTCCGAACTGTTAAATTGATGCTCTTTTTTAAAAAAACGTATTTTTTTTATTCATTTTTACTATTTTATTTCGAAGCTGTAAAATACGAATTTTTAATATGTGAAATTTTTCATTTTTCATTTCGCATTTTCAAAATAAAATGTTAAAAATGAAAAAAATTCATTTTTAAAAAGGAGCGTCAATTTAACAGTTGGGAAATTTCTGAATGTAAAAACAGACTTTAAAAATATATATTAGTTAATTAGTTATAAGTAAAGAAAATTTGCCATAGAATAACATTGCCTCGGGCTTCCGACGAGGGTAAGTGAAGAGGGCCGTTAAGGTTGCACATCAAATTTCCTGTTTCTCCCTCCCTATGTTATCCTATGGGATTTTTGTTGCTTAGTTTTATAACGATCTGTCATTGAAAAATGAAGTTTTTTGAAAGTTATTCTTTGAACTTTTTTTTTTTTTTTAGCTTAATGAGCTAAAAAAAATTAAATCAATTGATTAAAAAAAATGCTCATTGATTATGTTCAAAGAGTAATATTTGTTAGTTATAGAATTACTAGCAGGCTTTGCCCGCTTCGCTGGACACTATATTTAAATGATTTCTTTGTAACTGAATATATTTCGATTGGCGACTATTTTCGTCACAGCTTTAGTATGGGACCTCCTTGGCAATATCAAACATTTTTTGAACTTCTCGAATCTGTACAAAAAAACTATTATTAAAACAAATATTTTCGAAAATAGTCCAATAGCTGGTGTTAATTCTTCGAATATTCTGGAAACAGTTGAAGCTGTTCATACTCTTTCGCAAAAATCAACTCACACCTACTTATAACTTTTGGCGATGCGGCTTGGAGATGACTCCATCGAGAATCCGTTGGTAAGCTCAAGGTCTACGTTCCCGTGTGTCGGAGAGCTTTGAAACATCGGGAACCCTAAACTATCATTTTTTACCAAATTTGGTCGCCCACTCGCCAAGTTTGTCTCCAAGACTATGCTTTCTATTAAACATATCTTTATTTAGTTATTTAAATATTAATTTGAATTAATCAAATATTTCTGCCCGACAGCGTGCAAGTGCAGTCACACACAGCAGCTCATTTATTTGTATGTTAAATTAGCTTAGTGATTGGTATATAAAAAAATAAATAAATAACTAAACATTATCGTGCTACACAACTTTATTAATTTTACATTTTTCTTGAACTACCTAGATTAAAATCGCTGTTGCTAAATTAAACCTGTTTTATATTTTTCTTGAACTAATTAGATTAAAATCGCTGTTGCTAAATTAAACCTCTTGGCGAAGAATGTTCGGTGTACTTCAACGCAACAATTTAAAAAATCACCCAGGAGGATCTATAAATAAAACTGATTTTAGTACAACACACATTAGCATCGTAAACTATATTAGCACTTTGTAAAAGAAATTTTAAATTAAAAATGACGTCAATTTTTGTGAGATGCATAATTTATTTATTATTTTTATTTTTATTGTTCACGTTTAGATAAATGTATTTATTTTCCTGTTGGAAATAAAAAATAAACTCGACAACAATTAAATTATGGATAATTAAATTTAATTTTGGCAACAATTAAATTATGGTTAAAATTTAAATGGCTAATTTTTTGCTATTATTAGCTTACAAAATTGCTATTTTATGCATAAAAATAACAAAAAAAAAAAGTTTTTTTTTCGGAATAAAAGGCAGCCAACTTTTTAAGTTAAGATATAAGCTATCTCCATAACAAATTTTACCGAAATCCATCGAGCAGTTTTAGCGTGAAACTCAGTCAAATAAACGGACATTCACATTTATAATATATATAAGATTACTCAATTCAATAATTATTGAATATTAAACAGAATATGAAAAGCTTCATTTTTGAGTGAGCGATCCTCATCAAACTAAGCAACAAAAGTTCTATTGAATAATATATGGAAGAATGGTTGAAACTGACTGACATATAGCCATTAATTCTGATGTTCTGAAATGTTAGGAAAAAAAATCATTTCTCTGAATATATATTCAGATTTCCCAATATTGATATACATTTTTTGGTGATATACAGTCGGCAGCAAAAGTATCCAAGCATTAGCCGATAATTCCGACATCAAAAAAGTACACTTTATACTGTTTTGTTAAATAAATCCTTGTTCTTAGACTGACTAAGAACATAACTCGACATCAGTTTATTTAACAAGGCAGTATGAAGTGTACCTTTTTTGTACAGGGATTATTGCTAGTGCTCGGATACTTTTGCTGATGACTGTTTATCACCAAAAAATATATATCAATACTGGGAAACAATATTCATGAATCTAAGAAATTGATATTGAAAAGTATCAAAAAATGTTATTCAGAAATATTTGAAAAAAATATTTTAGAATATCATGAAGTAATATTCAAAGACCTCAAAAATAGATATAGTTGAATATCTAAAAATATTATACAGAAATATTTGAAAAAAATATTTCTAAATATCCAGAAGCAATATTTGAAAATCTCAAAAATCAATATAGCCAAATATTTAAAAATGTTATTCAGAAATATTAGAAAAAGATATTGAGAAATATCTTGAAACAATATTCAAAAATCTATAAAATAGATATTGCTAAATATTTAAAAAAAATATTCAGGAATAACAAAATATAATATCAGGCAATATCTGAAAATGTTATTTAATAATGTCAAAATATAATATTTACAAATGTCTGTAAATATTGGCCAACATTAATAAATGTCAAAAAATAATATTCCTGGATATCTTTTAGGGGGGGGGGGGGTTCATTTTACGTTGGCCGATATCAAATTTTTATATTGGCCGATATTTTTGTGCTACCTGGGTTTAGATTTGATAATGGTTAAATTCATATTTCATGCTTTTAATAATATCTTCACAAAAAATAACTTGATCGCTATATGTATATATATATATATATATATATATATATGTATAGGGGTGCATGGAGCTAGATGACACAGGGGTAAGAAGTGACAAGCAATTTACGAAATAGTTCGTAACATTTGTGATTAAATATTTTTATATACATAATCAGGGCCTGATTAAGGGGGAAGCTCGCTCTTCAAACATTATTTATACTTACACCGTTAATTTTTAACAAATATTTTCCTCCTATAATAAACAGAAAATTTTCATTAAAAATTATTTTAAAAGAATTCTGGTGTCTAATAACGGTGAGTAAATTGGATTGTCTTACACCGTTCATTTTTTATAAAAAATATTTCCTCGTCAAAGCATGGAATTTCTATGACATGAAGTAAAAAATAATTGTAAAAATATTCCGGTATGAGCGAGCTTCCCCCTTAATCAGGCCCTGTACATAATTCTTATGACGCGCTTTATAATGTAAGCCCAATTGGTGCTCCACAAAAAAGGTTAATGAGAGGTTCTATACACGTGCTTCATTTTAGCTAGTTAGTGGGAAAAAAATATATTTCGTAAATTTTGATTAAAGATATGTAATTTATACTTTAACGAAATGCTTATAGCTATTTATTTAGTCTGTGTGTTGAGTTATAAAATGCATGTTTATTTTTTTGAATAAATCGTTATGTATTTTGCAAAATGTCCAGAATCATACGATGGGGCAGGTTGAAACAAAATTTTGGGGCAAGTTGTAACATGCTAGAGGAGTGGCTTGTGGAGATGTCTACAGCCAGAGCTCGAAGTCTCCGCACATTTACAGGAAACTTTCATAAATGAAAAAAAATTGACTTCTTCGCCAATACTATATTTATACAGAAATATTTTCTGTATTTTTATATTATAGTACCATGATTATTTAACCACAAATTAGAATCGAGATTTAATCACGAATTAGAGAATATTACATAAAAATAGTGGCAGGATAAAAGCAGAAACTTTTCATCAATGAGAGTGTCCTGAAAAAAGGGCGGAGAATTCGAGCTTTGCTAAACGCTCTTTGTGGTATAGGAATGGGTATAATGTTTAATTTACAAAATGTGTGCGCACATTAAATGCATGAGAGGGAATAAAATATCATTTGCTTGAATTAATTTAAATTTTGACTAAGATTGACTTCCATTTTGATTTTATCTTTAATTTTATCTTTTTTTACTATAATCCATTTTATATAGTTCATTGTTACTATACCAAGAAGGTTATATTTTAATATTAATTATTAATTGCCTTTTTTATTAAATTAATAAATGATTGATAACTAAAAAACATTTTGAAATATTGTCGTTTTTATTATTAGGGTTTCTTTTCTATCCGTTACAATTTGCCCCATGTGTGTTACAATTTGCCGCAAATCCGGGGCAAATTGTAACAGGCAAATATATTTAAAAAATATTTTTTGTCCTAAAATTAGCAAAATTAACGAAAGATTTGTTTATGAATATGATAGATGAATATGTATGCTATGAAAAACAGCAATTATAAACATGAAAACGCAAATACACTTGAAAATATATTTAATTTCCAAAAACTGTTACAACCTGCCCCACGCTCCCCTATATATGTATATTTATATACATATCATTTATTAATTTATTAAAAAAGACAATTAATAACAAATATTAAATTATAACCTTTTTGGTATAGTAATAATGAATTATATCAAAAGGATTATAGTAAAATAAAGGTAAACTGAAAGATAAAATCAACATAGAAGTCAATCTGAGCCAGAATTGAAATTAATTCAAGCAAATGATATTTTGTTCCCTCTCATATCTTTAATGTGTGTTCCCATTTTGCAAATTAAGCATTATACCCATTCTTCTGCCACAGAGTGGGTTTAGCAGAGCTCGAATTCTCCGCCCATTATTCCTGACACTGTCATTAATGAGAAATTTCTGCTTCTTTCTCTACCAATATTTTTATGCAATATTCTCTAATTGGTGATTAAATCATGATTATAATTCGGGATTAAATAACCACGGCACTGTAATATAAAAACACAGAAAATATTTCTGTATAAACATAGGAGTGGTAAAAAAGCCAAAATTATTTCATTTCAGAAAGCTTCCTGAAAATGGGCGGAGACTTCGATATCTGGCTCCAGGCTTCTCCACAAGCCACTCCTCTAACATGTTACAATTTGCCCCAAAATTTTGTTTCAACTTGCTCCATCGTGATTTAGGATATTTTGTTTATTTTTAAAAATATATAACGATTTATACAAAAAATTAAACATGCATATTATAAATTAACACATAGACTAAATATATAACTATAACGCCTTTAATCAAAATTTACGAAATTTATATTTTTTTCCACTAACTAGCTAAAATGAAGCACGTGTACAGAACCTCTCATTAAGCATTGTTGATTAGCACTGATTGTGCTTGCATTATAAAGCGCGTCATATAAGGATTATGTTAAATATTTAATAACAAATGTTACAAATTATTTCGTAAACTGCGTGTTACTTCTTACCCCTGTGACAACTAGCCCCACGTTATATATATATATATATATATATATATATATATTTACGAGATAAAAGTGAAGAAACCCAAACGTAATTCATAATCACATTTGATTCTGAAAAAAAAAAAAAAATAATAATAATAATAATAAAATTATAATAATTATGAAAAATAATAAAAAATTCATATTTAAAATAATTATGAATTATGATCCATATTAACTTTTTACTTAAAATTAATCCTAATGTTGAAAACCGTAAGTGTGCAAATTTGCAGCTCATTGCAGTGGTTAGTTTTCGAGATATAAATAAATCTTTCTTTTGGAGTGGCTTAGGGGCCAACTCTTATAACGTTTTACATGATATATTGAAGAAAATCATTTAAAAAAATAATAACAGAGAAAATTAAACTGAATATTCTTAATTTTTATATACTGGTCAAATTCTTGTTTTTAAAGTACGCTATCGTTCTTCAAAAATAAAAGAATATAGAAAAAAAAAAAAAAAAAGAAAAATTGACTATGCCTATTCGTATTAAATCCATTACTTCACGTCGGCAAAAATATACAGAAGTGGCATTTACCTCATGGATTAGTAGTGGCAAATTTTGAACCTTTAAACGAACACTAGAAGGAAAAAATCAACTAAATGGGCGGGGTTAACTGTTATAATAGAGAAATATGTGGAACGTAAAAATTGTCAATTAAAAAAACCTGAATGATTCAGGAATGCATAGATGAGGAGTCTCCCGTTACTCTACAGAACGTCGAAAATATATATAACATATTCCATTTAAAAATATTGGTGTAAATTATGATTTAAAAGTTTAAAATGTTGGCAGTTCTGGAAATGCAATGCAGACTTGTTAAATCGCTTCTTAACTACCGTCATAGACAAAAGGTTAATCATTTAGAGTTCATATAGTGCTTTATTTTTTCTACCTATTTATTTATTTATTTTATGTGTGGGGGGTGGGGGGGAGAGGGATTATTACTTAAAAGTTATTTTAGTCTATAAAAATTACTTTTATAAATATACTAGCAGGCTATGCCCGCTTCGCTGGTCACTATTTTTAAATGAATCACTATAGTTAATGAATTCTCAAAATTACTCCAAATTTTATATTGCGAAAAAAAAAAAAAAAAAAAAAAAAAGGAAATGTGATTGGAAAAAATATAGCAACGGGTCCCCACTTCCCTTGGCAGCGCAGGCAATTATGCGCTGCGCACGCACATTTATGTTCAACACTCTTAATGAATCACTATATTACCGTGAGGGAAAAACATAAATAAAAAAAAAATAAAAAAAAAAAATCTCCCATGAGTGGAATAATCAGTTCGGGCAACCACTGCCTGCGGCAGCGCATACAATTGCGCAATGCTCGCATGCTCCTGCACCTAGCGTTCCCGCCCTTCCTAATTATTTTAGACTTTAAAAAATACTCGATGTCGTTCTCTCGGCCTTTTAAACATAATCATACTAATTTCCAACATTTTATCTGAATTTCTTTATTTTGGCCCCTGCGCCCGATCCCTTTCCGCACTTCGTAATAATTCTGTACTTTCGAAAATATCTGCAAACAGTTTATCGGGCCTCAAAACCTAACAACACTAATTTTCAGCGCTCTAACTCTTAGTTATATATTTTTCCCCCGTCTACCCTAATAATTTTACAAATTCGAAAATATACGCAATCGATTTGTAAGTATCAAAAACCTCCATGTACCAATTTAATAACTTTATAAATTCGAAAATATCCGCAAACGATTTGTAAGTATCAAATACCTCTATGTACCAGTTTTGAACGACCGAACTCTATTTTTATTTTTTGCCCCTCCGTCCCTTCCTCCCGCCCCTCCTAATAACTTTACAAATTCGAAAATATCCGCAATAGATTTGTAGATATCAAAAACGTTTATGTACCAATTTTGAACATTCTAACACTATTTTTATTTTTTTTGCCCCTCCACGTCCCCCCCTCCCCCACAAACACACACATACATCTTTCTGACCCTCCTACTAATTTTACACATTCAAAAATATCCTCATTTGACTTGCAGATCTCTAAAACCTATCTGTACCAATTTTGTACGGTCTAACAATATTTCTATTTTTTTACCCCATAGCCCCCTTTCCCGCCCCACCTGGGACGAATTTCTAAAATTAAAGAAATTAATTTTTATGTATTTATGGGAGCTATATTTTAGAGCAAATATATCTTACACAAATATATTTTTTTTTTTCTGTTTGCAATATAAAGGATTATTTGAAATCACGTTTCGTCCCCTCTCCGCCCCTCTTGGGGGCTGAATTTCGAAAATTCCAGAATTTAGTTTTTAGGTATTTGTATTAGCTATATATTAGTGCAAAAATTTCACATATATCTGTTTTTCTGCTTGAGATATATAGGAGTATGTGAAACCACGTTTTCTGCACGTGAAATCACGTTTTCTGCATGTGAAATCACGTTTTGCCCCCTTTCCCCCCATGGGGACCGAACTTCTAAAATTCCAGAAATTGGTTTTTAGATAATTAAACTAGCTATATTTTAAAGCAAAAATTTTTGATATATGTTTTTTTCTTTGAGATATGAAGGTTTTTGTGAAATCACATTTTGCACCCTACACCCCCTTGGGGGGCGAATTTCGGAAAATCGCTTCTTAGGGGGTGCTTACACTATATGTTCTATAATCTGACGCAGTTTCGAGTCAGTGGCTCCAGTAGATTTTGCTGTGCGTTCATGAGTCAGTGAGTGAGTGAATGGAAGCACTCTTTTATATATATAGATTTTAATTAAGAAATTACATTTTTATAGAAATATAAAACAAATCATACAGATTCAAAGAGTTAAAATGACCAAAACTGTTAAGTAGGTTTAAAATTATTTAATGTTTACTTCGAGATACCTTACAATCATAGGCTATGTTACAATATTTTTTCAGAAAATATTTAGTTTATGCATTGCTAAGTGTATATATGCAGGGGTCTTACTGTCCGCCCTTTTTTTAGGACACTCTCAAAGATGAGAAATTTTCAAATTTATTGTCCCCACTTTTTTTATACAAACGTTTCTAGCCTGTGTAATCAGGGAACATTATTCTAAATATACCAGAAAAATTTCTGCAAGATATTAGTGGTGGCGTAAAAAGAGGAAATTTCTTTTCCCTTGGAGTGTCCTGAGAAGAAGGAGGAGAGTACAACCCCTGTATATGTGTATGTATGTGTATATAAATTATTCCAGTTCATATATTATGTCACACCTACGAAATAAAGTGAAGGAAAATATACTAGTGTCTCTCCGCTGCTCCGGGTCTCTGTTAGAAAGTTGAATGAGTAGACTTGGCGCGCTGAAATTTGGCGATACAGTACTATACTTTTGAAAGGCTCACAGAAGCTTAAAGCAGTGTCCCCTTACGGTTCTGCCTTAGTCAAGTCCTTATCAGGATATAAAGTCTTGATTAATGTCATACATATATATACATATATATATATGTGTGTGTGTATTTGTTAGAAGTAAAACCAATATTAGATTAAAAATACACGGAAACACAGAATAAATTTAGAAGGCAGTTATTTCAGGTTTTCATAACCTTTTTCTTAGTCTGTGAGTTTAAAATAAAACACATCTCTGCTAAACTGGAAAGGATGTCCCTTCAATGCAGCCCTGATCTAATTTATCGTAATCTTAATGTAATAGCTAATTAGATTCCAACATTTTAATTTATTCCCGAGTATTTTTAGCCCGCTTTTCTTTCATAAAACTTATTTTTTAAGAATGAAGTTTTCTTATTTTATCGAACTTATATATTGGAGAAATTTTTTCTATAAATAAAGTTGTGCGAAATAAAGGTGAGGTTAAAAATACTGTGGAATAAATTAAAATATTGGCATGTATGTACCTGTTTTCACTTTTGTGTTTAGTTTATTCCCCCCCCCCCCTCAGTAATTACTTTACTGTCAATCAATTAACAAGTAATTGATTACAAATAAATTGAATTACTTATTCAATTTATTTGTAATAATTCAATTTATTTTTAATCCATTACTTGTTAATCGATTGACAGTAAAATAATTATAATTTAATTGTAATTCAATTATTTCTTAATCAATTATGCCCAACACTGATGCATACCTGGTAACATTTAGAATTTATTCCGCAGTACTATTAGCCGCGCCCTGTTTTCACACCAGTATGTTTTTTAAACATTTTACGTCTTATTTCATCGTAATTACATACTGGAGAAAATTTCTCTAAAATCATACTGGTGTGAGATAAGGGCGGGGCTAACAGTACTCTGGAATAAATTATAAATATTATCAGGTATCTAATATGCCTAAATTATATGTGCATAATAAAGCTTAAAAGCAAAATGTGCTATAATTAGGATGCATGTTAGAAATACAAATTTTATGGTGCAAAAATATAAAATGGTAGATAAAGATTAAAAAAATATATATATATATATATATATTTAATAGTGAATTTTTTATACTTATTTTTACTGCATATATAAACTATTTTATACAAAAATAGCACAAATACTCTAATTTTGAGTTTATCTAAATTCAAACTGTTTATATATTTCTCTTTTGTTTAATTCTAATTCCTGGAAAGGCAAGGAAAAAAAAAATATTTTTATGACAGTCGTTGAGGATAATTTTTTTTTTTAACAAATAAATTATGCAGGCACTTACAATAAAATACACAGAAAAACGGTTATTGGAATAGGAAGAAAAAAAAATCCTCAAATCATCAAAACATGCAACAATTGTTTTGACTTTAATTAGGCATGATTCTTCATCAGACACCCCCCCCCCCCAAAAAAAAAAAAAAAAAAAAAAAAAACAGGCAAGTGAGCAGCGTAAAAACATCAATATCTTGTAGCAAATTTTCTACGGAACCTTTAAAACAAATAATAAAAATTAATTGTGATCGTTGAGAAGGGAGGAGAGAGGCATGAGTGAGATGTTCTTTGTCAGTAGTCTCTCTAAAGGGCCTTAGCCCTAGCCCATGCTAATATAAATTTTAGAGAAAAACATGGAAATGTCACACAGCTAGGTTGACAAGCGGGAACTTGGTTCAAACCTAGCACGTACCGTCTATCACTTTGGAGTGCAGAGTCTCTTCGCCAGTGCATTTTTAGAATTAGAAAAATGTTTGAAAACACAGATTTCAAATTCTAAATTGGATTTTTTAAACTGATATTTTGCTGGTATTGTTTTTTCCTATTTAAATAAATGAAAAATATTAAAAGAGTTTTTGCAACAAATTTTCGTCTGTAGTCAGAGCTTGACTATTGAGTGATTGATTCATTTAAGTCACGGAAACTTGGGGCCCCTCCTCTGGGCATCAAGATAAAGCAATAAACCTCCTTAAAAATGCCTATATAAAATTTTGTTGAGATTAAATTTTATATATTTAAAAAGAAATAACATGAATAAAGTATTTAATAAATTTATATTATACATAAATTAAATATTTTATTTAAGTTTATATAATAATTTAAATTTAGATAAAATAATTTTTGTTTAAT
This sequence comes from Salticus scenicus, assembly GCA_963930645.1. Classification (NCBI taxonomy): domain Eukaryota; kingdom Metazoa; phylum Arthropoda; class Arachnida; order Araneae; family Salticidae; genus Salticus; species Salticus scenicus. The sequence continues at coordinate 153,396,189 of OZ005659.1, forward strand.
ATTTAATCATATATTATATATATATATATATATCATCATCATCAAAAACTTCAGGGATTAGGCATAGTACCTGTTCCGACTTCATTGTTCAGTCCACAGCTTTCTCGGTCGTCCTCGATCTCTCCTGCCCTTTTAGGAGTAGTCGAGGGCAGCTCTGGGGAACCGTGTTTCCGGCATACGCAGTACATGGTCTTTCTATTTAGTACGATAATCTTGTATTCTATCACATAAGTTGAAGATCTTTGAATCCTTCCTGATGTCTTCATTCCGAATCTTGTCGAAAATTGTGCAGCCTTTTATAGGTCTCAAATGTCGCATTTCTGTTGCTTGGATTCTCGATAGATCCCGGCTCCCCAAGGTCCATGTCTCTGAACCATAAAGTAAGACGGGTATGCCCATGACCCTATAGAATTTAAGTTGTGTTTCTTTTCGTGTCTTCTTCCTGAGGGTTTTTCTCAAAGTCCCACAGATGTATTGGAATTTGTCCAATTTCTGCTGTACCTCGTTCTCGTATTCATATATATATATATATATATATATATACATGTAATATATATATATACATGTAATATATATATATATATATATATATATATATATATATATATATATATTACATATTTAAATTTTAATTAAAATTTTTTATTGTAATCTAAATTTTTTTTAAATTTATTTTTAAGCTAAGTAAAATATAATAAAATTAACTCTATAATAGATTAAGATACCTGTAGTAAATTTAAATCTGTACTGAAGGTATTTGAAAAAAATGTCAGTTTCGTTTATTCCTTGTTAATTTTCTTGTTAATATTCCTTGTTATTTTTTCCCTTGTTATTTTTTGTAATTACCTATTAATTAACTTTTCATAAAAATAAATTTGCTGTTTTTTAATAAAACTTTTTTCCTGGTCAAATTTTTAATTTTTTTATGTTGTATGTGAATTCATAAATTGCAGTTATTTTAATGCAACATGGGAAGAAATATTTTTTGGTGGGGCTAAAAAAAAAGTGTTTTTTCCATTTGGAATATCTTTGCATTAAAATAATACACACACACACACACAAAAAGCCAATTGTGTGATGCATTGCTAAACGCTGTTTAATTTGCACCAATCCGTACGCAGGCTCCCTTAGCATTAACTCTTTCGTCCGTAGAGAGCCGGCGGCGCTGCGACGAGACGCTAGTAGGAAAGTGTAAGTTTCATTGGTGACCAGTGTAGCCACGATGACACTTTTCCACTGAGAAATATTGCACGTTATTCAAAGAAAGCTGCCTGACAAATCTGAAACGTATTCTCTAATGAAGTATTTACTTATATATGTATTTAAAAAACAGAAATCAGTGATAACCACGACGCTGTAACAATGATAACATTTCCACAGCCTCCTTAACTAGATGCCTGTCACGTGGCTCATAAGCTTGGCAACTGTTGAAACGGTAGACAGCACCAAATGGTACAGATTGCGTAACTTTTTTATTCAACTGTCACCAATAATTTTAAGAAGTGATATATGATATATATAATCGACGTTTCTTCGATACTATTCGCCTTTTTTGTATATCAAATCCAACTTTAAAAATTTTTTGGTTGCTGTTGAATAAAAAAGTCGCTCAATCTGTACCAGGTGGCGCTGTCTACCGCTTCAACTGTTGCCAAGTTTTCGAGCAACGAGTCAGGCATCTAATTTAGGAAGCTATGGCATTTCTTCGGATCTTCGAATACTGTGGGATGGAAGCACATGTGACAAAAACCGCACATGTTCCTATGCCTAAGGATGGAACTAACGAGGCGTGAGTCCTGAAAAATCGCAATCACTGCAACGAAGAGAAGAGAGAAAAACAGAGAAGAAACATCAAAACATAGATACGTAAACCTGGATTTCATAGAATAAGAAGCACAAAAACATAAAATAAGAAAGGTTAAGGATAGCATTACAAAATATAATAGAAAGTTTAAGGATAGTAAGGATATTTTTGTATTTTCTAGGAGCAAATTTTTTAAGTTTTATTGTCTTTTTATTTATTTTTATTTATTTTTTTATTTTTTTCTTTTAAAAGAGAATGACAAACTTAAGGGTCCTCTTCACTCACCGCCGCCGGAATAAATTCTGTTTTCACATTCTGAAAGTTACCAGCTGTTAAATTGATGGACCTTTTTTTAAAAATTATTTTTTTAATTTTTTATATTTTATTTTTTAGCTGCAAAATACGAATTTTCAATTTGTAAATCTTTTTCCTTTTGCGATTTCAAATTAAAATATTAAAAATTAAAAAATTACATTTTTTAAAAAAGTCCTTCAATTTAACAGTTGGGAATTTTCTGGATGTGAAAACAGAATTTAAAAATATGTATTAGTTAATAAGTTATTTTTAAAGAAAATTTTCCCATAGAATAACATTGACTCGGGCTTCCGGCGACGGTAAGTGAACAGGGCCGTTAACATAAATAAACACAGGATAACACAGGGCATTAAATTTTATAATACTTTGTTTCTTAAAAATTCCCCGTTGTGAAACAGTAAAATTTTCTCTACTTTTGTAGGATCTAAATTTTATTATTCTAGATTTACAGATAAACCCCTAACATATTTTTTGTTGTAACTCTATAAATACTAAACCAAAGTATACAAACTTTATACTTTTTCGCACTGCCAGACTCTCAGTAATTCATTTATGAGGTCAAAATTGGGTTTTGCTATTGAAAAAACATTGGTGATCATTTCAATATGTAGATGACCCCAAATCAAAATTTGACACCAATTTAGAAAAGTGAATTTAATTTCCTGTTGAATGATGCCTATCAGATTTATCTGCGTCAAATAATAACGAATTTACAGACAGTGTTGCTTTTTTTTCTTTTCTTTCCCCGACTGTACAAAGCCCACATCAATATTTCTACAAAGTGCATTAATAAGTCTGCCATTTTGTTTTACAATGGCGGCAACATCATACGAAAAAGAAATCAACCTACCCTTCCAAATGAGCCGGAAGGACTTTTTTTTTCTTCTTTTCACGTCCCTGTAAAAAGTTTATTAATGGTAAGTACACAATCAGATAGTTTTTGCAATATAATTATAATAATAATTATTATTATTATTACTATTTTAAAGGCAAGTATCAAAATGGCTGTCGAAATAACTATTCTTTACAAATTTCGATGATTTAAAAATCACAAAAATGTGATCAGCATGCAACATTGATTTATAAAGAGACCGGAATTCCATTTATTGTAAAATGTAAGACACCATTCAGTTTTTTCTCTCTGAATAAGAATATCTGAAAAATTCAAATACACACATGCAAAATAATAGTAATAATAATAGTAATAGTAATAATAATGATAATTATAATAATAAAATTTTATAATTTTAAGTTATGGAATAATTCTGTGAATAAATAAATAAATAAATAAAAACCGACAATATAAAATTTTACTATGTCTAATGATATTTTATATGCATGAAAATTTATTTACAATATTTGGTTGAACAACAACTGCAACTTATAACACTAATAGTAATAATAATCTGAGAAACAGCATCTAGTGAAGTTCTATTAGTTATAATGTGATATATTCAAAAATAACACGTATTTTGCTCATACATGCTATTACAAAAAACATGTATAAAAAATTACATTTTGGATATTTTTATATTTTGCGTCGAACCATTTTAAAATTGTGATAAAAAAAAAAAAAAAAAAAAAAAAAAAAAGGAAAAAAAAAAAAAAAAAAAAATTAATAATGATTGTTATAATTTTTACGGTTGCCATTTCTACCTCATTTCTATTGTAAATACTCTGCTACGTCATTACTAAAGATAAGCGAAAAAAAATATATATATATTAACAAATTTATATCAAATTTATTTATTTATTTATTTATGTATTTATTTACCTTTATATCAACTGTATTTTATGTTACAATTTACAATATTAATTATTATTTATACAATTATTATTTATACAATATTAATTATAATTTACAATATTATTTATTAATACTAATTTAAAAAGAAACTGTTAAAAAAATTATTTTAAAAATATGGCCCTGAAATATATATATATAGCTTGAGAGTGGCCGCTATATGGTTCTCTTGTTATTTTTTATGAATTTATTTTCTTTACAAATCATCTTTATAAGAAAAGTGTCGGTTCTATTAATCATAACATTCTAAATGCTCAACTTGCTAGTAGTATTTCGTTATTTAGTATAATAATTAAGCGGAATAATAATAATAATAATAATAAAAGGTCAGTAAAAAAATAAAAAGTATTCATTGAAACAACAAATTAAATAATATATAACACTGCAACGGATTTAAAATAATAATTATTATTATAATGAATTTGAACATAGCCTATGTAAGTAGATGCCTGTCGCGTGGCTCTTAAGCTTGACAACAGTTCAAGCGGTAGACAGCGCCACCTGGTACAGATTTCGCGACTTTTTTATTTATCTGTCACCAAAAAATTTTAAAAGTGGAATTTGAAATACAAAAAAGGTGAATAGAATCGAAGAAATGTCGATTATATATATCGTATACCACTTCTTAAAATTATTGGTGACAGTTGAATAAAAAAGTCGCGCAATCTGTACCAGGTGGCGCTGCCTACCGTTCGCCCTGTTGCCAAGTTTAAGAGCCCCTCGACAGGCATCTAGTTAAGGAGGCTATGATTTGAATACTGTACAAAAGAGTATAAAATGAAATAAATAAACAATACTATTCTATGAAGTTGCCTTGCTCCAAACTAGTATTTCTTTAGAAATTAAATGTTATTCTTAATAATCTACAGTAAAAGAAATTCTGAAAGGCATTTTTATACCAAATCCATGACATATCATTAAAATACAAATAGTATGATGCATGGGGGAACGGCTCTACGATTATTGTGTCGGGGAAAAAAGAAGTGGCTGATAAATGCCTTCTTTAACTCCCAGTCTGGAACGAAGGGGAAAAGCACAAATCCGTATACGCGTCCATGACCTTTTTCAAATACAAACTCGCAACCGCTCTATTGCATTCACGACCATTTTGAAGTAACAAATGCTGACCATATATAAACAATCATGACCATTCAGAAATAAAAATGTCTGACAGCGTATACGCGTTCGTGACCACGAAAGGATTAAACACGAATTTTTGAAACGATTAAATTACCCTCGAATGTAGTTAAAAACATCATTATCGTGTTAATTTGTTAAGATATAGTTCCTAGAAAGTATGATACATTTAAAATAATTTACATAATTTTACAATGCTCATTATGTACTTCTTATTTTATTTTATTTTTTTAATAAGAAATGGTAGTCTTAATATATCTCATAAACAGTAAACAACAAAATTACAATTATTCATGACTCCACTGTGAATATTTTCTAAACACATACAAATTGTTTTTAATGTAAATACTATCAAACATTGTATATTTTTAAAATATGTCAAAAAAAAAATATATATATATATATATATATATTTCGATATTGGTGGAGTTTTCACTATTCATAGAGTCCATCTTCAAATTAAGTATAGCTCACGCGGTTTTACAAATACAAAAAAAAAAAAATAATAATAATAATAACATTTGTTATTTTTTCTAGCACATAATGCATTTATTTTCTTTTTTTCAAGTCATCAAATTTGTCTAAAATAACCATATGAATAAAAAAAAAAAAAAAAAAAAAAAAAAAAAAAATATGCATTCTCATTTTATTTATTTATTTATTTATTTTTCGTGGGGGGGGGGGATTTTATTAATGTATTTTATCCTCAACTTATTCTGAAAAAGTTTGCATTTTACATTTCCCATTCTTTTCTGCCACAAATTTCGTCCTTTTTTTAGATGCCCTGTAATATATGCAATGTTTTAATATATAATATACTTGTCTACCAAAATTCACGCCTATTGTGGATACCATGTAGAATGTGCAATGAACAATGAATTAAAATGCAATATTAATTTATTCATTTAATGAAAATCATCTCTTCAGTTTTTCCTTTGAAACATTTTCTATAATTGGATGATATAGTTTAAGGAATGTTAAGGGATATTGTACGATAGCAATGATTTCACAGATAGCAGATAAGCGGGAAGGATTCGAGTTGGCACACGGAGACTTGTACAACATAAGAGTACATATACAACATAAGAGTACAACATACTTGTAAACATGAGAGTTGTACAACATAAGCAGTACAATGCTGACTGAAATTTGCATGTTGATTGCTTCAAGCGTATAAGATAAAACGTGGTTATTTTGTCTCATTTTCAAAAATGATTGAATTCTCCTATTTGTTTTAGATTTTTGTTCTAGAATGATAGTATACAAATTATGTATTCATTGGACCAGGCCTGTTCAACCCAAAACACTAGGTGGGTCGCATTGGAAATATTTTTTATTGAGGCGGGCCGCACCGTATGTAAATATGTGTATGTGTTTATATGTTCGTAAGTGCATGAATCGTGTATGTACACTCATTACCATAAAAATTTGCGCGCCATAAAATAATTAATGGACCGTAACAAAACTTGGCATGACGGTACGTGCCAGGCAGATATGCAAATGATTAGAAATTCAGCGTAAGTGCGCATTGCGTAATGCCCCCAGAGGGCGTTGAACTTCGTTTTTCTTGGAGTATAAAACAAGTAGGGTAAGGTGGGGTAAGTGGGACCCCTTTTCGGCATAATTCGACTTTAGCTCAACATAGCACCGGATGTAATAAGCCTAAGAACATAATTTTTTTTGTGGTTCATTCTCTCATATGTTGTTACTGTACGCATGGCAACCTCTAACCAAATTGGCAAATGATGAATTAAAAAAAAAATTATTTTGGGTAGTCATCGGGGTGGCCCACTTGCCCCGCAAGGTGGGGTAAGTGGGACCCCCCCCCTGAATATATTTTTACACATAACTGGTAGAGATTTGGTGAGGCAAGTGGGACAATCTACATGGTTTTCTGAATCTTTGAAAATAAAAATCACTGAAGTATCTCCATTAGTTCACCCATAGCAACTTTTTCTGCACACAAGCCCGCTAAAAGAAAAAAATGTCAAATTCTCAACTTTTTACTTTACAAAATTTAAACTAGCCTATGGCAGTATTACATGCTAGTGAACATTATATCTTGATAAATCGTTGGTGAACATGTATTTTAAAAGTCTCTTGGAAAGTGTTGGTTTATTTAGTTTCAGCACATCTTCTAGGAATACATCATGAATACCATTAGCTTCAGGGGGGAAAAAAGTTATTACGCATAGATGGGTTTTTGTGCATGTATTACATGACAACTGTATCTTCATCGTTTTGACTGTCATTTAATAACAAGCCAACATACTATTTCTTTTTTTTTGCCTTCAAACTGGACAAAGGCATAATCCCCATTTTTAAGTACTCTGGTTGTGGGTGATAACTGATAGTTCATCTTCGGAACTTCAATCACTACTGGTGGAGTCATCCAGAGGTAAACCCTATAAATCAGTGCATATGACTATTTTTTAACTATATTAAAGAGTTGGGGTGGGTGGCCCACTTACCCCGCCATTGTGGTGGCCCACTTACCCCAAACACGGGGCAAGTGGGCCCCCCAATTTTTTTTCAGCCTTATTAACATCATGAGTACACGATACTACAAAAAGATTCTGTGTTTATACACTTTCAAAATATGAAAAGTTTTGGTTTGTATCATGAACGGTTTGGAAGAAAAAAAATAATTAGTACGATGGCGCGAATTACGATAGGACTGCAAATTTTAAAATCGTCACAAAAAGGCTTGTAACTTATCACACACATAAATGAAAACGGTGCCATAATGTTTTCTACATCTATTGGGGTAGGTACATAAAATTATTATAACAGATTTTTTTTGAGTCAATAACTGGGGAAATGCCAGGGTGGGGTGGCCCACTTACCCCACCTTACCCTAAGCATAGCTTGCTTGATGTGCGTAATCTGTTGCAAAGGGACACTTTTTAAATAGAGATGCCGTTACGCCGCCTTCGAAGACAATACGAACAGCTGTCAGAGCCCGAGAGGGGAAGAATCAACGGTATGATGGAATACGGGTGATCAGCTTGGTGAGTAGCCAGCCACCTAGGCCATTCTGATTATACTGTTAGGAGGTGTTGTGACCAGTGGACAAAAGAGAGGTCGCTCTCTCTGCGACTAGGCTAAGAACGTACTCGACAGATTAATAATCGAAAAAATCGTCATATCATACAAAACATGCGCATATTGCCAACTGTCTCGTTGTCCGATATCCGGGCATATGCAGCACCTATTCCTATATGATCTGTCCCTGTGTCTGTCTTCAAAGACGGATCCAGATTCAGTTTGGGCAGTGATGACAAACATGTACGTGTGTGGAGGCATCATGGTAAACGCCTCAATCCTGTCTTTGGTTTACAGCTACACGCTTCACCCACAGCTGATGTGATAGTATTGGTATGGGAAGACATTACATACGATACACGGTCATCCATAATATTGATCCACGATACCATGACAGACCAGCGGTACGTTCGTAACATCCTTCAGCCACAGGGGTTGTCACTTATAACAGGGCTTTCAAGAGCCATTTTTCAACAAGACAATGCTCAGCCACACACAGCAAGGGTGTCACAGGACTGCCTCAGTCACAATACCACCTTTCCCTGGCCTGCTCGATATCAGATTTGTCACCAATTGAGCATATCTGGGATCACCTGGGACGGCAAATTTGGCAGCCTAAGAGTTTGGACGAATTAGACACGCGTTTACAACAAATGTGGAACGAGATGCCGCAGGACATCATACGGGACTTGTATGCCACAATGCTTGCCCGTATCGTATCGTGCATTCACGCTAGAGGTGGCCCAACAGGATACTAAAACCTCCATTCTTTCGTAATTTTTCCTGTAATAAATGATCATTTAGCCTTCATTTTGTGATCATTTACTTATATCAACATTGCAGTTATGTATGTAAAATTTCGTTTCATTCTGACAACTCTTTCTTGGTGCGCAAATTTTTATGGCAATGAAAGTATATACTTTTTTGGGGGAAGGGCAGGGTGAAGATTCGGCGCAGAATACATTTTTTTTTTTCATTCACAAATTAACAACATAATCGGGAAAAATTTATGACTATACATTAAGAAGGATAATAAAAAGAACAAATACTGAATCTAATAAAAATTTCATTACAACAGTGTGATTTAGCTACCAAGATCGTTGAAAGGTATTTTTACTTCGAAAAGTGAGAAAGGATTTATTAATTTTTAAATTTTACCAAATTTGCCCAAATTTAAATATCTTTAGACCCTTCGCGGTACGCGGGTTGGCCACCCCTGTATTAGACGACATTTGATATCGTATTTTATATGCGTTACTTATAGAATGTTGTTGCACGAAAGCGGCACCATTTACAACAAAAAATGCAAAGATTGTGAACAACTACAAATTTGGTCATCGAAAAAAAGAAAAAAAAAAAACTTAATTTATTTAAATATGTTAGCTTGTAATAATGTTAATTTGTATTCTTCTCTGGTCTTATTTTTTACTGATTTATTAAATTTTTTTTCTATAAATATATATATTTTTTAATTCTTTATAAATTTATTTTAATTTTTTAATTTTTAATTATTTAAATGAAATATCCAATCCCACTACAAAAGAATTTCTTTTCAAAAACCCAACAAAAATATCATTTAATATCAATTATTCTTTTAAAAATTTATTCTAGTTATAATTAAGAACAGTCTCCAACCTTGTAAGTGATGCGTAAAATAGCTCGCTTGGTTTAATACAGTTGTTGCTTTAAAACTGCAAATAAAGGTGTCCAGGGGCTGGTAGTGAGATTTATTATTATTATTATTATTATTATTATTATCATTATATTTTATTAATTCTAGAAAATTCTAAAATATATTTTAAACAGAAAAGCAGGATCACACGCCACCTTTATTTATTTATTTATTTATTAAAAAGCCTCAAAAATGGCAGATTTTTTAAGCCTAACATGGCGGCGTTTTTAAATTAAAAAAGATGGCGGTGTTTCAAGACATGTGCAATGTCTTAATTGCAGATGTAGAAAGTTGTCTTAAAAAGTAAGACTTTTTTTTTTTTTTTCCTAAAAAATGACCATCCGTTTAAGACATTTTTTTAACTGAATTTAAGACATTTTCGTTTACAGTGGATTTAAGGCATAACAACACAATTTTAATGGAAATGGATACGAACGATATCAAAATTATTCATTAATAGTTATGCAAAAAATTAATACATATTTAGATTATATATATAGTATATATATATATATATAATATATATGTTACCGTTAAAACGCGAAATCCGTTAATCTGCAGATTACCTAGCTAATCTGCAGATTAACTAAAATGACCCATTAAAGTGCGGAATAAAGAGTTTTCCGCATTTTAACTAGGTAATCTGCAGATTAACGGCTTCTGTATCGTTAAAGTTCAAATGTTTGTTTAGAGCGTTAGTTTTTTTACATTCACTATGACGTCAAACAATCATGTGATACAGATACGCGAATCCCAGATTAGTCTGTGACGCGATTGACCTTCAAACACAAACCAAAACTTTTATCCCTTCCGCTCCGCTATGAGCCTATGATAAACAGTAAGCGCAAAACGTGGATCATCGAAGCTATGATATTAGGTTTCTTCTTATGACCAACACAAAATTTAAAGTAACAAGTAAGTTATAATTGTTTTGATTTATTTCTTCTCTTTTTAAATTCTGTCAATATAAGTTTGATAAGGGTCTACATTTTATTAATGAAATCTAATTTTAATTAAAAGCTTTCTCTCGTGAAACTTCATTTTCAATTATGAATATTAAATTTACGACACAGTAATTATTTTCTCCCGAAATAAAACTATTAAACCACAACTTTTTAAAACTAATTTATTTTAAAATTGATTTAAATTACTATTACTTACTGAAAAAATAAAAAAATAAAAAAACATGTATTAATTTTCAACTCTGGAAAATATGGCAATCAATATTATGGCATTATTTAATAAATACTTAATATGAAATTTTTATGCATTTTTTAGCACTTCATTACAATTTTCTTTTTTGTTTCTTTCAATTTCAAGTTTCCTTTATATATTTTATATATCATGATTATACTTTTAATTTTAATTTTGTTCGCTTTTTCAGATAATTTCGTTGTAGTTTATTACATAAAATGTGTTAATAAAGTTTTTTTTTTTTTTTTTTTTTTTTGTAAAATTAATATATTTGCTAAAATTGTACAGATATATGTATGCTGCAAAATATAGTTTAATAAAGCATTGGAAAACTGTCATTTTAATTTTCATGCGTTCTAAAAATTATTAAAGCAATTTTAATTATTTGGAGTACTTCTTAAAATGCTTCTGATTTGTCTAATTTAATATTTCTTTAGTGAATTAAAAATTGGTGCATAACTTTTTTTAAAATATAGTAATAGCAATATAAGTTGTTAATAAAACATTTTTTTTTTTTTTTTAATTGTTAAATATTTTTATTTGAAAAGAAATCGTTACTGTATTACAATTCTAACATTCACTTATAAAATAGACTTTATTGAAAGCTATTAAAGATATTATATTTCATATTAAAAATGCATAACATCTTCAAACTTATATTGACAGAATAAAAAAGATGAAATAAATAAAAAGTAAATAAATAAAACAAATATAACTTTAAACGACATAAAAATTAAAACATATACAGATTAAAATAAGTAAAGAAAGAAAAGAAAACTATTTTTTTTTTTCTTTTCCCGAATGAAAAAAACAAATACAACACAGCGTGCTATAACATGACACCACCAGAGATCTTATTTTCACTTTAACGAGTGTATAGTAGGTAATGTGCAGATTACCTAGGTAATTCGCAGATTACCTGGGTAATTTGAGAAATGAAACAATTTTTCTCACTTTAACGGATCACCCTAGTTAATGTGCAGATTACCTAGCTAATCTACAGATTAACTGATTTCTGCACTTTAGCGGTAACATATATATATATATATATATATCATTCTGTTGAACTGTGCCTGAATTCTCCTAGCTTTACCTTACATTATAAGGCGATGGCTTATTCCATGTGCATTTACTCTAATCCCATTTTATTTCAGTATTAAAGATATTATGTGCACACAGGCACATACAAATACATAAAATATATAAATATCTAAAATAAATGAAATTTTTACAGATCAGAGAGAATTTACGATGTGCGCATGTGTGAAAAGTGTATGTGTGAAATGTGGCATTAGAAATCATAACAATTTAGTTTAAAGTAATATTCAATTACATAAAATAAATACATAAATTTAATTTATGTTTATATATATAGACTGATGGATAGATAGATAAATTTTACTATCAATTAACTTCAAAATACTTTTTTATGTGAAATGTAGTAAAGCGTACAGAAAAAAAAAAAAAAAAAAGATATATTTTTTAGTGGAATCTAAGTTGTTTAATTTTCTCTTATATAACAATCATTATCTATATGCAAGTAAGTACACAACTAGTAAAATAGCCCAATCTCAAAACATGTCTCATTTTAAACTCAAAATATAAAAATTAAGATATGGGCGTTTAATCAAGCAATTAGCATTAAATATTCATTTAAATCTTTCGATACTATATACAATCTGAAGAATCAAGGATTTTTTTTTTTTTTTTTTTTTTTTTTTTTTTATCTTATGATTAATTTTATAGTCTATTTCACTTGTTCATTCGTTGAAATGTTCACTCATATAAACCCCAACTACTTTATTTCATATAATTACTCATATACTCACTTTAAAAAATGCTATACATATCATTATACCTAAATTATATACGTGTATCTAACAAAGAATTATCGAGATTGTTGGAGAGATCTCACTGCACGTGCTATGCTTTCATTAGACAAACATCGTGACTCATTAATCCCTCGCTTCACTGTGCAGCTAAGAGTCACGAAATCTCGGAGACTGAAAGCGGGAAATCTTCCTAATGACATAACATTAATGGTAGTGACATGGAAAACATGTGTGAGGAAAATTGCTCCTAATCAGGAAACAAAATCTCAGTTGATTATATCACCATAATGTTTAACGAAACAAAGTTAATATTTCTTTTTTTAGTTCATTTGTTTTCTGTTACATTTGTTTCTGATATTGATATATATGTGAAAAATTCTGTTTTTATATAAAAGTTATTTTACTTTCTTGTTTATCAAGTTAACAAAAGTGGTAAGAAATTTAAAAATAATAATGATATGGATACAACAGTTATGCTTCATATATGTTTCAAAAGCTAATTTATATTTGAAACACACACACACACACACACACACATACACACACACAAAAAGAGAAAGAAGGAAAAAAGAAATATGTATTTTAAATCCATAAACTACATAAACTCACGAAAACTGATTTGTGTCTACATATTATCACGACCATTCTTAAGGTGAATAAATTAGGCACGAGTGCTGCAAGCCTGCAAGCAGAGTTTAAATTTCATAAATTAAATAATGTAAATCGAGAACGAACGAGAACAATATAATGTATTTTAGTATTATGCGTAGCTGCTTTGTTTGGAAAACTCATTCCTATATCATTTTTGCATACTTTTCGTGCGATTATTTTGAACCAAAAAAGTTGTTGTGAAGGGTTTTTTTTTTTTTTTTTTTTTTTTTTTTTTTTCAGCCTATATTGTTATACATACAAATGCTTTTATGTATTACATTAACGCCACTCATTTTTTTTTTTTTTTTTTTTTCACTACTGTATCATAAATAAATTAAAAAATTAAATTGAATTTATCCTTTCATTCAAATTCAAATATTTTTCACCATTTCATAAATACTGTATGTTATTAAGATAGCTGGATCATTCTGATAATTCCTTAGAGAGAATCATGATGCATATACGGAGACAGAAACAAATTAAAGTTTAATAACAGGAGACTTGGCGTTGGAATATTAAAACTCGAATAAACGATTACGTCAGAAACGCCAAAGAAAAATATTGGAAATGCATACAGCTGTTTCGACAGCTTTAAGCGTGCCGTCTTCAGTGCAAAAAGGATTCTTTTTGATGCTTTAGCGTTTCTGACGTAGTCGTTTATTCGAGTTTTAAATTAAAGTTTGCTTTAAAATGAATTATGTCTGCCTAAAAAATAAATAAATATATAGAAAAACAAAATATATATATATTTGGGGGGGAAAAATTAAATGAAACTATATTCATGAAAGAAATAAAAATACTATAAATAATATATATATATATATATATATATAAGATAAAAAAGAAGAGATAAAGTAATTCTTTCATCCATTATTGATGTTTTAAGATTTGTTATATATAAAATAATCAAACGATTACAAAACATATCTCTTTCTGAAAAAAAAAAAAAAAAAAAATATTTACATGCAATTGACCTAAAGTTATGTTATTAAAAAGGATATTTGATTGTAATGCATTGTATTATATATATAGGTAAGTATTGTAACGAATTTAGGAGTTTAAAGATGAGAAAAACAAAAAGGGATAATTGTAAACCAATGCACAGAATTGCTGCTAAGGGAATTGCAAAACTTAAAAATAGGAAAAGATATTTAATTTATTTTATTCATTGATAATCTTTTCCTATATATATCTATATCTATATCTATCTATCTATCTATATAACCTTTATTTGCAAATACTATGCCATGCGTAATTAATTAACCGTGTTTAATTAACCACTTGTTTACTTTGGATTACAACACTTAATATGTATTATTATACACAATGTAAAATATTTGTGGTAACATTCAGGATAAATATTCCGCACTTTCGATTACTGAATAAGACATAGGAATTTCCGGACAAAATATTTCGCATGCTAATATAATGAAATGATAATGCAATTTCTTAGTATTTTGACAGCCGTGATTAAGAACATTTTCTTAATTTTATATCTTAAATCGATTTCTCCAGTAATTTACTTTTCCTCTTGGGTAATTAAATAATTGATTAAAACACTTTTTTTTTAAGGGATTTAATAAATCTTAATTTTTTACGTAGTCCGAATAATATGGTTTATCATGTAATATTTAACAATTATTATTTTTGGATTACAACGACAAGTATATATTATTGCACAATAGAAAAAAAAAATTGGTGTGAAACAACCACATGACTTCCATTACTTAATATTACATGTATCGTATGCATTTTCTTTGGAGATAATATGATCAGAAGACATAAAATTGACCTAACGAATTAGACACCTAAAATTTTCTGGTAAGAGAAAGCTTATACACATGTAAAGATATATAAAATATATTTACATACCAAATTTAAAAATAGGAAGAAGAAAAAAAATCGTTTAGCCATTTTCCGAAACATTAATTTCCGACATCTAAAAGTGATCTACCTAAACAGGACGACTGTTAATTTTCCTTTAATAACCAAGTAACACATAAGAAGGGATATCTAAAATGGATTTATGTAACAATTTTCAAGAAAATCATTAGAGCCGTTTTTGAGATACCGACTTTTGCCAAAACATGGCTTACTCAATTATTTACCGGTAAACAAAAATTACATACAAAAGGATATTTAAAAGGCAGTTAATATGGCAAGTTTGAAAAAAAATATCCGTGCAGCAATTTTTAAAGGAAAGCACTTGCGAGGCCTGAAATTGAGCTATTTATACAGGACGTCTATCACTTTTCCTGAACTAACCAACTATATCATTCGAAAGGACAGTGAGCAACTTAGAAGAATATCTTAGAGCCGTTTTTGAGATACAGACATACGGTACCACTTCCGATATTTTAATTTTCACCGAATTTTGGAAAATTCATCTGTACACCAGACTTGTTTCAATTCTAAAGTTCCGTATTTGTATTTTTATTAGTTTTCGAGAAATAGTAGCCAGAAGATTTCCCACATACATACATATATACACACACACATACACACTAGCCAATTGCCAAAAACCACTTTTTTTGGACTCAGGAGACCTTAAAATATGTAAATCAGGTGAAATCTCGATATCGAATTTTTGGACCAAATACAATACTTCCATTACCTACGATAGTCGGGTAATGGAAATAAAAATGTGACGGCGTATCAAAATAAATATTATGTACTTCAGAACATTGAATAAGACATAGCAATTTTTAGACAATTTATTTCACATTCTAAATCAGTGAAACGATAATGAAATTTCTTAGTTTTTTGACAGCTGGGATTACGAACATTTCCTTCCATTGGTGTTTTAATTCGATTGATTTGTCCAGTAATTTCCTTTTTCTGTAGGGTAATTAAGTAATTGATTAAAATATTTTATTCTTCAGACGATCCAAATAATCTATGAATAATTGTCTAAAGATTATTGAAATCATTTTTACTTTCTGTTTAATTTATTTTGATTTGAAATCCACATTTTTACGTTTCTAAAAAAAAAAAAAAAAAAAAAAAAGAGAAAAAAAAAAATCAGTTTTAGTTTTAATAATTATTATTATGACTATTTTTAGCTTGATTTTATATTTCTTTTCAATGTACGTAAAATGCTAAATTTTGCAGGAACGTATGAATCATTCTTTTCAGGAATTAAATAAATAATCAACCAATATTAAAAAAGGGTTTATTTAGAAACAATAAGCATATATATATATATATATATATATATAAAGAGAAAGAGATGGGGGTAGTTAGATAGGTGGATAGATGGTAGTAATAAATTTTGGTACTGATTACTCTCCAGTAAGAAAAATACAAATTGTAATTTATAGATTTTGTTTTCTGTTATAGTGCAAGGCAAAAATCATATTCTTTGGGGAGGGAGGGGCGCAGTCGGTCAATATGTGTATGCGGGGGTGGGATGTTTTGAATGCTATATTTCCAAAACGAATAAAAATAGAACGATGAAACTTCCGTTATTCTCCAATTATCGTCGCTGGTAGCTAATGTTGATGTTATCTTACAGGAAATTTTACAGCTTTATAACACATTAAACATTGCATACTTTTAAATTCCATTTTCACTTTCAGAACTTTCTTTCTTTTTTTTTTTTTTTTTTTTTTTTCACATTTAATTTTTAATTATGAAATAGGTTATCGTTTTCTAAAAAATGTAGATTAAAAAAATAATTAAAGCTGAAAACGGCGAATTTTATTTAATAGTTGAATTTTTTGAGATATTCTTAATCCTAAAATCAGGTTTTCAGCGGTTAGTCTTTGTGGGAGACTGTCAGTATAAGTCAAAAACAGATATTAGAGGGAATTCTCAATTCGATAGTATAGGTTTATCATATGAAGATGTTTCTAAAAATGTATTGAAACATATTACATCTATGGGCAAAATTTCTCTTAGGTACAGTTTAAAATCTTTGAACTGCATTAAAAATATTATATATATATATATATATATATATATATATATATATATAAGGTACAAAATATTTTTCTTTAAGACTATGGTATGGAGAGCATATAAACTCCATTTACAGAACCACACAAAAGTATTTCAATTTATTACTGATTAGGTATGGGAATATATGAAGTGCAATAAAATTGCGCTATACTTTTTTTACTCTTTTGTATATTCATTAAAATAATAATAATAATAATAATAAATAAATAAATAAATAAATAAATTAAATTAGTCTTAAAAAGTTTAAGTTACAGTTTCGATCGATTTACACGGATAGAGATGTCCTGAATGCGGTTTGGTCATTTTTATACAATACCTGTCAGTGTGTGGCAGACGAGTTTAAGAACTGATGCAGATTATTTCATAAATTAGTGTCTACCAAATTATAGGGGATACAAGATCATAGTATCCGTAATATGTCTGCTATGCTGAAAATTTTTCCACTTATGGTAAGGTTATATCAGACCTTTTAGAGTGTATAAATGCACCAAATTCGATATGTAACATTGCTATAATGTAAAAGTAAGCTGATCGAATTTAGGTGCACATCAGTCGATAGGTGGCACTGTGGGATATGATTTTCATTTAAGAAAAGGTTGTTTTTCAGCTTTCGTAATATTTAACTGCACCAATCTTATGCGAGTGGATTATTCGGAAAAACTATGATGAATAAGTTTCAGCGTATATCGGTCGATAGAATAAAAAAATATTGTCTTTTTACTTCTATTGCGTAGGAGTGTACAAGATTTCATACGTGACATGACTTTCATAAAAAACAAAACAAAAAAAAATCCTTATTAATTTGTTTGCATATCCGTCGATAGGTGGCGCTGTTATGCAGCCTCTTTTCAGGTTTTATACAGTTTCACGACAAATTAATATTTATTAGAAAGATACAGAAAAAAAATAAGGACCATACATATATATATATATATATATATATATATATATATATATATATATATATATACATATATATATATTCTTCTGCGTTAAATTTAAGTGGGCTGTTTGGCGAATAAGTAATTTAGAAACAATACACAGGGCTACTAAAATTTATCGAAGGTGTTTCGAAAAATGGACAGCACTTCGAAAAAAAAAAAAAAAAAAATTAAAATTTAATAGCAGTTTTAAATATTTTATGTATGCAACTATATTTTTAAATGGGGGATTTAGGAGAGCAGCAGTTTCCCCCTCTACCTTACATTTTTATCTGCGTCATGTAAAACTGTTTTGGAATGTGTTTAATCCATGCATAAACACATAAAGTACGCTATAAATGACAATGCACCCTATAAATAAACAGGAACTCGTATTTTACTCCCTTAGCCGGCTATAATAATGTCAAAGATAAGGTAAAACAGAACAGTGTGAGTGTCACAACACATTATTAAATTACACCAGGTTGTAAAATCACCTCTTCTGAATTCTGAGAATATTCAGAAAAAAATGCATCTATGGCGGAATAAAAAATAGTTCGATTTTTAAACAAAATCATATAAAAAAAACAAGGGTTCTGGAGGGTGGGGGAAACGGGACACGTCATGCTCCGCAGACAGAAGAAATTAATATCATATATTAATTTTAAAAAATGCCCGAGCCGTTTTCGAGAAAATAAATTTACTCCATTACACCTGATCCTTTGAAGTCTTAAATTGCAATTTCCGATCTCAAAATATACTGCATGTTGAAGTGTAAAATTTTCAGGATAGCATCAGGCAGAAAATAAAAGATTATTCTGAAAAAAAAAAAAAAAAAAAAAAAAAAAAAAAAACGGATCAAGATATTTCCTATTTGCTGGGAATATTAAATGTCGGAGTTTACAAATTTATTTGATGTTAAATTAGCTGCATATATAGTACCGCTGCTAAGTTTTAAGCTTTGTTGCGTCACTCGAAAAACTTCCGTTTTTCATGATTAAAATACAAGACTTGTTCATTTACAACTGCAACAAACATGGTTCTAATGTAAATGACTAAGTTATTTACGAATAGCGAAACATGAAGAAATTTAATGACACCAGAAAAGATTCATTAAATTTATTATATATAAAAAATGTATTTTAGCTTAAGTGAAAACTTCTTTTTAATTAATATGTGTTTCATGAGAGACAGATTCTGTGTAATATAAGAATCTGTTATGAACGGTAAGTTTTATACAGATGTGTGTACACATCTTAGTCTTAAATTGCTGAATGATAGAAATCTGTTTTTAATTGTTGAAAATACGTCAAATGTGTGCTTATGATTTGTTTTATTTGTCGTATAAACCTCAGGATACCGATCGTTCGGTATCAAATCACACTAAGAAAATTGATAATTTAAATTAGAGGCATATTAATCCGAAAAATAACTTATTAGTTATATAATCAAATCACGTAAAATAATATATCATTTTGTATCATATAAGGTATTTTCAAAATCAGGAATAATAAGGAAAATTATTAAATTAGAAATAAACGCTTATTATATCAAGTTGTCTCAAATTTTCTAATAACCGTTTTAATAAACAATGCCTACTGCCTGCTTTCAGAAGAGACATTTCTTCTCATTCAAAAACAGACATAATTAAGCTTTTATTAAATCGTATGATCAATAGGTGAAAGCATTTTATATCGGAATATTTTTAGCCCCGCCTTTATTTTGCATGAATTTATTTAAAAAAATTATTTTTCTACATCATATAACTTTTATATTATAAACAAAAATTAATCTTAAAAAATATGCATACTTGCCAACCATCTCATTATGAACCGTAAAATTTTTAGTAACCACCTTTTTTTCCACACTAATAAATTTTTTGAATAATTTTAATCTTATTTAATCATAACAACATTTGGAGAGAATTACTCTAAAAATATAGTGGTGTGAAAAAAGGGGCGTTTTTTCAGGGGGCGTTAACATTTGTACGGTTATTAATGAGATGGTTGGCAAGTATGAATATATGGTATCGAATAAAGGCGGGGCTAAAAATTCTCCGGAATAAATTAAAGTATTGCATAGCAGCTAAGTTTTTTTATTTATTCCAAAATGTTGTTAGACACGTCCTTTTTTCACACCGTAATCATTTTAGAGTAATTTTCTTTATATTTAATCTTAATTATATATTGAAGAAAAATTTTCTATAAATGTTATGGCGTGTAGAAAGGGCGGGGCTAACAACATTCCGGAATAAATTAAAAAATTTGACAGCTATGATTATTTACATCTATAATGATCCCGATGAGAGAATTTGTGGTAACCCAAAATAAACAAATATTTAATGTATATGATGCATAGCTGCCAATATTTTAATTTATTCCGGAATATCTTTAGCCCCGCCTTTATTACGTACCACTTATTTTTTTAAAATATTTTTTCTTATTTTATCGAGGTTATATATTGGAGAAACTTTTTCTATAAATAAACGGGTGCAAAAAATAGGCATGGCGAAAAGTACTCCGGAATAAATTAAAATATTGGCAGCTATGATGCTGGATGAAAAACAACAAACAGAAAACAATTCCTACAGTTTAAATTAAGTTTGCAGCTCATTCAATTAAAATGAAACAAACTTGTATCATAGAATAACTTAGGCATTTTTTTTTCATTTATATATATATATCTGTATATATATATAAATTACGTGTCACGATGTTTGTCCGCGATAAACTCCTAAACTAAGGAACCGATTTTAATGAAATTTTGCACACTGTGTGCAGTCTGGTCCAACTTGAGAGATAGGATAGTTTTTATCTCAATTTATTGTCACAATATTTTTTTATTGCAATTATTTGTTAATTATAGACCTTTGTTACAGTTACTCCAAAATATCTGTGAGTTCCATAAGTTTAATTGTTGCCAAAATATATATATATATATATATATATATATATATATATGAGTTCATTTTCTTTCGACATAAAAATAAATACATTTAATGAAACGTGAACGTTAAAAAATTATAAAAAGTTAAATTATGCATCTCACGAAAATTGACGTCATAATCAATTTAAAGATTTTATACACATTGATAAAGTGCTAATGTAGTTCTATCATAGATATAGTAATATATATAGATCTATCATCCCCATGTTATCGTACAAAGATTTTTGATGCCGCAAAAAAATTATCTGGAGTTTTTCATTCACCTTTAGTAAATAAATTATTCACAAATTTTATTTGCTAAAATATTCATATGTATTCCCGTGTGTATTCACTAGGGGAAATACACACGGCCATATTTTGGTAAAAACGTCGTCTTTTCCCAAGTGAAAATGAATCACTTTTTTCTCCCCAATGATCACTCTATATATACTATACTATATCTATGAGTTCTATACGCAAGCGAAGTGTGACTCACTGACCGTCTGTGCAGCCAAGAAAAAGATTTCCTATGTTAATCACCCATTGATTTTTTTGTAAACAATTATTAAAAATCGAGGAAATTTATTTCCTGATTTCAGTCCTTATATTTCAGTACAGAATATAGATATGTATTAGTGATCGCGTGCGCTCGATTGAGTTAGTTATTTTACTGTCAAATTGACAAAATTTAAATTTTAAATTTCTAATCTCTGTCGTCCTTGGCGTCGTTCTTCTTCTTCTTCTTTTTTTTTTTTTTTTGTATTTGGCGATCAAAAGCGTAACACGAAAATATACATGCCAGATGTATGTATTGTACGAAATGTAATATGTGTTATTCATTGTACGTATGTATGACATGTAATGTGTATTGTACGAAATATTGTTTCATATTATTCATTATTCTTTTAATATAAGTTGTTAAAATAACCATGATTTTTGAAAGGAATTAAATATTTTCGCCAGATAATTTGGCGATATTCTTCTTTCGACAAGGATGACAGAAATGAAATCTATTCCGTTGCAAGATATTATTATCTTATATCCGATGCTTTATTTAGACATTTGAAAACAAATTTGACTTCAAACTATGATAGAATATTTACCATTTTCCTTTTAATTAGTATATTATTAGTATATTAAAATTTAAAAGCTTGGTATATAAAAAGTTTTTTTTTTAATCTTATAATTATTCTTATCTTAATCCTCAATGTTTCCCAGCTTTATTAACTTGAATTTACTATTAAAATTTTAACATACTCAAAACCTTCTCATCACTTCGTTAAAATATACTAAACTTTTCCAAAACCTTTTTCTATTTAAAATGATATATGTATTTACTTTAAGTGTCGAATATTTCATAAGATGTCCTATTTTAAAGTTTTAAAATACTTATCAAATTTACTTATTTTTCTGGTTTAGCCATATTGTTTTCCTTTTTATAACTACAGCTGTTTCCATCTTTAAAATATTTAAAATGATGAGGTGATTTTACAGTAAAATTATCCATTATAGCATATATTATATTTCACTCCTCCATAAAAATTGATTTTAAAATCGTCTGCTTCTTTTATACTTTTATTTTAATAGAATTTTAATATAATTTAATTTATATATTAGTCATTTTAGCATTTTTATCCTAAGTAGCATTAGAAATAATATATATCACTCCTCCATTAAAATTTATAAAACCCTACAATAAAATTAATTTGTGCTTAATATCAACTCTACGAAAATTTTTATCAATTGCTTCCAAATTTTGACCTAAGTTTCAAATCTCAATCCTGTGGGTATTTACATCAGCTACAACATTTTTGTCTTTATTCGTAAATAATAATTTGACTGTATTAAATAGTTTACTGCAATATAATTCAACGTATAACTTAATAACAGCAACGCGTGACCGGGTCTGCTAGTATATATATATATATATATATATATATATGTATATATAATTTATTACGTCATTTGATTTATTAAAAATTTTATGAAATTATTTTTGTTTAGCAGCATGTAAGTTTCGCATTAACTTGATTAAAATATCAAATGTAGGGCATATATTTTTTTATTATTGCTAGTTATCAGACTGAATCTTTTTTAGATATTCAACCATCCAAGTTTCGACCATTTGGGTTATGTCTTATTTTTCCGCTCTCACTATGGAATTAAGCCATTAACGACCATAGCAATTCAATTTCGGGTAAAACTCCTTCTCTCTTAAAATTTTCACCACTCAAAATTTGTTGCAAGAAGGCTTGAAACAAGAAAAAATATTGAATTATTATATAAGTCAGTTTTGTTTTGTTTTTAGATTGAAAACAGTGTTGTCAGATCTCGCGGATATTTCATTCAATAATCACCAATAATTTTTAATTGTAACGTTTGTGTAATCACTTCGAAGGTTAATTGTATTATGTATACAAAATATTACTTTTTTTAAATTATTGGTGATTATTGAATAAAATATCCGTGAGATCTGGCAACACTTATTGAAAAACTCTCTTTAACGTCCATATGCATAAGTGCATGCCTGGAATTTAAACCATGAAAACAAATGGAACCACATATATATTGCCATTATATTCAAAGATTACTTAAAATTCAGTAATTTATTTACAAAATATATCTATAAAATCTGTATTTTTTCGCTGAGGTTACGACCTCCAGTTTTGAAAAGCCACTTGGTGTTTGAAAATTTCAACGAACTTTATTTTTTTCTAAAATATTAACCCTTTCAGTCGCAGTGTTCCCGCTGATGGAACAACTAATATTAAATCTCAAGTGCAAAAACTCATCCCGGAATTTTTTTAGCAAAAATTCACATTTTTAACATAACAGAAAAGGCCCTTTTCCTTACCCTGAAAATTTAAAATTTCTTTTATTTTAATTTTGTTCGTGAATTCCGGTGGCAGCATAATTTAAATAATCGGAATTACCCTGCGCCGCAAAGGGTTAAACAGACTAGGGACGAATCCTAATTTTACAATACCAATAACATTTCATAGAGTCATAATTTTATTTTTTAGGGGAAACTGTGTAATTGCTAAAAATAACTTCAGGGAATAGAAGTAGGAATTAATCCGATGGGTTCTCAGATGTAACCAAGAAATCATCCCTTATAATAATAATAAGAAGAATAAGAATAAAATCAAACCCGCATCAATAGAAACATGTTTTCTGACGAATAAAACAATTGCTGTTGTCAGCTCATTTTGGAGTTATAAATTCTCAAAGTTCGATAAAAAAATCAGTGCCTGAATCTTTAAAATCACGTCTTATTGAAATAATGTATGAAATCGAAAACAAGCATGAAATCGAAAGTGCATAGATGAACGTGTTGTTTTATGCATAAATGACTTGACCATTTCAGCTGTGAGATACATTCTACCGAGATATAATGCATAGCTGTCAATATTTTAATTTATTCCAGAGTACTTTTAGCCCCGCCTCCACTTTAATTATAGAAAAATTTTCTAAAATATATAACTTCCATAAAATAAGACAAAATTACTTAAAAAAAATAAGTGGTACGAAATAAAGGCGGGGCTAAAAATACTCCGGAATAAATTAAAATATTGGCACCTATGATAATGTCTGAAAATTCATTAAATTTAGAATTGATAAATTGATAAATGTCATGATTCTGTCAAATTGCATCAGAACTTCATCCAAAATCTTCTAAAATTTCATTAATGTAGAAACTAAACATTGAGAAAAATCATGGTTCTGACAGGTTTTATTGGGACTACTCCCACTCCATTCTCTTTAGAGCATTTTTACTCAAATATAGATTTCTCGAGAATAGGCTCACTAGGGTAAAGAGTTTATGCGTCGAAAATCACGTTAGATATTGTTCTCTCGAATGAACATAATTCTATTGATTTCTACTATTACACTACTGGGATGGTTTCCTGGTAAATTAGCAAAGATTCCAGAATTAAAAAAAAAAAAAAAAATGTTCGAACTATGTGAATAAGTATATTTTAAGAAATTACCTCGTAAAAATCTCATTCTGTTTAAGTAACTAAACCACGGAGTAATAAGACAGGAGAAGAAGGTAACGCTGAAATTTTGTGATGTTGTTTTCTAATGTTTACAGATGGCGCCAGCGTGCAATCCTTCCTTCTCTCCAGCTTCCGCAATGTTATTCAATGGGGAAATGTCTCGTTTTAATTATTTTTTTTAAAATAATATCAAGCTGAAAAAATTTCGATTGAAAGCAAATTTCATTAAATAGAGTATTCTAACCAACATGTTTTTTTTAAGAGCTATTTTATACTCATTTTACTTTGAAAGAAAGCTTTTAAAAAATGACGATTCTTATGAACCGAAGCTAGCTAAAACAGACAATTGGGAGGAAGGAGAATGGATGAAATTTTGTAAAGAAAAAAATAAACTTACTTTAGGTGCAGAAAACACGAACTCGGACTTTATTTTTCTCCTACGGCCTTTTTTTTTCTTTTCTTATCACTATCATAGCCTGTTTTACAACTAGGAACGAAGTATTTATTTGAAACATCTGAATTATGCAGTTTTAAGAACTTACAAAGAAATTAAATTGCTTAAAATAAAAAATTTTAAATGTATTCCAGCAAAATTCTATTGAAAACAACAGTATATCCGCGCCGAGGAAGGGAGGAATGACAAGTGGCGCCCTCAATATTTACCAAAAATTTAGATCACAGTTTCGTAGCTTTCTCCCATTGGACCTTCAACTCCTATTAATATTACTCCGTGAACTAAACTTTCTACCCAAAACATTCAAATTAAACATTCAAACGAAAATCTCATGAGCGTTTATAAAAAAAAAAAAAACACTGCGTCTGTGTACTGTGTAAACAATACAATATCATTAATTTCACTTTTATATGTCTGTGGCTTTCCTACTTATAGGTGTAAATCTTGCCTACTTATAAGTATTTATTTATTTATTTATTTTATTTTATTTTATTTTCAGTCTGTTTTGAATAAAAAACAAAGGTCTGTGTTAAAAAAAAAAAAAAAAAAAAAAAAAAAAAAATCGGTATGACGCAGTACCTTTTGCCAATTCTGTCTTGCTGACGATTCACTTTCAATAACAGACATCTTTTCTGGAATAAAAGATAATTACATTTTATTCTTTAAGGTATTGGGGTAAAATTAAGAACGCCGTAAATAGCATAGAATTGTACCAAATTTTTCAAAGATTTATAAAACTGGCTATCTCTATGATTTAACCAAATGCTGTGAAAATCAAGTTTATAAGTTAAAAATTGGAGATTTTACAATTTAGATATTTAACTTTGGAGTTTTTTTCGTATCTATTCTTTCTAAATACCAGTCATTCAAAAGCGTTCTGAGTGAATGAATGGTAAATCTAAATTTTACATAACTGAGCTTAACACAGTAGCTTTATTTGTAAAAAAAAAAAAAAAAAAAAAAAAAAAGAAAGAAAGAAAAAAAAAAAAAGAATAGCTCTGATTTATTTATTTTGTGATCTCTTTTATGATTATGTCAGTTGTAATTTAACTATAACTGACTGCTTACTTTTGAATTTTATGAATTTATTTTTTTATCTCCATATAACACAGTAGCTTTATTTGTAAAAAAAAAAATAGAAAAAAAGAAGAGCTCTGATTTATTTATTTTGTGATCTCTGTTTTATGATTATGTCAGTTGTAATTTAGCTATAACTGACTGCTTACTTTTGAATTTTATGAATTTATTTTATCTCCATACAACACAGTAGCTTTATTTGTAAAAAAAAAAAAAAAAAAAAAAAATAGCTCTGATTTATTTCTTTTGTGATCTCTTTTTTATGATTATGTCAGTTGTAATTTAACTATAACTGACTGCTTACTTTTGAATTTTATGAATTTTTTTTTTTTTTTTTTTTTTTTTTTATCTCCATACATATGAAGAAAGTATAGGATTGGTAAAAGCTTTCTATTTCTGATTTTCGATGAATTTACACGTTTTGAGATGACATGAAAAAGATTCGACTAAATTTAGGAAATTTGTGTCTGTGTGTTTTAGATAAACATTGTGGATACTGGATCTTACGAAACAATGGTCAGAATTTAGCCGAACTTAATATTTGGTTGGAACTTAAATTCGTGCTGATTATATTTTCAGATATATCGCCCAACAGGTAGCACAGCCATGTTAAGGAAAAACTATAGCTCAGCTTCTATAGTGTGCCAAACACTGTGTGTGTCAAACATTGTGCTTCTATAGTGTGTGTATGAACTGCATATTGTGTAAGACTCTGCTGATTCAATTTGTGTACATATATAGACTGACAGGTGGCACTGATATGCTGCAATGTAATCCTGTTTCAAGGAATGCATATTGAAACGGTACATCTCAACTTCTATAGTGAATAAATGCACAACATTTGATATTTGAGATGAATATTATGTAAAACTATGCTGATTCAATTTGGCTGCATAATGACGATAGGACAGATTATGGGACTGTGCCGCAATATTCTTGTTTAAAAAAAGCTAAAATTATGTTTCTATGACATTTAACAGTTACAAACTTAGCGTATTAAATATATATTATGAAAAAACATACTTACTGGATTTTAGTATATATCGGCCGGAAAGTGGCGCTGCTATTATTTTTTGTGATTTCTCAATTGCATATATCTCAGCATCTATTGGTGAAAATTTTACTAAATTATTTATGTAAAATGATTATTGTGAGAAGCTATGTTGGATAAAATCTTTTTGCATGTTAAACATAATTGACTCTTTTTTATAAAATGATACTGAATAAATTTTGAGATGGCCATACTTATTTTCTTATATATATATATATATATATATATATATATATATAAGAAAAAGGAATTGAATTCGTGAAAATTCCCGTATTGTGGTTTTTGATAACGTTAAACGTTTTAAGATATTCTGAAAATGATTCATCTTTTTTTTAGAAAAAATATATATCTATCTGTGATGTTTATGATATGACAGCACACTTTGTATCTAGAAAATCAAAACACGAAGTTTCAACGAATTTAGTTAGACAGTGACTTAAATTGTTGTTGATTTGCTTTGATACATATCGCCTTATAGGTTGCGCTGTTAGGCTGCACTTTTCTTTATTTAAAGGACGGCTATATCTCAGCTTCTCTGGTATATAAACGTAACAAACTTAGTATATGAGATAAATATTGTGTGAAACTATACTCATTCAATTTTTGTGCATATCGACCGCTAAGAGGCGATGTTGTGCTGAAATTTAATTCCGTTTATAGGAGGGCAATATCTGAGTTTCTATGATATTCAAATGTACCAAATTTCGTATGTGAGACGAATTAAATGAAAAACTATGGTGATTAAGTATAGATGCTTATTGCTGCAGATGGCGCTACTGTACTGTAATTTAATTTCGTTTACAGGAAGGCTATATTTCAGTTTCTATATTACATAAATAAACGAAATCGGTATGTGATACATAAATTATTCAAATTTGCCACATCGCCCGACAAATGGTGCTGCTTTTAATTTCTGCAAATTTCCAAATGGTTGTGTCTCAGCAACTGTTGTTAAAAATTGCACCAAAATTCATAGAGTAATGTTAATAGAGTTAAAAGTAACAGCAGCGTCACTTTTCGGACGATATACACCCAAATTCAATCAGTGTAATTTTTTGTAAAATATATCTCACATACCAAGTTTTGCCCTTTTGTATAACATAAAATGTGAGTTATAGCCTTACCGTGAATAGAAAATAATGCAACATATAAGCGTTATCTGACGACCGATGTGCACCCAAATTCAATCAGTCTAGTTTTACATGCACATCTCACATACCAAATTCGGTGCATTTATATGTGATATAATTTGAGATATTGCCTTCTCGGAAAAGGAATTAAGTTACAACATAGAAGTGTTACTTATCGGTCAATGTGCATTCAAATTTAATTTCTATAGTTTTGCACAACATCCTTTCTACGTGTCAAATTTAGTGCATTTATGCGCCATATACCAGCTGAAATAAAATTAATAATAAAAGAAAGAAAGAAAAGAAAAATAAAGGAAATTATGACTTAGCAGCGACACCTTTTGGGCGATATACCCCAAAAGCTTATCAGCACCAAATTAAGTTGAGGTTTATACTAAATATTAAGTTTCGTTAAATTCCGTCCAGTGGTTCGTGCGACACAGCGTCTATAAAATGTTGGTTATACACACACAGACAGACACACAATCACCTTTTTAAATGGTCAAAACGTGTTCAGGTTATCTAAAAATGTAAAAATTCATTGAAAACCGAAGGTCGAAAATTTTACCAATCCAATGTTTTCTTTTTACGCGTACGGAAGAAACTAATGAAAAATCTGTTAGAAATTTTTTTTGCATGACATCACATCACCACACATTAATTTTTAACCTTTCGATCCATGTTGAAAAAAAAGAGTTTAGAAAATTTCATTCCAATGTCTAGTCAAATCAGTATAAAAATTTTTGCTTGGCTATGATTTTCACAGGCGATGTTATTGACATGGCGGCGTTTTGACAAGCGATGTTTTGACTGCGATGTTTTTCCCGGCGATGATTTGACGTAGACCCGTTTTAAATCGATTGATTTGTCTGGTAATTTCCTTTTTCTTTGGGGTAATTAAGTAAATGATTAAAATATTTTATTCTAGAGGACGGTCCAAATAATCTATGAATAATTGTCTAAAGGTTATTTAAATCATTTTTACTTTCTGTTTAATTCATTTTGATTTGAAATCCACATTTTTACGTTTCTTTCTCTATTATTATAAAAAAAATCAATAATAGTAATAATAATAAAAATTATTATTTTAAGCTTGATTTTATATTTCTTTTCAATGTACGTAAAATGCTAAATTTTGCCGGAATGCATGAATCATTCTTTTCAGGAATTAAATAAATAATCAACTTATAATAAAAAAGGATTTACTTAGAAACAATAAGCATATATATATCAAGAGAGAGATAATGGGGTAGATAGATATATAGATAAATGGTAGTAATAAACCTTGGTACTGATTACTCTCCAGTAAGTAAAATACAAATTGTAATTTATAGATTTTGTTTTCTATTATAGTGTAAGGTAAACATCATATTCTTTGGGGAGGGAGGGACGCAGTCAGTCAATACGTTTATGTGGGGGGAGTGATGTTCTGACTGTAATATTTTCAAAACGAATAAAAATGAACGATTAAACTTCACATTTAAGGGGACTCTCCAATCATCGTCGCCGGTAACTAATGCTGGTGTTATCTTACAGGAAATTTTACAGCTTTATAACACATTAAACAATGCATACTTTTAAATTCCCTTTTCACTTTCAGAAAATTCTTAATTAATAAACAGGTTATCGTTTTCTATAAAAAAGTAGATTAAAAAAAAAGTAAATAAATAAATAAAATAAAATTGTAAAATGGCGAATTTTATTTCATAGTTGAACTTTTTGAGATATTCTTAATCCTGAAATCAGATTTTTAGCGGTTAGTCTTTGTGGGAGACTGTCAGTATAACTCAAGAACAGATATTAGAGCGAATTCTCTCTTTGGTAGTATAGGTTTATCATATGAAGATCTTACTAAAAATGTACTGAAATATATTGCATCTATGGGTAAAATTTCTCTCAGGTGCAGTTTAAAATCTTTGAGCTGCATAAAAAGAATTAATATATATATATTTATTTATATATAAATATATACATATATATATAACTATATGAATATATATGTATCTTAAAGAATATGGTGTGGAGAGCATATAAACTTTATATACAGAGCCACACAAAAGTATTTCAATTTATTACTGATAAGTTATGGGAATATATTAAATGCAATTAAAGTTGTGCTATAATTTTTTACTTTCTTCTATATTCATTAAAATAATAATAATAATAAATAAATAAATTTAGTCTTAAAAAGTTTAAGTTATAGTTTTCGATCGATTAACACGGATAGAGATGTCCTGAATACGGTTTGACCATTTTTAGACAATACCTGCAAACTTGCCAACCTCATTAACAACCGTACAATTGTTATCGCCCCTGAAGAAACGCCCCTTTTCTCACACCACTATATTTTTAGAGTTATTCTCTCCAAATGTTGTTACGATTAAATTAGACTAAAATTACTCTAAAAAATTACTGGTGTGATAAATAAAGGCGGATACTAAAAATTGTACGGTTCATAATGAGATAGTTGGCAAGTATGTACCTGTCAGTGTGAGTCAGATGAGATTAAGAACTAATGCAGATTATTTCATGAAATAGTGGTCTACCAAATTATAGGGGATACAATATCATAGTATCCGTAATATGTCTGCTATACTGAAATTTTTCCTACTTATGGGAAGGTTATATCAGACCTTTTATAGTGCATAAGTGCACCAAATTCGATATGTAACATTACTATAATGTAAAAGTAAGCTGATCGCGTTTAGGTGCACATCAGTCGATAGGTGGCACTGTGGGATATAATTTTCATTTAAGAAAAGGCTGTTTTTCAGCTTTCGTAATGTTTAACTGCACCAATCTTATGCGAGTGGATTATTCGGAAAAATTATGATGAATAAGTTTGAACGTATATCGGTCGATAGAGGGCACTTCCAAGCTGCAATATAGATTATTTTTAAAAAGATATTGTCTTTTTACTTCTATTGCGTATGAGTGTACAAGATTTCACATGTGACATGACTTTTATAAAAAAAAAAAAAAAAAAAAAAAAAAAAGCTTAATTAATTTGTTCGCATAACCGTCGATAGGTGGCACTGTTATGCAGCCTCTTTTCAGGTTTTATACAGTTTTACGACAAATTATTATTTATTAGAAAGATACAGAAAAAAATAAGAACCATACATACATATATATATATATATATATATATACATATATTTCTTCGGCGTTAAATCTAAGTGCACTGTTTGGCGAATAAGTAATTTAGAAACAATACACAGGGCTACAAAAAGTTATCGAAGGAGTTTCGAAAAGTGCACAGCCTTTCAATAATAAAAAAAAAAAAAAAAAAAAAAAAAAAAAATGAATTTAAAAATTTAATAACAGTTTTAAATATTTTATGTATGCAACTACATTTATCAAACGGGGGATTTAGGAGAGCAGCAGTTTCCCCCTCTACCTTACATTTTTATCTGCGTTAAGTAAAACTGTTTTGGAATGTGATTAATCTAACCATAAACACATAAAGTACGCTATAAATGACAATGCAAGCTATAAATGAACAGGAACTCGTATTTTACACCCTTAGCCGGCTTTAATAATGTCAAGGATAAGGTAAAACAGAACAGTGTGAGTGTCACAACACATTATTAAATTACACCAGGTTCTAAAATTCCCTGTTCTGAATTCTGAGAATATGCAGAAAAAATGCATCTATGACGGAATAAAAAATAGTTCGACTTTTAAACAAAATTATATAAAAAACAAGGGTTCTGGAGGGTGGGGGAAACGGGACACGTCATGCTCCGCAGACAGAAGAAATTAATATCATATAATAATTTTTAAAAATGCCCGAGCCGTTTTCGAGAAAATAAATTTACTATATTACACCTGATCCTTTGAAGTCTTAAATTGCAATTTCCGATCTCAAAATATACTACATGTTGAAGTGTAAAACTTTCAAGATAGCAACAGGCAGAAGATAGAAGATTATTCTGAAAAAAAAAAAAAAAAAAAAAAAAAAAAAAAAACAGATCAAAATATCTCCTATTTGCTGGCAATATTAAATGTCGGAGTTTACAAATTCCTTTGATGTTAAATTAGCTGCATATATAGTATCGCTGCTAAGCTTTGAGCTTTGTCGCGTCACTCGAAAAATAACCGTTTTTCATGATTAAAATACAAGACTTGTTCATTACAACTGCAACAAACATGGTTTCAATGTAAATGACTAAGTTATTTACTGTTACTGAAACACGAAGAAATTTATTTACACCAGAAAAGATTCATTAATTTCATTATATATGAGAAATGTATTCTTACGTAAGTAATTCTTACTTAAGCAAAGTTTATTGTGTTCATGTGAAACAGATTATGTCTAGTGCAAGAATCTGTTATAAACGGAAACGGTAGGTGTAATGGAAATGCGTGTACACTTCTTAAGTTGTTGAAAGATGTAGATCTATGTTTAATTGCTGTAAGTAAGTCAATATTGTGTGTTTGTGTTTTATTTATCGTAGAAACCTCTGTATACCGATCATTCTTAATTAAATCATATTAAGAAAATCAATAATTTAAATTAGAGGTATATTAATCCGAGAAATGATAATATATTAAATTTAATAAATAAAACGCTTTGAGACACGTATAAAAGTTTTAAAAAACATATATTTAATAAAAAAAATCACATATTTCTAAGCTTTTCGCCCTGAAAAGCAGGGCATCATCAGGAAAACTACATGTTTGTTTGTACAGTGTGCAGCTGTGTTACAAATATACTAGCAGGCTACGCCAGCTTCGCTGGCCACTATATTTAAATGAATCTCCTAAAGAATTGGATCATTATTTATTTTTCACATCACATTATAAATAAAAACTAAAATAATTACATTTGTTACGAAAATCTCTCCACCAGGAGTCGCTGTATGTCAAGACACGGCTATACATGTACTGTTTTTAGCTAGTGTGTGGCAGGTAATGGAATGGAATGGAAGGGTCTAAATAGGAGACCCTAAATATGTTAACTTTTAGTTTTTGTATATAGTTGTAAATTACGTGTAAATAGTCATTAAATCTTGTTAGTTAAGAAAGACGGAATGTTATTTTGCAAGCACCTCTGACATATTTCTACCACTGAATCAACTGTCAAATTTGGTTATACGGCGCGGAAAAATGATTTATTGGAAACAAAAAGTTTTTATTCCATCATAACGCTAATGATAAAAAAAGAAAGAAATCTACTGAAATAAAAGTGATGACTCAGCTCATATGAAAGATCAACGGAAAAAAAAAAAAAAAAAAAAAAAAAAAAAAAAACATCTTCAAAAATGATGTTTAACGGAATCTGAGTTGAAAAGGGAAAATACATGTGGTTTATGAAAACGGAAGTAATTCCCATTTTTTTTTTTTTTTTTTTTTTTAATTTATGTTCATTTGGATAACATATTAGGAGGTAAGCTCTTTTAAAATTAATAATGGATAAGTTAACCAAATGTATTGAAAAGAGAAGCTCTGTACGAGCTAGTATTACTAAATTAATTAAAAGAGTCCAAGCATTAGATTTTGAAAACGAAAGTTTTGATTCTTTAAATGAGTTATTAGAAACTTTAGATATCAAATCTAAATTATTGAAAGAGTATGATGATGAAATAAAGGATTTTATTAATGATCCAGTTAAATTTAAAAATGAAATAGCTCAATCAGTGGAATATGAAGACAAAATTATTACTATTAAAATTAAACTCAAATCTAAAATTAAAGAAATCAACAATAAACAGCAAAATCAAAGTACTAATGTAAGTACATCAAGCTGTACAGAACATAATTTTAAGGCATTGAAATTGCCGCAGTTACAGGTTCCACAATTTTCTGGTTCTGGTATTTCAAATTTCATGGAATTCCTAAATTGTTTTGATAACGCAATAGGGTCGAACGAATCCCTGAGTAAAATTGAGAAGTTTCAATATTTAAAATGTTTGCTTACTCCCCCTGCTTATAATGTCGTTGCGGGATTCGAGTTAAATGAAAAGAATTATAATTCTTGTTTAGAACTTTTAAAACAACGTTATGGGCGTACTGACTTTATTATTAATTCATACATGTCTAAATTACTTAATTTAGAACCAGTGAGGAATTCATCAAACATTAAAGGCTTGCGTAAATTATATGATGAGATAGAGATAAATATAAGGAATTTACGCTCGTTAAATGTTACTGAAGGATCATACGGTCATTTATTAAACCTCTTACTTCTTAAATTACTACCCCAAGATTTGGTTTTAGATTTTCATAGAAAAAGAAATAAGGAAATTAATTGTGAAGTTTCAGAAATAATGACGTTTTTAAGAAATGAAGTGGAATCGCGTGAAATTTGTGAAACCGTAACAAATTCTTTTAAGGATAATGAAGCTAAACGTTCCGCTTTTCAAGGGTTATCAAACAGGACAAACATATCAAAAAAACCTCTCTAAACATAAAAATATACCAACCGCAGCAACATTACTCACACAAATAAAAAATTCATGTATTTTTTGCGACTTAACTTCTCATGATTCTGTAAATTATAGAAAATTAGACATAGAACAGAAAATAAACAAACTTGAGTCTGAAGCTCGGTGTTGGTTATGTTTTAAACCGAAACACATAAGCAAAGTATGTAGGTCAGGTATTGTTTGTAAAATATGTTTTTCTAGATTTCATCACGAGTCAGTTTGTAGAAAAAATTATAAATCCTCGAATTTATCAGTAGAGCGCAATAGAGATAATTGTAAAAATTCACGTAGTTTAAATTATAATGAAAACGAAAATGAACGGGATAACTCTAATGTTTCTGAAGTTATTTCTTCTATTTCTCAATGTAATTTAAATACAAACTGTTCTAAAAATGTTTATTTGCAAACGTGCACTGTTATTGCTAAATCGGAAAGTAAATCTTGCTTATCTAGATTAATGTTTGACTGTGGAAGTTCGAGATCATTTATTAGTGAAAAATTAGCGAATGATTTAAAATTAAAAACCATTCGTAATGAAACTTTATCAGTTTATTCTTTTGGAATGAAATGCCCAACGGATAAAATTTATCGAGTTGTTGAAGTAACACTGGAA
Organism: Salticus scenicus; assembly: GCA_963930645.1. Taxonomy (NCBI): domain Eukaryota; kingdom Metazoa; phylum Arthropoda; class Arachnida; order Araneae; family Salticidae; genus Salticus; species Salticus scenicus. The sequence goes on from OZ005659.1 coordinate 153,432,205, forward strand.
AGTACAAATTCTTCTTTTCAAAAAACTCAGGAATTATTTGTTTCGCGCACTATAACGGGCGCTACTGTGAAACATCCTGATTCAAAAAAAAAAAGATTTAATGCAGAAACGGAATTTGAAGTTGGCTAATTCAGATAGCTCGGATAACAATATTAACATCCTCTTAGGGGCCGATGTTTGTTGGGAATTAATTTATGGGGAAAGGGTACCTATAAATAAACATTTGTCAGCTTTGAATAGTGCATTTGGATGGCTGATTATTGGATCAGACGATAATGAAAGTAGTTGTTCTGAAAACATGATTGTTGTAAATAATGCTATTTTGAATGATTTAAGATTATTTTGGGAAATTGAGGAATTTCCAAATGAAACCAAAAATCTATCGGAAAAGGATAATCAGTTAATTAAGGATTTTGAGGATTCTTTAAAATTTAATGGGGAACGGTATGTGTGTAGATTAATGTGGATAGATAATACAGGACCCCCGTTAAAATTGGACTCTAATTATGAGGTCGCGAGCAAACGTTTCAATTCATTAAAATTTAAATTGAATAAAAATCCTGAAATTTTTTATCAGTATAAGGAAATTATATCGGATCAATTGAAATGTAATATTGTAGGAAAATGTACTGACGAGGATATGAATTCAGGTTATTATATGCCCCACAGAGCAGTAATAAGGGATAGCAAAGAAACTACTCGCGTTCGGATGGTTTATGATTGCAGCTCTAAAGCAAATGAAAATAAAAATTCTTTAAATGATTCTCTTGCATCGGGACTTAATCTATATCCAAATTTACTGGATGTTATACTTAAATTTTGGGAAAATCAAGTTGCATTTTGCGGAGATCTAGAGAAAGCTTTCCTTATGATTGAAATTGCGGAAGAGGATAGAGAATATCTAAAATTTTTGTGGTTTCCGGACGAGCCCGATAATCCGGTACAGACACTTCAACTTAATTGTTTACCCTTTGGGTTAACGACGTCTCCATTTGTTCTAGCTTGCGTTTTGAAATTTCACACAGGGAAATATAAAGAGGATTATCCTAATTGTTATGAAATGTTAAATTCTTTATATGTTGACGACTTGTACAGTGGAGCTAAAATTGCGCAGGATGCTTAGGAGTTAACCTCTTTGGCAATAGAAATATTACGCGCTGCTGGATTTAAACTCAGGAAATTAAAAACTAATTGTGATGAGTTGAAACAACTTTGGTGGGAAAACGGGTATGAGAAAAATATGGATTTCGGGCAAGGAGAAGGATTTTTGGGATTAAAGTGGGATCCAAGTGAGGATAAAATTAAATTATATTTAAGGGATGTTAGGGATTCCTTGGAATTTGAAGTCACCAAACGCCATGTATTAAGAATAATTTCTAAGATATTCGATCCTTGTGGACTAATTAGTCCATTCATACTAAGAGTTAAAATTCTTATTCAAGAATTGTGGGAAAGAGGTATACTATGGGATGAAAACTTACCACATAACTTAGAAAAAAAGTGGAGATCATGGTGTTCTGAACTTTCTGAATTAGAAAATTTTAGCATCGAACGTAAACTTTTTTCAATGGAAAATGTTAATGAAGTATCGCTTCATGTTTTTGTTGATGCCAGTCCTAAAGCGTATGGAGCTGTAGCGTATTTTCGATATTTAACAAGTGAAGGAAAAATTAATATAAGCTTTGTGATTTCAAAAAGTAAAGTTGCTCCTCTAAAAAGTTTAACTTTAGCCAGATTAGAATTAATGGCAGCACTTGTAGGTACTTGTTTAGGAAATTACATTCAGAGCATTTTTCCAGCCATTACTCAAAAAATACATTTCTGGAGTGACTCAAAAATTGTTCTTCATTGGGTGAAAAATTCATCCAAAGTTTGGAAACCATTTGTAGCCAACAGAGTGGCTCAAGTGCAATCACTTTCCCTTCCTGAATGCTGGAATTTTTGTAGCGGATCAGAGAACCCTGCAGATCTCACTACTAGAGGAGAATCCGCGAAAAATATTATTTCGAGTTCCTTGTGGTGGACGGGCCCTCCTTGGTTGTCTCACCCCGTTCACTTATGGCCTGATCCAATTTACATTCGACAACCAGATGACAGTAATGTTGAACAATTAATTTCTAAAGAGCTACGAGGTGTAGCAGTAAATACTGTCTGTTCTACTAATCATTATTCTCTCTTAAATATCATTGAAGTAAATAAATACAGTAACCTTTCTCGACTTTTGCGCGTGACAGCTTGGGTAAAAAGGTTTGCCCACAATGCCAATCCTGGTCACAGCACCAAATGCCAGGGACCTATATGTGCTTCAGAACTTAAGGAAGCCTTTGACTCTTGGATTAAGACAATTCAACAGGAACATTTTGGGAGTGAAATTCAGCAACTTCTCTCCCAGGGTACTGAAAATAAAAACTCACGAATTTACAATTTAAATTGCGAACTTAACAAAAATAACTTTTTGTGTTTGAAAGTACGCTTGCAATTTTCAAGTAATGATGAGCAGGCCAAACACCCCCTGCTGCTTCCTAACAATGATAAATTCGTCGATTTACTCATCTTTGATGCTCATATAAAAATAGGCCATTTGGGTGTAGATGCTACTTTAACTCACCTAAGAGAACGATTCTGTATTCTTAAATGTAGACAGTTCGTAAAAAGAGTCCTAAAAAACTGTTTGATTTGTAGACGTTTTTCAGTGGAAGCAGGTAATCAGGTGGTAGCTCCTCTACCTCCTGACAGAATTCAGGAACATCCCCCTTTTGATGTTTCTGGTATAGACTTTGCTGGACCCTTTTTTACTACTGACTGTAAAAAATATTATTTACTTTTTTTTACCTGTGCAGTTACAAGAGCTGTACATTTGGAATTGGTTATTGATATGAGTACAGATTCATTTTTATTAGGTTTAAGGCGTTTTATTTCTCGTAGAGGGTTATGTTCAGTTATATATTCTGATAATGCTAAAGCCTTTAAAAGGGCAAAAGGTGAACTGAAAAAATTATGGAGTCAAATTAATAACCCTGAGGTAAAAAACTTGTTTGCCTCTAAAGGTATAGAATGGAAATTTATTGTTGAAAGGAGTCCTTGGTGGGGAGGCTTCTGGGAAAGGCAGATACGTACAATTAAAACTTGTTTAAAGAAAATTATTGGTAAATCTTCTCTTTCTCTTAAAGAATTAGAAACAGTTTTTCTAGAAATTGAGGCAATGATTAATTCTAGACCTATTACGTATCTGTATAGTGAACCATCAGAACCTTCCCCACTCACTCTTTCTCACTTTCTAGTTGGAAAAAGATTAATTTCTTTACCTGTAACTAAGGTTAAAAAAGACGAATTAATTGTAAGCAGAAATTATTTGGTAAAAAGATATAAATATCAGCAAACTCTTTTAACACATTTTTGGAACAGGTGGAGAAAAGAGTATTTTCTTAAACTTAGATCCGCTTATATATCTGCACAACCAGGTAAGATTTCATCATTCAAAGTAAATGATGTGGTTTCAATTAATGATGAGCGCTATCCTAGAAACATATGGATGATGGGTAGAATTTTAAATGTATATCCAGGACGAGATGGTAAAATTCGTTCTCTTCTTATCAAAACTCCTAAAGGTAACATTAAGCGCTCAGTTCAACTTGTATATAATTTAGAAATTAATCCTTAATAATAAACTGAATAAGTAAAAATTGTTATCTTATGTATATTGTTGATTATTATTTATGCATATATTGCTATTTGATTTGATTACTGAAGACTTTTCTTTAAATTGTTTGAATATTATTTGTAAATTTCTGTTAATGCTTAACATAATATTTTTCTTATTTTTACTTGATAGTAATTTAGATGTTCAAATATTTTTCAATATGTGAATTTAATAATTGATTATGTTATGATTGTAATTTTTTTTTTTTTTTTGGAAATTGATGGTGAACTCATGTGAGTTCGGTGGGGAGTGTTACGAAAATCTCTCCACCAGGAGTCGCTGTGTGTCAAGACACGGCTATACATGTACTGTTTTTAGCTAGTGTGTGGCAGGCAATGGAATGGAATGGAAGGGTCTAAATAGGAGACCCTAAATATGCTAACTTTTAGTTTTTGTATATAGTTGTAAATTACGTGTAAATAGTCATTAAATCTTGTTAGTTAAGAAAGACGGAATGTTATTTTGCGAGCACCTCTGACATATTTCTACCACTGAATCAACGGTCAAAACATTGGAATCGCTCTAGACCTCGCATCGGGTACTCGCTGACTACAACAGCTCTTTCTCTGCCCGCACTGTATCGGGAGCAGGTTCCCACTGCCTGCAGAAATCTCTTTCCTATGTATTTCAATATGGGTATTTATTGACGATAGGTTGGTCTGCCATTATTTAAGAACTACGATTTTAAAGATAACTGTATCTCAGCGTCTATTAATTATTTTAGTTTTTGAACCAAGTATTTTATTGCTCATGCTATTTACACTGTATTACAATTTGATTCCGACCAATATAATGAAATAAAATAAAAAGTAGATTTTCTTTTAGAAGGAATTAAATACATAAAAAACAAATAAATTCCAATAAGTTTAATCCTTTCTACTATATACTACCATTATTTCCTGACAAATACTGTAAATTAGAAAAAAAAAAAAAAAAAAAAAAACCTTTAAAGAAATTAAATTAACAAATGAAAAATAATTGTTATATTACAAAAATTATACATAAACATAACTGTTATAAATACGTTTTAAATTTAAATTTTAATTTATTTAATTTTTTCTACTGCATTACCATTTTATTTTCAATAAATATAATAAATTAAAAAGAGAAAAAAGATTCGTCCTCAAATAAATGTATTAAATAAAAAATAAATTGCCTAATATAGCCGTTCCTAAGATACGCAGACGATTACAATAGAAGAATAAATTCATGAAAAATGAAACATAAAAGCCAATGTTTAAAATCGAAAAAACATTAATTTAAACAATTCAAATTCGAAATTCGAAAAAATCTCGATGAGGTGCACACCTGCAGGGTCCCAGGTACCTATATGCCAAATTTGGAAGCTCTGCGATCAGTAGTGTGTAGTATTGTTCATGTTTAGATAAATGTATTTATTTTCCTGTTGAAAAAAAATAAATAAATAACTCGTATTATTATTACTATTTTTTTTTTTTTTTTTGGCAACAATTCAATTATGGATTAAATTTAAATGGCTAACTTTTTGCTATTATTAGCTTATTATTTTCATATTTTTATTAATTAAAAGAAAACTAAACAGAAATTCGAAATTCTGACTTCGATGTGCACAATGATCCTTCGGGGGGCACCTTTGTGTTAAATCTCGTGACTGTCCGAGCTACCGTTTTCGAGAACAGTGAAATATATATACAAATATTGCTCACTTAATAGTATAAGATATACATCATAATTAAGGTTAAAGTTAGAGTTGCATCGCTACTTTGATACAGAAAAATTTATATTTCATAGGTTGGAGTCATTCTACATTAACACTGAGGCAACACTTGATTACTGCGACTTGCGTTTTTTTTTTTTTTTTTTTTTTTTTTTTTTAATAATATATTAGTTATATAATCAAATCATATAAATTAATGTATCATTATGTATCATATCACGTATTTTCAAAATCAGAAATAATAAGGTAAGTTATTAAATTAGAAATAAACGCTTATTATATCAAGTTTGTTTGCAATTTCTAGCTACCGTTTTAATAAACAATGCCTACTGCCTGCTTTCAGAAGAGACATTTCTTCTCATTCAAAAACAGACATAATTAAGCTTTTATTAAAACTTATGATTAATAGGTGAAATCATTTTATATCGGAATATTTTTAGCCTCGCCTTTATTTCGCATCAATTTGTTTATAAAAATTATTTTTCCACATCATATAACTTTTATAATATAAACAAAAATTAATCTTAAAAAATAAGTGGTATCGAATAAAGGCGGAGCTAAAAATTCTCCGGAATGAATTAAAATATTGCGTAGCAGCCAAGTTTTTTAATTTATTCCGGAATGTTGTTAGCCCCGCCCTTTTTTCACACCGTAATCCTTTTAGAGTAATTTTCTTTATATTTAATCGTAATTCTATTTTGAATAAAATTGTTCTACAGATATTATGGCGTGAAAAATGGGCGGGGCTAACAAAATCTAGGAATAAATTAAAAAACTTGACAGCTATGATATTGACATCTATAATGATTCCTATGAAAGAATAATTTGTATCGTAGAATAACTTAAGCATTTTTTTTTTCTTTATATAGATATAATTTATTACGTCATTTGATTTATTAAAAATTTTATGAAATTATTTTTGTTTAGTAGCATACATGAATGAAAGTTTTGCAATAACTTGATTAAAATAGCAAATGTAGGACATATATTTTTTAATTAAGGCTAGTTATCAGAGAGAATTTTTTTTAGAGATTTAACCATCCAAGTTTCGTCCATTTCGGTTATGTCTTATTTTTTCGCTCTCACTATGGACTTAAGCCATTAACGACCATAGCAATTCAATTTCGGGTAAAACTCCTACTTTCTTAAAAATTTCACCACTCAAAATTTATTGCAAGAAAGCTTGAAACAAGAAAAAATATTGAAGTATTATACAAGTCAGGTTTTTTTTTTTTTTTTTTTTTTTGAAAACAGTGTTGTCAGATCTCGCTGGTATTTTATTCAATAATCACCAATAATTTTTAATTGTAGCGTTGGTGTAATGACTTCGAAGGAACTTTGAGGAAGTACGGAGTGCCGAGCACCCGGAGTCTAAATAACATGACCCCACACCTCAGCGATCCAGAAAATGGTAGCAGAATTGATTCAAAGGAATTGGTGGCTTACACAAATTAAAACAAAATAAAAAGGGGGACACGCATAAAACAATTGCTGTTGTCAGATCATTTTGGAGTGATCACATCCATTCCCCCCTCTGGAACTTCTAGACCTAGAGGGTAGACGTGTATTCAGTTATCTCAGCGCAGCGCCATCTCTTGGCCTGCGCAGTAATTAATTATTGTTTTTCAAGTGACTTGACTTTCTGTCGTACTTCTCGGCCTTTTTCAAGGCCAATTTGAGCGGTGCTACAGTTTTCTCTCACGAGAAGACTGACATCCTCTCATCATGGAAACCTCTAATCCTCAGTCCTCTACCACCCTCATTACAGAGGAGGAAATTAAAGTTATCCTCGATGCTGTTCGAGCTCCTTACTTCGAGGACTTAGTAGATGAGAGCGTCAATGTTAAGAATATCCTGAATAGCGATGCTATTGAACTTCTTAAGATGTTCGGCGAATACACTGATCAAGAAATCACTAATATTCAACAAGCTTTCAAAGATAAGCCCAGCCTCAGACATGTTGCTAGAGGAGGTATCTATAGTTTTATTTCTATTCTTCTGGAGCCCAAAGTGTTTTCCAACCGTCTTTACGACGTAAATTTTAACAAAATGTACAATAATCTTTTATTATTACATCCTTCTTAATGCAAAAAAAAATTGAGAATGCCTGCAAGAAAACACATTTACTCAGATTAAAAAAAAGTCTAATGCCAGAAAAAGGAAAAATTCGCAAAAATCCCTAGATTCTGAACTTAATGATATCCAGACATCAAATTCCTTTCAATCACTCGAAAATCTCTCCGATAATAATTTAAATGCTATGGAGGAAGACTCCCCAATTATTCAGAATAATGATGACAAAACAAATCAGGATAAAAATAATACTCCCCACTTTTTCTTAGAAATTGATGAAAATTGGACAAACTTAGCCAAAATTCTAAAGGAAAAATGTACACATGACCCACACATTAAACTTACTGGCGACAGGCTAACGGTTCATTGCAAAAACATTGAGGATTTTAGGATCCTACAAAACTATATGCATTCCAATGCAGTTAAATTCACCACACTTAACCCCAAAAATCTTCGCCCTAAGGAAGTCTGCCTTAGAGGCATCCCACCCAACACTGATCCAAACCTAGTTATACAAGCCTTATCCGAAAAAAAACTTCAACGTCATACGAGCGGCGATGATGAAAAATCGAAGAACCGGGGCCCCCATGCCTATATGCTAAACGTATCACCTCGTGATAAATTTGAGGAAATCTTTGAAATCAGCATTTTACTACACTCAAGCGTCCGTATCGAAGTTTTCCGAACTAAAAACCAGGTTAAGCAGTGTTACTCCTGCCAAGGGTTTGGTCACGCCTCCGAAGTCTGTGGCTTTACACCTAGATGTGTAAAGTGCGCTCAAAGTCATTTGTCCCAAAACTGCCCTACAAAGGATAAAATAAAGCCAACTAGTGCAAACTGCGGCCTCGATCACCCAGCCAATTTCAGTGGTTGCATTAAGCATCCATTTTACAAAAAATTTAATCAAAAAAATAAAAGCAACTTCCCTATTAACGAGGAAAGCGCCCGGAGGGTTTTGTGTTAAATAAACAAAGATTTCAGATTTAAAAAAAAAAAAAAAAAAAAAAAACTGATCTGTACGAATCATGTGAATAAATATATTTTAAGAAATTAACTCGTAAAAATCTCATTCTGTTTAAGTAACTAAACTTTCTACCCAAAACATTCAAAATAAACATTCAAACGAAAACCTCATGAGCGTTTGTAATAAAAAAAAAAGCGTCTATGTACTGTGTAAACAATAAAATATCTTTAATTTCATTTTTATATGTCTGTGGCTTTCCTACTTATAAGTGTCAACTTGTTGCAGGGGAGACGTATTTTTATGTGTTTATTTATTTATTTTATTTTATTTGAGTCTGTTTTGAATAAAAAACAAAGGTCTGTGTTTAAAAAAAAAAAAAAAACAAGACTGGCGTACTTAGAAGTTTTTAGGTTGATTTCTTTAGAAATCGACCTATTGCAATCACTTCGTTTAATTATGTCTATCTATCTCTCTCTCTATATATATAATATATATAAATATATAATATATACTTGTATATAATGAAAATTTTGTCATCACGATAACTTCCAAAATAATGTCCAAATCTAACAACATTTGAATAGCGAAATTATCTTATAAATAACTTGAATGAGTTCGTCAACCAAGTTGCTTCGTCTTTTCGTTTTCAAGTGGAGGCCACTTGAAAATTTTGAAATCCATATTATAAAAAGAATATTTAAGGCCGTATTTGCTTGAATTTGGATACAAATATAGACCACGTAAGGGTCTCCAACAAGTTTATTAATGAAATTTTTAACAAAGTGTCGGATATCTTGCACTAATCAGGGCCACTTGAAATCAGATTACCACTTGAAAATTTAAAATTACGACAACTTCCAAAATAACACTCCAAATCAAACCAAATTTGCACAGTGAACTTATTTTGTAAATATCGTGGATGCTTTTATAAATTAAGCGGGACATCTTGAAATCTGGCTACCACTTGGAAATTTATAATCGTGACCAATTTTAAAATTCGTATTCAAGTTGGACAGTGAACAAACATATCATGAAAATATCTTGGATGAGTTCACTAGGCAACATGTTCCGCCATTTTATTTCCAAGTTGCGGGCATGTGGAATCAGGCTGCTACTTAAAAATGTGCCACCACGAAAACTTTTTAAATACTAACTTAATTCAAACTAAAGTTGGATAGTGAACTTACAGTTCAAATATCTTGGATAAGTTTGCATGTTAACTTGCTCCCCCATTTTATTTCCAAGTGAGTTCTACTTCAAAATTTATCATTATGATAACTTTTGTAATACTGATTCAATTCCTATGAATTTTGGATAGTGGATTTATCTTAGATAATTTCGCTGGGCATTTACTTAGCATTCTAGTTCACTTAGCATTCTTGTTTCCACGTGGTGGCCACGTGAAATCCTGGTACCACATGAAAATTTCTTATCACAATGATTTTTGCAATGCTGAATTACTTTAAACCAAAGTTGAACAGTGAATGTATCATACGAATATCTTGAATGATTTTGCTGGGCAGGTTGCTCCGCCATTTTGTTTCCAAGTTGCAGTCACTTAGACTGTCACGTGAAATTTTGTTATAACAATAACTTTCGAAATAATGCACCAATTCGAACCAAAGTTGGACAAACTTTGCAAACTTATGCTTCAAATATCTCGGATGAGTTTGGTGGGCATGGGCAATTTCATCCGACAAATTGTTTCCAAGTGGGGCCACTTGAAAATTTGTTATCACGAAAATTTTTGAAATACTTAATTAATTAGAACCAAAGTTCAAAAATTGATTTATCATTCAAATATCTATTATTTCATTGGGCAAGTTTCTTCGCAATTTTGTTTCTGAGTTGCGGCCATTTGAACGCTACCACTTGAGAATTTGTTATCGGGATAATTTTTTAACTTCTGAATTTATTCGATCCAAACTAGGACAGTGGAATTATCTTACAAACATCTTATATTAATTCACTAAACAACTTGCTCCGCGATTTTAATCCAAGTGGGGGCCACTTGATTTGCCAACACGATAACTTTTGGAATTCTGAAATAATTCGAACTTAATTTCTATAGTAGACTTATATCACAAATGCATTTGGTATATTTCTTTGTCAACTCGGTCCGCCATGTTGTATCCAAGTGACAGCCACTTCAAAATTTCAAATTTGCGTAAAAAGTACTTCCGAAATGATTTGCTTAAAACCTCATATGTACAGTCAAAAAAAAAAAAAAGAATCAACACTCGAAAACTTCGTTCCTAATCGATGCACAAAAATGTAATAGGTATCATTCGAATGGAAAGTGTAAATACTTTTAGAAAATAAAGGGAATTTTTGAATTAGGAGTCATCTACATCAGGCCTGTCCAACCCAAAACACTTGGTGGGCCGCATTGGAAAACTATTTTAGTCATTCGGGCCGCACTGTATGTACAGTCATAACCCCCCCCCCCTTCCCAACTAATTTCTTCCTAAATGAGTGTAGAGACATGCGGCTGGTGCCGATCGATTAGTAAAAAGGCCTAGTTTAGAATGATAGATTTTGATTAAGGAGTATTTACATATTAAAACTGGCATCAACATCCTTTTTTTTTTTTTTTTTTTTTTTTTAAAGCAACCCCCAATTTCGACACGCTTTTTGGATTAAATCAGCCTAAAAAATGGTATAGTTTATATGTTTCTCTCAGTTTTTCACAGAATTACAATTTCTTAAAATATGGTGATGCTTAATATTAAATGAATGTAATAAACATTAAGTCATGTCTTCCCAAAAAATTAATACATTAAAATTTAATTAATTAATTAATTAATTAATTTTATTTATTTATTTTTTTACGTTAGAATGAAGTAAGCTAAATATATGTCATGCATATTTTTGATTTAATTTTTTTTTTTTTTTTTTGAATTATGAAAATTACTAATATTCATATTTCAAAAAATTATGAGGTACGACTTACACTAATTTTTACACGAATAGAATGGATATCATAAAAAATATGGGTTTCTAAATTTATATTTCATTCCAATCATTATTTTTCGAATTATAGTGATATTTTTATTGTTCTTAGGGGGCTTTCATGTGTTATCATTTGTGTCATATATTACTTTGCTTGAGCATGATTTAAAATAAGTAAGTTTAGACGTCACATCATTTCTTAATTAGCATTACTTTATTTTATTCTTAAAATTGTTACACTTCTTTTCCGATTATTATCTGAATGGATATAATATTTTTCTCTGTAATATGTTAATTTTTTTTTTTTTTTTTTTTTTTTTTTTTAATATAGAGATTTACACCTATTTTTGCTTGTAACTTTACGAAGTCTTTATATTAGGAATATAAAATATATCTTTTTCCGAACAGCCTTGACCTCAGAAATTTTAATATGTAGTGAAATATGGGTCGTACTATTCGGGAAAAAAAAGGGGGAGTTTGTGCAAATTTTAATATGTAGATGACACCCTAAACAAAATTTAACAATTGAATTAAAGACTAAATGTTACTACCAAACACTAGGCAACAGCTGCTGGTCGGGAAAAGAAATTGTTATTACTATTATTTTTTTATAATTGTTATTATTTTATGACTGTATATGTGCATATATGATTGTGAGTATATGATTCATGTAATGGTATACATTTTTCAGGGAAGGCCAGGGGGGAAATTCGAAGCAGAATACATTAATCTAAATTATTTTCATTGATAAATTAACAGTAGAATCGTGAAAAAATTATGACTATATACACTGATGGAAAAAAAAATCCCAACACCAAGAAAAAATTATTGTACAGTAATGAAATTTCAGCAATACATTTATCTAGGTAACATATTTAATTGATTAAAGTTTCAAGATCACAGGTAGAGCCATTGGCGAGAAGAGCCATTTCAAATGTGAAATGTTGGTACATTAGTAATCTGTGTAACCGCCAGAATTTTGAATGCAAGCATGCAAACGTGCATGCATTGTGTCGTACAGGTGTCGGATATCAGTTTGTGGGATGGAGTTTGATGCCTGTGGCACTTGGGCGGTCAATGCAGGGACGGTTAATGCTGGTTGTGGATGACGCTGGAGTTGTCGTCCAATGATGTCCCATACTGCTCGATTGGAGAAAGATCTGGTGATCTAGCAGGCCAAGGCAACATGTCGACACTCTGTAGAGCATGTTGGGTTACAACAGCGGTATGAGGGCGAGCGTTATCCTGTTGGAAAACACCCCCTTGAATGATGTTCATGAATGGCAGCACAACAGGTTGTATCACTAGACTGACGTACAAATTTGCAGTCAGGGTGCGTGGGATAACCACGAGAGTGTTCCTGCTGTCATACGAAATTGCTCCCCAAACCATAACTCCAGGAGTAGGCCCTGTGTGTCTAGGCCGCAGACAGATCGCTAGCAGGCTTTTACCTGGCCTTCTTCTAACCAACACACGGCTATCACAGCGACCAAGGCAGAACCGGCTTTCATCAAAAAACACAACAGATCTCCACTCCGTCCTCCAATGAGCTCTAGCTTGACACAACTCACTTCGCAAACGGCAGTGGTTTGGAGTCAGTGGAATGCACGCTACAGGGCGTCTGGCTCGGAAAGGTCCTTGAAGTAACCGATTTGTAACAGTTCGTTGTGTCACTGTGGTGCCAACTGCAGCTCGAATTTCAGATGCAGACGCAGTACGATTAGCCACAGCCATACACCGAACAGGGCGGTCTTCCCTCTCAGTAGTACCACGTGGCCGCCCGGAACCCGGTCTTCTTGAGGCAGTACCTTCCCTTGAGCACTGCTGCGACACTCTTGCACAGTGGATACATTCCTGCCAAGTCTTTCTGCAATATCGCGGAAAGAAAACCCACCTTCTCGTAGCTCTACTACACGACCTCGTTCAAACTCAGTGAGCTGTTGATAATGGCTTCTTCGTCTTCTTAGAGGCATCCTTGACTAACATTAACCCACTTCGTCAAATCTCAACTGTAAATAACGATCACGAACCTTACAGCGCTTATTTAAGGCAAACCTCATTTGCATGTTCATAGTATCGCTTCTAGCGCCACACTTATGCACGTAGCTCGAAATTTGAATCGACGTCATCTTTTAGATGTATAAACACGCCTACCAAATTTCGTTTATCTAGCAGAGCTCCTTCCTGGTGTTGGGATTTTTTTTTCCATCAGTGTATTAAAACTATAATAAAAGAAATGAATAATGGATCTAATAATATTTCATTACCACAATTCTTTAGTTACCATAATCTTTGAAAAGTAATTTCACTTCGGAAAGTTTGAACTTATTTATTAATTTTTGATCCGTCGTTAACCGAAGTTGTTAAACTTCAAATATCGTTAGTCTTCTCGCGGGCCGCAAGAAACTACGCGGTGGGCCGCATGCAGGCGCGGTGGGTCGCGGTGGGCCGCGGGTTGGCCACCCCTGCTACATATTAAAACGTGCACCAACTTTGATTTTTTAAATGGCAATACCCTATTTTAATTTTATATTTGAATTCCTGGGGTCGCGACGAAGAGAAAAGTATATTGGTTGTATATTTTACATATTTCTTTATATAGTTATAAGCGTTCAAAGTTTAGATTTGGTAATGGTTAAATTCATATTTCATGCTTTTATTAATATCTTCACAAAAAATAACTTGATCACTAAATGTATACATATATATATATATATATATATATAATATATATGTGTGTGTGTGTGTGAATAGGGGAGCGTGGGGCTAGATGACACAGGGGTAAGAAGTGACACGCAATTTACGAAATAGTTCGTAACATTTGTGATTAAATATTTTTATATACATAATTCTTATGACGCGCTTTGTAATGTAAACGCAATCGGTGCTCCACAAAAAAGGTTAATGAGAGGTTCTGTACACGTGCTTCATTTTAGCTAGTTAGTGGGAAAAAATATATTTCGTAAATTTTGATTAAAGATATGTTAATTTACACTTTAACGAAATGCTTATAGCTATTTATTTAGTCTGTGTGTTATAAAATGCATGTTTATTTTATTATTATCATTTTTTTTTTTTTTTTTTTTTTGTTTAAATCGTTATGTATATTTATAAATAAGCAAAATGTCCAGAATCATACGATGGGGCAGGTTGAAACAAAATTTTGGGGCAAGTTGTAACATGTTAGAGGAGTGGCTTGTGGAGATGTCTACAGCCAGAGTTCGAAGTCTCCGCCCATTTACAGGAAACTTTCAGAAATGAAAAAAATTTGACTTCTTCGCCAATACTATGTTTATACAGAAATATTTTCTGTGTTTTTATATTATAGTACCATGATTTAACCACGAATTAGAATCGAGGTTTAATGATGAATTAGAGATTATTAAATAAAAATAGTGGTAGGAGAGAGATTATTAAATAAAAATAGTGGTAGGACACTTGTCCTCAAAAAAGGGCGGAGAATTCGAGCTTTGCTAAACGCTCTCTGTGGTATAAGAATGGGTATAATACTTAATTTGCAAAATGTGTGCGCACATTAAATGCATGAGAGGGAATAAAATATCATTTGCTTGAATTAATTTAAATTTTGACTAAGATTGACTTCCATTTTAATTTTATCTTTAATTTTCTCTTTATTTACTATAATCCATTTTAATAAAGATCATTGTTACTATACCAAGAAGGTTATAATTTAATATTAGTTATTAATTGTCTTTTTTATTAAATTAATAAATGATTGATAACAAAAAAACATTTTGAAATATTCTCGTTTTTTATTAGGGTTCCTTTTGTATCCGTTACAATTTGCCCCATGCGTGTTACAATTTGCCCCAAATATGGGGCAAATTGTAACAGGCAAATATTTTTGAAAAAATATTTTTTGTCCTAAAATTAGCAAAATTAACGAAAGTTTTGTTTATGAATATGATAGATGAATATGTATGCTATGAAAAACAGCAATTATAAACATGAAAACGCAAATACACTTGAAAATATACTTAATTTTCCAAAAACTGTTACAACCTGCCCCACTCTCCTCTATATATGTATATTTATATACATATCATTTATTAATTTATTAAAAAAGGCAATTAATAACTAATATTAAATTATAACCTTCTTGGTATAGTAACAATGAATTATATCAAAAGGATTATAGTAAAATAAAGGTAAAATGAAAGATAAAATCAACATAGAAGTCAATCTGAGGCAGAATCAATTCAAGCAAATGAAATTAATTCAAGCAAATGATATTTTGTTCCCTCTCATGCCTTTAATGTGTGTTCCCATTTTGCAAATTAAGCAATGTACCATTCTTCTGCCACAGAGTGGGTTTAGCAGAGCTCGAATTTTCCGCCCATTATTTATGACACTGTCATTAATGAGAAATTTCTGCTTCTTTTTCTACCAATACTTGTATGCAATATTCTCTAATTGGTGATTAAATCATGATTATCATTCGGGATTAAATAACCACGGCACTGTAATATAAAAACACAGAAGATATTTCTTTATAAACATAGTAGTGCTAAAAAAGCCAAAAATATTTCATTTCAAAAAGCTTCCTGAAAATGGGCGGAGTCTTCGATATCTGGCTCCAGGCATCTCCACAAGCCACTCCTCTAACATGTTACAACTTGCCCCAAAATTTTGTTTCAACTTGTTCCATCATATGATTTTGGATATTTTGTTTATTTATAAAAATATATAGCGATTTATGCAAAAAATTAAACATGCATTTTATAACTTAACACATAGACTAAATATATAACTAAGTATAAATTATAAATTATAAGTAGAAATTATAAAAATAAGTATAAATTAACACGCCTTTAATCAAAATTTACGAAATATATATTTTTTTCCACTAACTAGCTAAAATGAAGCACGTGTACAGAACCTCTCATTAATCATTGTTGATTAGCACCGATTGTGCTTACATTATAAAGCGCGTCATATAAGGATTATGTTTATAAAATATTTAATAACAAATGTTACAAACTATTTCGTAAACTGCGTGTTACTTCTTACCCCTGTGACAACTAGCCCCACGTTATATATATATATATTTACGAGATACAGTGAAGAAACCCAAACGTAATCCATAATCACATTTGATTCTGAAAAAAAATAATAATAATAAAAATAATAATTATTATGAAAAATATTAATAAATTCATATTTAAAATAATTATGAATTATGATCCATATTAAATTTTTTACTTAAAATGAATCCCAATGTTGAAAAATGTAAGTGTGCAAATTTGCAGCTCATTGCAGTGGTTAGTTTTCGAGATATAAATGAATCTTTCTTTTGGAGAGGCTTAGGGGCCAACTCTTATAACGTTTTACATGATATATTTAAGAAAATCTTTTTTTTAAAAATTAATAACAGAGAAAATTAAACTGAATATTCTTAATTTTTATTTACCTATTTATAACTGTATAGCAACGTCAAACACGAAGAAATGAAACAAAAAGTATAATTTTTAGACACTAATGTTAAGGGCACTGTCCCGAAAGAGTTTAGAAATGACACGCTAGTATAAAACCTATGTAAAATGTTTAGAGAGATTTTTCATTCGCATTTTAATATTTTTGAATTTTGTTTTTTGCACATGATATTTGAGATCAAATCACAAGCCGCCTTTTTATTAAATTTTCGATTTCTCTTATTGTTTGATTGTGATTTTAACAGCAATTTTGGAACTTTGGAAAACTAGAGTATTGTTCTATTTACAACTTTATAATAATAAACCCGTGAAATATCCTTAAAAATTAAATTTTAATCGGTAGACCTTAAAGTTCGAAGTTTTCAAATACTTTTTTTCCATAATTTTTACTAATTTCGTAAATCAAAAATACTTCTAGAGATATTGCGAATTTTTGCGAAAATACTGAAAAATTCTTAAAATCTCCGCCTCCCATCGGTTCCTCCTTATCTGCGTGATTGATTAGACAGTCCCCACTCTTTTTCATTCCTCTACCCCAGCAACAAAGCAGGTGGTTGTAGTGTGAGAGGGGGTGTTTAACAGAAAGGAAAGGAAAGCAAAGATTGTTATTTCCTCACAAGTGCACTTTCAGAGTCAAAACATTTCGTTCCTAAACTTTTTCATTTGCTACTAGTTTTTAATTTAAGTTACATAATTTTTAACAATATTAATATAATTCCTCCTCTTGCCTTTTCGGACTAAGAAACATACAATTTAGGATTTTACTATTAAAGGTTACACAAAAGAAAAAAAAAACAAAAAAAACTGTATATTTATGAAAATATAAAGACTTTATTTTTTTTTTTTTAATTAATTGATTAATTTTTTTTTTTTTTTATTTATTTTTTGCGGGAGGTTGAAAAGAACAATCGCAGGCTAAAAAGAAAAGCTAACCAAAAAATATTAAATTTTATATAATGGAAATTTAAAAAGAGAAAAAGTAAAAATATTGGTATCGTTATTAGAATGAAGGCGATTGACTGCACTAGGGTCGTAGGCCTGGGGGGAGGGGCCCTCTGTGTGCAATGGGGGGGGGGGACTTTCTAAAGGCTTACCTCGCATTTATTCGTCTTTCGGAAAAAACCACGGAAAACTCAGAACGGCTAGGCTGACGAGTGCGACCTGGGATCGAACCCGGCACTTCACGTCTACCAGCTTCGAGGACAGAATCTCTCAGCCGCTGATGGTCCGAAAAAAGGAAGGAGATTCATTATTTAGATGAGTATTTTTTTATTATATGTTCTTTCCAGGAAGTAAAGGAATAGCCAAAAGACGAAAAAATAAAAGTAAAAAATTCCCACTTTGACTCACGGACATTCAATTTGACATTTCACTGGAAAATTAAAGTTTGAAAAATTCTTTTTAAATTCAAGGGAAGATACCACATTGGTGGAGGGTAGACGGGCAGGGAAATACAAAATACATTTAATAGCGATTATTCGTTACCTTGCCTTTTCAGACTAAGGTACACAATTTAGAATTTTACTATTGGGAGATTAAAAATAAATAAATAAATAAATAAAGCTGTATATTTTCGGATATTCGTATGAAAAGAATAATAGTAGGCTAAAAAAAGTAACCAAAAAATATTAAATTTTAAATGCTTGAAATTTAAAAAGATTAAAAAAAAAAAAAAAAGAAGAACAACAAAGGTGCTTTGTCTTTTTACTTTCTTCTGTACTCAATAGAAGAAAGTTTTGGATTTGTAAAAATTTTCTATTTTCTTTTGATAGATTTACACGTTTTGAAAGATCCAGAACGCGATTTATCTATTTTTAGGAAACGTCTGTCTGTGTGTGTGAGATAAAAATTTCATTCCAATTATGTCCCAGGAACTACTGCTCAGATTTACCTATAAATTTATATGTAGTTCAATCTTGACATAAACTGAAGCCTATCAATTTTTTGTGCTAATCGCTCAACAGGTGGCACTTTTACACAGCAATTTTCACAATATCAGGGAATGCTATATCTCATGAACTACTGCGTAAAATTTGATATAAGTGCATATGTCGATGCACTTTGACATGAGTTAATGCTTATTACATTTGGTGTCAATAGTTCAACAGGTGGAGCTACTATAAAGCTATTTCTGATATTTTAGGGAAAGCTTTATCTCAGGAACTAATGCACAGATTTACATATAAATGTATATGTAGATTCACCTTAACCTAACTTAATGTCTATCAACTTTTGATGCCAGTCCCTCAATAGGTGACGCTGTTATACTACGATTTCCGCAGTTTACAGAAGGCTCTCTCTCTGGTTCTGTTGCGTATAGTCGAACTAAATTTGATATGTAAAAAGGCAGAGATTTAAAATGCTGAGTCAATTTGGGTGCATATCGGCCGACAGGAGGCGCTGCTTTATTGAAAATGTCCCCGAGAACAGGATGTACGCTATCTGCACGGTAAAAATTTACTCGCGTTGGCCATTTCGTGTAATACGTCTCTAAGATGAAAAAAAGTCAGCATTCATAATAATAATAATAAATAATTTGTATTGCATAAATTTCTATAGGAAAATACAGAAGAAAGTTTTTTTGCTAGCCACAACATACTAGTTTTAAATGAGTGTTTTTCATTATCTGTCACTTTTCAAGACATAAAGGAGAAAATAAAAATAAAATTTCCAGCTTCGACTCACGGACACCCAATTTTGACATCTCACTGAAAGAGTAAAGTTTAAATAATTCTTTATAAACTGAAAGAAGAAGGCCATATACTGACGGAGGGGAGGGAGGGGGGGGGAGTGTGCTAGAGAAATAGAAAATACAATTTATAACTTAAACCTCTTCTCCACCTAGATAACTATGTCTCACATACCACAAGTAAAACCGCTTATGTATATTTTAAAAACATCCAACAAAAATAAACTTTCAGTTCGGGGTCAACACTGATGACGTATCAAAAGAAAAGAATCTTTTTTTATTTTTTTTTCTTCAGAGCGTGCTACCAAGGTTGAAGAAAACATGAGACAGAGAGGAATTTCATTTGGGTAACATGCCTTTTTTTATTTCCGGATGAATATTTCATTTCTTTCAAAACGTGTTGCGTTTGTTATTTAATTAGAATACTAGTAAGAAAATTTTATTTACATTTTGTTTAATAATAATGCAAAAAAAAAAAAAAAAAAAAAAAAAAAAAAAAAAAGTTATAAAATGGTACAGAAACAAATGTTAACAAATATATATTTATTTATTTATATTTTTAAATGATTGCAGTGAGAAATTTAGAACAACTACTGGGGCAGCATCATTTCAAGCGCGGCGAGATCTATATGTATTTTTTAAATATTTTACAATTTCTACAGAAATCGGTAAAGAACAAAATACTTCAAGTTTAATTGTTCAAATATAGCGCGAAACAGTTCAGAATAATTTTTCTCTGTGTGATTTTATATATATATATATATATATATATATATATATATAATAAGACAAATGATACTCGTATTCATACAGCAGAGAGCTAAAAAATAACAGCTGTAGATAAATAAAATAAGACTAATATATATTAGTATGTATATATAGGGGGGGATTTTAAGAGGTACTCTTCCTTTCCATAAATGACCGGACACTTTTGATTTCAGGTGTTTTTTTTAATATCTCAAAAAGTTCTAGATAAACCATCTTGAAATTTCAGGAATGTGATAACCTTCCTATACTCCACATATTTTAGTTAAAGTTTTTGCCGAAAGTGAAAGGAGGACCAGTAAAAAATTAAAGAAAAGTGAAACTGTTTGGGATCACCCTGTAAAAAGTAATGCTTCAAACCTGTGAAAACAAAATCTGGTGTGAAACAACCACATGACTTCCCTTACCCACTACTACACGTATTATTTGGACATTGTTGAGATAATGTGATCAGAAGACATAGAATTGAGCTAATGAAATAGAAAACAAAAAATTTTCCAGTAAGAGAAAGTTGATACACGTTTGCCGTAAACGCATGAAAACGTAACGACATAAAATAGAGTTTACATACGAAAGGGGGGGGGGGAGGATAATAATAATAATAATAGCTTTTTTTTTGTTTTTTTTTTAATGTTGTTTTACACCAATTTTCGAGATCTAAAGCATATCTACCTGATCAGGATGACTATTAATTTTCCTGTAATGACCACGTAAAGCACGAGAAAGGATATCTAAAATGGGTTTATGCAACAGTTTTAAAGAAAGTCGTTACAGCCGTTTTTGAGACACTGATTTTTACCAAAACTTGGCATATTAATTTGTTGACCGAAAAAAAACAATTACATACAAATGGATATTTAAAAGAAGGTTAATATTGCAAATTTGAAAAAAATCCATACAGCTGTTTTGAAAGGAATCCACTCTCAGTACCTGAAATTCAGCTATTTATACAGGATGCCTATCAATTTTCCTGAACTAACTATATCATTCGAATGGACATCTAATAGAGTTTTTATATAGCAACTTTGAAGAAAATCGTTAGAGCCGTTTTTGAGATTCAGATTTACGTCCCCACTTCCGGTTTCGCAAATCTCCCTTCCGGTTTTCCAATTTTTTTCAAAATTTGGAAAATTCATCTGTACACTAGTTCTGCTTTATTTCTGAAGTTTCGTAGCTGCATCTTTATTAGTTTTGGAGATATGACAGTCAGAAGATTCCCTCCCCCCCCCACCACACACACACACTGACCAGTTGCCAAAAAGCACTTTTTTTAGACTCAGGAGACCTCAAAACATGTAAATCAGGTAAATCTCGATATCGAATTTTCGTACCGAATACAGTACTTCCATCACCTACGGTAAACGAGTAATGGAAGTAAAAAAAGTTTTTTTTTTTTTTTTTTTTTTTTTCCCCGTTATATCTCTATGAATATATGTGGTAGCCTCATAAAAATTTATACAGATAATGAGAAAAATCTTCTTAATCACATGTTTCAGCCAAAACGCATTTAAAGCATTATTTTTTAAAGTGTGGTTGAAAATATTTTGTCTGTTGTTTAATTTTTTACTTGTCCCCTTTTCTTCTTCAGGACGCAACTTTTACTGATATATATGAGATATAACATGTTTTCTACACTACTAAAGTTTCAAGAAGACTAATAAAGAATTTTTTTTAGATTTTTGACAAAACGCCTGAATTCGAAAGTGTCCAAATACTTATTGGTAGATAGTGTATATATATATGTGTGTATGTTTGCAAAGGTACCAATCGTATTCATATACTTCAGTTTTCTTTTGAAAAGTACTGCTTTCATTTTCCAGTGGTGTAATTGCTTATGGTGTAATTGCTGTGTAATTTTCTACAGTTTTTCTTTTTAGACACGATTTCTAGTCATTCAATTCCTGCCCCTCTTCCTCCTCATCTTACATGTTTATTTTATATTGAACTTCGTAAATATGTTATTTAATTATTTTATGTATTTGTTTATTACAGAGACTAGTCAAAAACATTTGTACATAAATACAGAAAATCTTTGTTCTAAAATTATGTACTTTCAACAATAATGTTTAGAGATGGAAATTTGATCTTCAAATTAAATACATAGCATGGGTAAAACCCATTATGAAATTTCAAGTCTGGAAAATACCTAAAATCTTGTTCATTCATCTACCGACAATTTGCTTAATTTTTACTCTATTCAAATGAGATTTTGACAAAACGTGCTCAATATGTCAACCTGTGCAATAAAAAGTTTTCTATTTTTCGCACATGCGTAATATAATATTTACTAAAATTGCTCATATCTCAACGAATATTACAAATGTTAATTTTATGTTTTAGAATTATGCATTTGTAATGTTTTGTCAGTTTTCTGCAAGGTTTGTAAAATTTTATGGGAATTCGTTCTAGTTACACGCAAAAAATTGTCAAAAAAAAAAAAAAAAAAAAAAAACTATATCTGCCTGAATAATTGTACAATTCACGCACCAAAACATCCGAATATTGTTACGTTACATGTGCAATTGTGCAATGTATTAAAGTTACAAGTCATTTGTAGCTTTTTATGATGCAGAGTGATCCAAAGTATTTTCGCTTTTCTATAATTTGTGGTTGGTCCCCTAATTGCACCTTGGACTGAATCGAGAAAAAATGCGTTTTTAAATCTTCTTTGCATGTGTGAAATAATTCCAAGCAATTTTGTCTAGTATTTTTTTTTTTTTTTTTTTTTTTTTTTTTTTATTATTATTATTATTATTGAAAAAATGTCCCCCCCTCCCCCCCGAAAAAAAAAAAAAATATATATATATATATCTAATAATCTGATTACCTTGTGTATATTAAAAAAATATATAAATAATAAATATATATATTGTATAAAAATATATATCTAATAATCTGTTTACCTTGTGTATATTAAAAAATATATATAAATAATAAATATATATATTATATAAATATATATATCTAATAATCTGATTACCTTGTGTATATTAAAAAATTATATAAATATATATATATATATATTAAATATTCTTTTGAATTAGACCTATGTTGCGTATTGTATATTTCCTAAAATACTGAAAAATATTTCTATACAGCATAGTTTGGGCAAAATGGGTGAGTATTTGTATAATGCATGCAATATACTTTTTTTTTTTTTTTTTTCAAGTATATTGACCATCTTTTCCAATGTCATTATCAGAAATAATATTTTTAATACAATTCTAGTTCTTTACACTGACTCATTCGTGAGATAATCTTTAGAAAGCGAAAATTTGCCCTATGCTGTCATGTTAATATATATATATATATTTTTTCTACCTTGTTTTGGATGCTGTGAATGTTTCGGGCCTTGGCACAAAGAGATATTTAGCTGTTGCTATCTTTGCGACAGAAAAAATTCACTTTGAATGTTTCGTATTCTACCAGGCCCTTGAAAAAGTTAGAATACAAATATGCTGTTATCTAAGTCCAATTTGTTTTATTTCATTTTGCTTTAATTTATTTCATTTTTCATTTGGGTAGACTTTGATATTGATGGTATTAACTGTTTGAATTACTAACAAAATTTAATAAATTTTATATTACTACTGAATGCTACGGTTATATATATATATATATATCATTTAACTTGTGAAATTTTAAAGTAAAAATTTTAAAATCCATATAGTTCGTGCCATTATAATAAATAACATTTTAGAACTTATCTGACTTATTTGCGCTTGCTCGTTTTTTATACAATATTTATAAAACAAGATGTAGACCTATGCCCCTATGTTAAATATATATATATATATATATATATATATATATATATATATATTAAATATCGAATAATTCCCGAAATTTCGAGAAAGAATTTTAAAATTCAATAGAATTTATGCCAGTATCCCAAAAAATATTTTAAAACTGGTCCGACGACTTTATAATGATTCCTTCTTCAGAATATATTAGTTTACTAACTAACGTACAGCCAGACACATTTATGGTTCAACCATTCGTTTTAAAGGTATTGGCGAGCTCTTTTGAAAGATACCCATCATGAAAATTTACTCCCATCAAGGGGGGGAGGCGAGGCTCGTGCACATACAAAACTTTTTTCCCAGTTGACTATCTCTATTATAAATGATTCTTGTAAATTTCATAATGTTTATTAAAAAATAATTTCCTTATGCACATTTATACAAAATTTTGTCCTATACCACCCCAAGCAGCACCGAAACGTTCTCTGAACGTTCAAAAATTGTTCTGCAAACACGTTCTAAGAACGTTCACTTTGAACGTGTTATAGACGTCTATCTGTCCATCTTGAAGACGTACAATAGTACGGTTCAGAGAACGTTCAATGAACGTGTAACTATCACCATCGGTGTTATAGAAGCGTTCTGAGAACGTTCTATGTATACGGTCTCAGAACGTTCTAAACGTTTTTAGAACGTTTTCAAAACGTTATACACATTTTCAGAACGTTCCAGAAAACGTACTGTAAACGTTCTAAAATAGTGTAGTTAAAAAAAAAAAAAAATGTGACGTCATTATAAAAAAATCCCCTCAGTACGAGTGTTTAGAAGTAAAAATTACATAGCTGATGACGAATAATGATACAACACATGAACAGGGATATGAATTACTTTTTTTTTCAATTCAAATAATGTTTGAGAAATTTTAACATACTTACTATTCTTTTAATTTCAACGTATATGCATCAAAAATTCTATATTCTATGACAGCTTTCCCCAAAAAGTGTCATAACGTCTCTTTATACCTTAAAAAATTTCTTAAATTTTTGCATTTTTTAAAAATTTCTTTTTTTTCCCTAATCTGTAGATAATGAAGTTATAGTATTAATTACAAAACTTTGAATAAACACCATAAAATGCGAGAACTCGCACCAACTGTTTCGGGTCAAAAGAAGACACAACCCTTCATCAGGCGAACATTGTAGGCACGAGAGCTGCAAACAAGCACGTTGAGTGTGTGGAATGCGTTGCCGCTTTGTTTGTAGCAGCCGTGCTTTGTTTGTAGCAGTTGCGAGTTCTTGCATTTTATGGTGTTTATTCAAAGTTTCTTAATTAATACTATAACGCCATTATCTTCAGATTAGGGGAAAAAAGAAATTTTTTAAAAATGCAAAAATTTAAGGAATTTTTTAAAGGGATATAGGCACGTTATGACACTTTTTGGGAATTACAGTCATAAAATATGGAATTTTTCATGCATATACGTTGAAATTAAAGGAATAGTAAGTATGTTAAAATTTCTCAAACAATATTTGAATTAAAAAAAAAGTAATTTATATCCCTGTTGCTGTGTTGTATCATTATTCTTCATCTGCTATATACAAATAAACTCTTGATTTATTTTGCTTGTTTTAATCCTTGTGATTCCGAATGCGTCATCCTATGATTAATGTTTGTTTTTCATGGTTGTTTTCTGTTTGATTCTCTGATTTCTTGAAGTAAATAATTTATTCCAATTTATTCTTCATTTCTAACTTCAATTTCTTGTACGATAGGGTGCCCGCTAGCAATTTGCTATTATAGCTGCTAACGAACGAAATCGTACATTGGTGCTCAACGACGAAAAGGGTCACCCTTGACGAGTTTTTTTTTTTTTCCCCTACCATTCTAAGCTTTTCCTACAAAAAATGTTTAAAATGCTGTCTTAATTTTTTATTTCCTCGTTGCTTGTTTGTATCTTTTGATTTGAGTTTCATGTGGTTTTTACGCACCGGCAAAACTATTAAAATTGCAACTAACAATATAGGAATAAATTTAAGATTAGACTGAAGTTAAATAAAATAAAAATCAATAAATAAAATATAAATGTTTCAATAAATCACAATCAGTCTCCCCAGGTTATTTAAATTTGTTGTAATTTTCTTCTCATTGACCTATGTGGTTTCAGGGATCTTATATCTGTTGCTTGGCTTTAACTAAGATTAAAAATTCATTTATACATACATATATATATATATATATATATATATATATATATATATATATATATATATATGTTTTTTTTTTTTTAAATACAGGGTGCAAAGCATTGTGACGAGAATACCTTTATCTCCGCAACTATTGGTCGCAAATATATAGTTTCAGTTACAAAATGTTTTAAAGAATATGAGCATTTGTAGGTATAACATGTTTAAATTTAAAATATCTATTTTTTCAAAATTGCAAAAACTAAATTTTTACATAGTCCCAGATCCCTATAATCATATTTAGAAAACTGACACTCATCCTAACAAACAGTTTCATTTCTATTCTCCCAAAATGGAACATGATATTTAAAGTTTGGATTTTCTAACATATTTCGGCCTTCAATAAGGGATCGGTTTAAAAATCCTAATTGGACTTTGTTTGCATTTTCCCTGGGTTTATTAAAGAATTTTTCATTGACTTTTTAATAAAGCCCGAGAAAATGCGAAATAATCCTAAATTTTGAAACTAACTATCTCAGACAATTTTGGGTGCACAAAAGTGAAACTTTTTGTGTTATATTTTTTAGGTTAGAACTCAACTTACACTATTAGTGTCATGAAAATTGTATAAAAATTATCAGTTTTTGTGATTTTTAGTAAATTGATTTTTTAAATTTAAACATGTCATATAATGAATTCTTACATTTTTTTTTTAAATACATTTTCTTATTGGCGGACGTTTGAGACCAATTGTTGCGCAAATAAAGGCCTGCTCTCGACTTTGCACCCTGTATATTCTAACATTTCTAGGTACTACTTTGTAAGTCCATGGATAGTTTATAAATATATTTGAATGCTGAAGTTTATAGAAAGTTTTAATATTTCAACATAAAAAATAATTTCAAAAATGAATGTACCAATACACCGCTAAAATAATATATAATTGAGTTTAGAATATATTGTTAATTTATAATAATAAGAAATTGAAACAAAAAATTAAAAATTAGTTAGAAGGAGGAAATTTTTAAAATGTCCAAATACTTAAATACATATATATATATATTTAATCATAATATTTTTCCAAAATATTTAACATACTTCATATTTTTAAATTTCAGTGCATGTGTGCATACATATTTTCAGTTTACAGCAGCAGTTTACAAAAATGATGTTTGCAGGTATTTAAATTTATTCCACATGGCAATGTAATTGGTATTTTTTAAATGTTTAAATTTCTTTAAATTGAGTCAACGCAATTTTTACCTCATTTGATGTAATTATGCTATCATGGCATATTAAATAATTGATAAATGTAAATATTATTAGTATTAATAAATAATATAGTAAATCGTCCTTTTTTTTAAGCAGAATATCTTTTTTTTTATAAAGATGTGGAATAAAATTGAATTGAATCTTTGTTTTATTATGCAGTTAAACAATTTCATATATTTTATTTAATAAATAACAGTAAAGAGATATTTAAAATTGTAAGTCGGTGAAACTTAGGATATTATTTTAAAAATATGCAATTTGCATAACCTAGATTGTATATATATTATCATATAAACATTAAATAAATACTTCAGAATTTAAAAAGAAAAGAAAAAAAAAAGAATTACATACCTTCCTCATTTTCTTCATAAGAATTTCTCCAAGAAAACACCCTTCCAACTAGCATTTTAAAATACATAATGACCAGTCTGGAAGGGCATTCACTTAAAATTAGCTCTCATCTTTTAAATTCTTTATGTTACTTCATTCAGAAGCATAATAACCAAAAATAGTCATTTTAACAATTTCCATCTCAGAAGACTGAATTAATAAAATGAATCCATAATTTCTAAGCGGTTTTCTGTAACAGGAGCAGTTTTTTCTGCGATACAATGCTACTTACAAGTATCAAATGTTAGGCTTAAGAACTTACGCAGATATGAAAATGATTGTTTAATTGATATTAAAATAAGACTTTAATAAATAGAAAATAGAGACTATTACAGGTTAAAAATATTACATTTTTACCTTTTCTAAAGCTTATCCAAGTCATTATAACGCGAAAACGGAACAAAACAGATTACATTACACGTTTTAAAATTACCGCTTCACATAACGGCACGACATTCCCAAGACCATTGAATTTGCACGGTCAGCGAGAATTAAATAAATGCAATCCACAGATGTCAGTTTCATCTGCTCTTCCCTTGTTACATCCGGAATAATCATGTTTCAAAGTTCAACGTTTGAAACATAAATTTATTAAGCATTTATAGCTGTATAAAACATATGGTCAATATTTTAAGGAAAAATGGAGCTGAGTTAAACAATTATTTAAATTTTTATAAAGTATTTGAAAAACTTATGAGATCACTTTATTTTTCCATTTTAAAATCTCGAATTAAACGGAAAAGCATGTTTTGTTTTAGTGTATATTTTAGTATTGAATAAAATATTCAGTGAAAATAAATGAAATAAAATAAGAACAATCAAACAGAGTAACGATTTAACAACATTATCAATATTGATAATTTATCAGTAACATTTAAACTTAAATAGAATCATAAATAAAATATAATAAAAGTTTAAAATTATGCTTAAAGAAAAGAAGAAAAAAACTCATTCTGTAACTTCCCGATGAGTATTAGAGACCGCGAGGTTCTACTCTCGAACCTTACAGACGGGAAGTGTTGGCTTCGATTCCTGGTCACGCTCGTCGACTTAGGTTTTCGGAGTTTTCCCGTGATTTTCTTTGAAACTCGCGTAAAGCACTATATTACTTATTCAATAACATCCGTGATTAGCTTTTTGTATCTAAATTTTGGGTCTGGGGAATGCATAGATTTTCATGACAGAAGACAATAATTTTTATGCTGTATAGAAGATCTTAGAAAATGTATTTTTCTAAGGGTTTATTATTATTATTATTACAAATGAAAAAAAAAAAAAAAAAAAACGGTAAATTTGTTTTAAATCATCAGAAAACGATGTTTCAATTATTCGTTTTAAAGGTGATATCGAATTCTTTTGAAAGATAATTATAGTGAAAATTTTTATCCACCCTTCCCCCATCCCCCAGGGATGATGCATACTTATTCCTAGGGGAAAAAACAATGTCCTATGAATGATAATAATAAAAAAAAAACTGTTTGACTATTACTCGTTATACAGCCAAATTGAATCAATATTATATATCAAATGTATGTCACGCAGAAGGTTTGGTGAGTATATATATTACAGAAGCTGATAGATAGCCTTTCTGTGAATGGAAAATATTGGAACGTGGCAGTGCCACCTGTCGTCCGATATGCACCCAAAGGCAATCTGTAGAGTTTTACGTAATATTAATTTCACTTACCAAATTTACAATATTTATAAATCACAGAAGTTGAGATTTTTCGTTTCTGTTATGAGATTAAATTGCAACATAGCCACGCCACCTGTTGGCCGATGTGCATCCAAAATGGACCAGTAAAGCTTTACATAAAATCGATTTCACTTATAACTTCAGTGTATCACAAAATTTATTGTTAAATCACAAGAGTTAAAATATTGCCTTTCCGTTAAAATGATTAAATTGCAGATTAGCAACGCCACCTGTTGGACAATGTATACATCCAAATTGTATTAGCAGAGGTTATGATGATATATGCCAATATATCATGTTTAATACATTTGTACACTATAGAAGCTGAGATATAGCCGTCCCATAAATGGAGGGTTTCATTGCATAGCACCGTAATCTATCGGGCGATATATCCCAAATGAAATTCAAATAAACTCCAATTTAGGGCAAGATCTAATATTGTAACAAGTTTGGTCGAATTCCATACATTGATTCCTGAAATACAAAATCCACAAAATTTTTCCATGAGTTTAAAATTTTGTAATTTTTTTTCACCTCACCGCTACTGATTATTGGGAAGCATTCTTTACTGACGTGCTAACAAAACGTTAAACTGAAAATGTAAAAAATGCTCTATTCTCTATCATGCTAAAAATTATAAATTTCGAATAACTTACGAAGTTTTTAAATTAGAATGTTGCAAATCTCTCAATAAGATTCTTATCAATATCATAAGTGATATTTTAAAACTGGTCCGATCTCTCTGCAATCATTTGTTCTTGAGATATCGTGTACATGAACTAACGGGCTATCACACTAATAGGTGCCGATACACATTAACAGATACCATACCAACCTTTTGACTTCCGGATTCCTCACGCCACAAAACGTGTAAAAAAATCAAAAGCTGAAGTCAAAAATTTTAAAGGTTAACCTAGTTTCCCAACCAATAGTACTAAAAAGTCATTTTGTCATATTCGTTACACTGTTACAGAACGTGTTATGACGGTGTCACACTTGAACGTTCTATATAGAACTAGAATTGTACGTTTTATAGATGGTACAAATCAAACATTTTCAGAACGTTCCAAATAATACTATTTCTGAACGTGTTTTAGAACGTTCTTTTGACACGAAACACGGTGTTTGAACTATTGAAACCGTTATTAGACGTTCACAGAACGTTCCTGTGCTACTTGGGACCATGTTAAAAATTTAGAAAAAGCGGGATGGCAACGCAACCTGTAAGACAATTTTTACCAAAAGTTGATAGGCACTAATTTATATCAAGGTGCAACTATATACCAATTTGTATGAAATTCTTTGCAGCAGTTCCTGAGATAGAGTTGCCACAAAATTTTCTCACACATACACATGCAGACAGACAGATAAACATTTTCTAAAAATGGTCCAATCGTGTTCTACATCTCTCAAAACGTGTAAATCCATCAAAAACCTGAGGTCGAAAATTTTTACGAATCCGATACCCTCTTCTATTGAATATAGAAGAAAGTAATAAATAAATTTCAAATAACTCACGAAGTTTTCAAAGTAGAATTTTGAAATAACTATACGGTCAATGTCATTATGATAAATAATATTTTAAATGCAATCCTACATTCTACTATTACATTCTTATACACTGCTTCATTCTGGAGATAATCTTTACAAAGGAAAATTTTGCCCTATGCTGTCATGTTAAAAAATATTACATTTGATTTAACTCATGCAATTTTAAAGTAGAATTTTCAAATTTCATATAGTTCATGCAAGTATCATAAATAATATTTTAGAATTTATCCGACTTCTTTACGCTTATTCATTCTTGATACAAGCTTTACAAAGCAAAATGTTGAGCCTACGCCATTATGTTAAAAAAATTTTAAATTTCGAATAACTCCCAAAATTTTCAAAATACAATTTTCAAATTTAATAGGGTTAGTATACCAGTATTCTAAAAAATATTTTAAAACTGGTCCGATAAGTTTAGCATAGGAGCCCCTTGGCAGATTTTAAACTGCTGTTGTCATTTTGGCGATGAATTAAATTGTTATCGCAATTGCGTAAGTAAAGATCTTGGCTAGAAACATCGGAGCTACGACGGTGCCATTTCAAAATTCGTCAAGGAGTTCTAAACTGAATCAATTTTTTTAGCACGATTTTTCTCAAATTTAATTATTTAAAAGAAAATGTGTACATTTAGTTTTTATTCGATAGAAAAAAGAAATATATTTGAATATATATAAAGGTCAATTTTTAAGTCTTTTATGTTTTTCCTCAATTGTTACTTGTTTTTTATTTTACTCTTTAATAATGAGCAGGACAAAAAAAAAAAAAAAAAAAAAAAAAAAAAAGAAGAAAGAAAAAGAAAAAGGCGCGCGCGCTTGCTTAGATACTTTAATTTTTCTTTTCAAAAATCACCAATTTTAAAATTTAAACGTAGGGATTTAACAGAGAGTAATATTTGCCGGATATATCTGAAACACTGATGTCAGGTGGATACCGATATGCGGCATTCGGCAAAATCGCTATTCGTTTCGTCCTTATTTTTAAATGATTAAATTGAAATAAGAATGATTGAATTTCCAAATATAAATATAATTTTTTAAATCCCTCCTTGTAGATATTAACTTTTTAAATTTTTATGGAGTAGTTTTGAAGTTATGCAAATTACAGATCATGAATAATAAAACCATTCTGTGCATAGTCTTTATAATTTTAATAATTTTTTAATAGTTAAACTTATGTTACAAAATTTCTTTATTTTTAGAAATTTTCATTTTCATTTTTATTTTTTTTTTTTTTTTTCTTTAACTAAGTTTAATCTTTTTCCATTTATTTTAATTTATTAGAAATTGACATCACTATTTTAGAAACTTTATTTGCAGTAATTTAAAAAATGTTAATTATAAATATTTTAAATAAAATTTCTCAGCTAACCAATCATAATAAATGCATGTAAGTTTGCTTTTTTTTTTTCAACTTATAACAATAACAATAATAATAATAATAATAATAATAAATGTATCATTCTATACTGAGGCTGTCCAGTTTCTTTAGTACAATATTTCTGATATTCATTTTAATTATTTAAAAATAATTGCACGTTCGTTTTTTATTTATTTTTATTTTATTTTTCGACACAAAGAAAAATATATTTACTTAGATATTCATTTTTAGCATCAACTTCTTTTTTTCTTTTTTATAATTTTAAAGTGGGTTTTTTATTACCTTTTGAATCAATTATCCGGTTGAACTAAAAAATACGGCATTAGCTAGATTTACCGTTCTATACTGTAGCTATTCCATTTAATTAGAACGAATTTTCTAAATTTTATTTTAATTAATAATGTAGTAATAATAATTTTACTTTTTTTTTTCCAATATAAAAATAAGTATAATTACGCATATATTTTTGGCATTAATTTCTTTCTTTACATTTTTTTAAAAATAATTTTCTAAGTTTAAGTAGGATTTTTATTACTTTTGAACCAATTATTCGATTGAACACAAAAATACAGAATTACCTAGATTTCGTTTTAATACATAAGTGTACCAATTTTTGATATAATCCGGACTAAAAATCCGTATAGATACAGTTACAATTGTTTAGCTCTTTATATTTAGATGACAAAAGAAAAAAGTTTTGAACATCCACTCAAGGTAATAGATAAAAATTGGTAACGAAGACAAAATCGCTATCTGAAAGAAATTGTTCGACCTGTCTTACTACTACTACTAAGGTGCCTGGATAAGTAATATAGGCACCCTAACTACTACTACTAGTAGTAGTAATAATCAGGGCCTAACTATGGGGCATCAGACCCGGGGCACTGATGCTAGTTGGAGGCCCCTTACCCTACTCTAAAGATTTCACCAAAAGGACCAGTTCTCAAAAACAAAAATAAATAAATAAATAAAGTGCATTTTTAAAATTTTTCCTTCAACTACACCTTCTATTTCCTCATTTTTCTAGCAACCTATAACAAAATCATTAGTTTTATGTTCAAGACAAATGAAAAACTGAAGTACATTGATCAGCCAATGTTTAGGAAATTAGTCACAAAATTTAATAATTGTTTATGCTCTCTAGTAAAATATAAAAAATTAATCAATTTTTGTTTTTAATAGACAGATAATGAAAAAAAAAAATTATACTATTACTTCTCAGTTTTTGGAAATGAGGCCCCTTAAATTTGGTGGCCCTGAGCCAGTGCCCCGTGTGCCCGTGCCATAATCTGGCCCTGGTAATAATAATAACCTGTGATACTATATATATATATATATATATATATATATATATATATATATATATATATATATGAATCAATACTATATATCTATGCATGTATACATGTGTTTTTACATGCATTCATTACATAATATTGAGGTTCATTCAATAACGCGCTGTCTTTTTATCAAAAGACAAATCAGTAGTGAGGGAGTTTCTTGACTACTTTTGGGGGGACGAAAATAACCCCGCCTCTGTGATTATCATTTACTCACATATTGACAGCCGAAATAGTTAACGTCCCTAATTGGACAAAAAATGTCACACTAGGTTAAAGGCGGGGTAAGTTTTGTACTTCAACTGAGCCAGTTTTTAGTTTCATTTTCTACAGCAGAGAGTTGAACGGAAACGAGGCAGTGCCCTTAAGAACCAAATTCTTGTTTTTAAAGTACACTAACGCTCTTCAAAAATAAAAGAATATAGAAAAAAAAAAAAAAAATGACTATGCCTATTCGTATTAAACCCATTACTTCACGCCGGCAAAAACATACACAAGTGGCATTTGCCTCATGGATTAGTAGTTGTAAATTTTGAACCTTTAGAAGGAAAAAAATCAACTAAATGGCGGGGTTGACTGTTTAAAATAGAGAAATAAGTGGAACGTAAACATTGTCAAATAAAACATCCGAATGATGCAGGAATTCATAGGCGAGGAGTCTCCCGTTTTCCAAGGGAGACTTCAAGCAACAAACTTCTTACAGCTTAATATAGAACAAGCAAAAAACTTCTTACAGCTTAATATAGAACGTCGAAAGTCTATATCACATATTCCCTTTAAAAATATTGGTGTAAATTATGATTTAAAAGTTTAAAATGTTGGCAGTTCTGGGAATGCAATGCAGACATGTTAAATCGCTTCTTAACTACCGTCATAGTCAAAAGGTTAATCATTTAGAGTTCATATAGTGCTTTATTTTTTCTACTTATTTATTTATTTATTTATTTTTGTGTGTGTGTGGGAGAGGGAATATTACTTAAATGTTATTTTAGTCTATA
Organism: Salticus scenicus; assembly: GCA_963930645.1. Taxonomy (NCBI): domain Eukaryota; kingdom Metazoa; phylum Arthropoda; class Arachnida; order Araneae; family Salticidae; genus Salticus; species Salticus scenicus. The sequence continues at coordinate 153,467,047 of OZ005659.1, forward strand.
AAAATTACTTTTATAAATATATTTTAATTAAGAAATTACATTTTTATGGAAATATAAAACAAATCATACAGATTCAAAGAGTTAAAATGACCAAAACTGTTAAGTAGGTTTAAAATTATTTAATGTTTACTTCGAGATACCTTACAATCATAGGCTATAATACAATATTTTTTTCAGAAAATATTTAGTTTATGCATTGGTAAGTGTATATATGCAGGGGTCGTACTCTCCGCCCTTTTTTCAGGACACTCTCAGAGATGGGAAATTTTCAAATTTATTGTCCCCACTTTTTTTATACAAACATTTCTAGCCTGTGTAATCAGGGAACATTATTCTAAATATATCAGAAATATTTCTGCAAGATATTAGTGGTGGCGAAAAAAATTGTTAGTACAGCCCATTTTTTTACACCACTTAATTTTTAGAGTAATTCTCTTCAAATATATTTACGATGAATTAAGAAAACAAACACTCTAAAATTTAAGTGGTGTAGAAAAATGGGCGGTACTAACAATTTGCCGGATTAGGTTGACAGCTCTGTCCTTATCAGGATAAAAAGACATGATTTAAAGTCTTGATTAATGCCATACATATATATATATGTGTGTGTGTGTGTGTGTGTGTGTGTTAGAAGTAAAACCAATATTAGATTAATAATACACGGAAACACAGAATAAATTTAGAAGGCAGCTATTTCAGGTTTTCATAACCTTTTTCTTAGTCTGTGAGTTTAAAATAAAGTACATGTCTGCTAAACAGGAAAGGATGTCCCTTCAATTCAGCCCTGAACTAATTTACTGTAATCTTAATGTAATACCTAATTAGATTCCAACATTTTAATTTATTCCCGATTATTTTTAGCAGGCCTTTTTTTCATACCACTTATTTTTTAAGAATGAAGTTTTGTTATTTTATCGAAGTTATATATTGGAGAAATTTTTTCTATAAATAAAGTGGTGCGAAATAAAGGTGAGGTTAAAAATACTGTGGAATAAATTAAAATATTGGCATGTATGTACCTGTTTTCACTTTTGTGTTCAGTTTATCCCCCCCCCCCCCACAGTAATTATTTTACTGTCAATCAATTAACAAGTAATTGATTACAAATAAATTGAATTACTTATTCAATTTATTTATAATAATTCAATTTATTTGTAATCAATTACTTGTTAATTGATTGACAGTAAAATAATTACAATTGTAATTTAATTGGAATTCAATTATTTCTTAATCAATTATGCCCAACACTGATGCATACCTGGTAACATTTATTATTTATTCCGGAGAACTATTAGCTCCGCCCTGTTTTCACACTAGTATGTTTTTTAAACATTTTACAACCTATTTCATAGTAATTACATATTGGAGAAATTTTCTCTAAAATCATACTGGTGTGAGAAAAGGGCTGGGCTAACAGTACTCCGGAATAAATTATAAATATTACCAGGTATATAAAATGTCTAAATTATATGTGCATAATAAAGCTTAAAATCAAAATATTCTATAATTAGGATGCATGTTAGAAATACAAATTTTATGGTGCAAAAATATAAAATGGGAGACAGAGATAATATATATATATATATATATATATATATATATTTAATATGATATTTTTTATACTTATTTTTACTGCATACAGTAGAGCGCCGATTATCCGAACATATCGGTACAGACCCTAGTTCGGATTAGCAAAAGTTCGGATAACTGGACAAACAACTTAAGGGATATAGTGTCAATAGAAAACCACATGTACATAACTTTATCAACTTGATCATCATATGATCTTTTCACAGATTTTTGATTTAACCCTTTCAGTCGCAGTGTTCCCGCTGATGGAACACCTAATTTTAATTCTCAAGTTCAAAAGCTCATCCCGGAAATTTTTTAGCAAAAATTTACTTTTATAATATAACAGAAATGTCCCTTTTTGACGTGAAAATTTAAAATTTCTTATATGTTAATTATGTTCGTAAATTCCGGTGGCAGTGTAATTTAAATGATCTGAATTACCTTGCGCCGCAAAGGGTTAAAATACTCCAGAATAAATTGAAATGTTGGGATCTATGCAACTTTTCAGAGCCTGATTAAGAAGGAAGTACACATTATTTCCGCTGTCACCGGAATATTTTTACAATTAATTTCTACTTCATGTCATAGAGATTCCCCGCTTTGACGAGGAAATATTTTTTATAAAAAATGAACGGTGTAAAACAATCCAATTTACTCACCTATATTAGACACCAGAATTCTTTTAAAATAATTTTTAATGTGAATTTTCTGTTTATTATAGGAGGAAAGTATTTGTTAAAAAATAACGGTGTAATTATAAATAATGTCTGCTTCCCCCTTAATCAGGCTCTGCAACTTTTACGAGTTTTCGTTGTCGATAATGTTTACTTAGAAAGTGATTTATTTATTAAATTAAATATTATTTTATTTAATAAGGTTTACTTACAGATGTTTCAAAACGAAAATTTCTCGAAAAGGAACAATGCTATTTTTTTTATTTTTTAAATATTTATGATCAGCTATGTGTCTAAAAGCCATTTTTAAAATTAGTTTAGTAATATTTAAAATAAATTAAGTTGGGAACGTTAAAGGGTTAAGCTTCTTTCCTCACTTTTAAGTGGCGTTATAAAATTGATTATGGAATCTTTATTCTTTTTAAATTCTGATATTGTAGACTTTCCTACACTGTATTCTACTGCTAATTTTGTACCTGCTTCGCCATTTTTAAGCTTTTACAATATCTTTACTTTTTCTCCCAATAAAAGAACAATTCTTTTTTGCTTGCCAGACACCTTATTTTCACCTTAGTTCTAAATGAAATGAACCAAACTGTATCAGATCACGACTGTAGTTAGTTAATTCTTCTAAGAAACCTGTCTTTAAATAATCTGGACTGCAATGGCTTGTGGGGTCCTTCTTTTGCATTGTTCTTTAATCTGTTACTTTTCAGGAAGCAACATTCCTCAATATTTAGATTAACAAGTACTGAAAATTCTCCAGTAAAACGACTGATAACATAGAAGTTTCCTTCGACTGATCACAACTCTCAATTGCTTAAATCCCATCCATCACTGTAATCCCCCACGCCCTACGATTTTAAGGCATACGGCTATCAGGGCTATTATGGTGTAAAGTAATTATAAAAGGGTTACTGCAAAGGCGAGAAAAGAAAGATACAATGCGAAGGAGAGATGATATGAACAGGAATTTTGTGCTTTGATCTTGATTATACCCCCTTTCACCAAGCCTTGATCTTTCACCTAAATCTGAAGAGGGGTGAAGGGGATTGAAAAAAAAATAGAGTGTTTGAATAATTGGAAGTTCGGTTAGGTTTTTTTTTTTTTTTTTTTTTTTTGGGGGGGGGGGGGGAGGAGGGTAGAAATAGGCTGTTCGGATAATTGAAAGTTCGGATAAAGAAAAAATAAATAGTAAAATAAGCTGTTCGGATAATTGAAAGTTCGGTTAATTGGAGTTCGTATAATCGAAAATTTCTTTTAAGTCATACTGGCGTGAGAAAAGGGCGGGGTTAACAGTACTCCGGAAAAATTTATAAATATTACCAGGTATCTAATATGTCTAAATTATATGTGCATAATAAAGCTTAAAAGCAAAATGTGCTATAATTAGTATGCATGTTAGAAATACAAATTTTATGGTGCAAAAATATAAAATGGGAGACAGAGATAATATATATATATATATATATATATATATATTTAATATGATATTTTTTATACTTATTTTTACTGCATATATAAACTCTTTTATACAAAAATAGCACAAATACTAGCACATGCAACAATTGAGGCTGAGTGAGAGGCCTGAGTGAGATGTTCTTTGTCAGTAGTCTTTCTAAAGGGCCTTAGCCCTAGCCCATGCTAATATAAATTTTAGAGAAAAACATGGAAAAGTCACACAGCTAGGTCCACAAGCGGGAACTTGGTTCAAACCTAGCACCTACCGTCTATCACTTTGGAGGGCAGAGCCTCTAAGCCAGTGCATTTTTAGAATTAGAAAATTGTTTGAAAACACAGATTTCAAATTCTAAATTGGATTTTTTAAACTGATATTTTGCTAGTATTGTTTTTTCCTATTTAAATAAATAAATAAATAAAATATATTAAAAGTGCTTTTGCAACAAATTTTCGTCTGTAGTCAGAGCTTGACTATTGAGTGATTGATTCATTTAAGTCACGGAAACTTGGGGCCCCTCCTCTGGGCATCAAGATAAAGCAATAAACTTCCTTAAAAATGCCTATATAAAATTTTGTTGAGATTAAATTTCATATATTTAAAAAGAAATAACTCGAATAAAGTATTTAATAAATTTATATTACATAAATTAAATATTTTATTTAAGTTTAAATAATAATTTAAATTTAGACAAAACAATTTTTGTTTAATATTTAATCATAATATATATATATATGTAGATATAGATATATTTTACATATTTAAATTTTTATTTAAAATTTTTATTGTAATCTAACTTTTTTTTTTTTTTTTTTTTTTTTAAGCTAAGTAAAATATAATAAAATTAACTCTATAATAGATTAAGATACATGTAGTAAATTTAAATCTGTACTGAAGGTATTTGAAAAAAATGTCAGTTTCGTTTATTCCTTGTTAGTTTTCTTGTTAATTTTCCTTGTTACTTTTTTCCCTTGTTAATTTTTTTAATTACCTATTAATTAACTTTTCATAAAATTAAACTTGCTGTTTTTTAATAAAACTTTTTTCCTGGTCAAATTTTTAATTTTTTTATGTTGTATGTGAATTCATAAATTGCAGTTATTTTAATGGAACATGGGAAGAAATAATTTGAGGTGGGGTTAAAAAAAAGTGTTTTTTCCATTTTAAATATCTTTGCATTAAAATAACACACACACACGCACACACACACACGCACACACACACACACACACACAAAAGAAAAAAAAAATAATGCCAATTGTGTGCATCGCTAAACTGAACGCTGTTTAATTTGCACCAATCCGTACGCAGGCACTCTTAGCATTAACTCTTTCTTCCATAGAGAGCCGGCGCTGCGGCGAGACGCTAGTAGGAAAGTATAAATTTTATTGGTGACCAGTGTAGCCACGATGACACTTTTGAACTGAAAAATACTGCACGTTATTCAAAGAAAGCTGCCTGACAAATCTGAAACGTATTCTCTAATGAAGTTTTTACTTATATACGTATTTAAAAAACAGAAATCAGGGATAACCACGGCGCTGTAACAATGATAAAATTTCCACAGCCTCCTTAACTAGATGCCTGTCACGTGGCTCATAAGCTTGGCAACAGTTGAAACGGTAGACAGCGCCATCTGGTACAAATTGCGTAATTTTTTTATTAAACTATCACCAATAATTTTAAGAAGTGATATATGATATATATAATCGACGTCTCTTCGATACTTTTCGCCTTTTATGTATATCAAATCCAACTTTAAAAATTTTTTGGTTGCTGTTGAATAAAAAAGTCGCTTAATCTGTACCAGGTGGCGCTGTCTACCGCTTCACCAGTTGCCAAGTTTTCGAGCAACACGACAGGCATCTAATTTAGGAGGCTATGACATTTCTTCGGATCTTCGGATACTGTGGGATGGAACCACACGTGACAAAAACCACGCATGTTCCTCTGCCTAAGGATGGAACTAACGAGGCGTGAGTCCTGAAAAATCGCAATCACTGCAACGAAGAGAAGAGAGAAAAACAGAGAAGAAACATCAAAACATAGATACGTAAACCTAGATTTCATAAAATAGGAAGCACAAAAACATAAAATAAGAAAGGTTAAGGATAGCATTACAAAATAAAATAGAATGTTTAAGGATAGTAAGGGTATTTTTGTATTTTCTAGGAGCAAATTTTTTAAGTTTTATTGTCTTTTTATTTATTTTTATTTATTTATTTATTTTTTTCTTTTAAAAGAGAATGACAAACTTATGGGTCCTCTTCACTCACCGCCGCCGGAATAAATTCTGTTTTCACATTCTGAAAATTACCAGCTGTTAAATTGACGGACCTTTTTTTAAAAATTATTTTTTTAATTTTTTATATTTTATTTTTTAGCTGCAAAATAGGAATTTTCAATTTGTGAATAATTTTTCCTTTTGCTATTTCAAGTTAAAATATTAAAAAAAAAAAAAAAAAAAAATACATTTTTAAAAAAAGTCCTTCAATTTAACAGTTGGGGATTTCTGGATGTGAAAACAGAATTTAAAAATATGTATTAGTTAATAAGTTTTTTTTAAAGAAAATTTTCCCATAGAATAACATTGACTCGGACTTCCGGCGACGGTAAGTGAATAGGGCCGTTAACATAAATAAACACAGGATAACACAGGGCATTAAATTTTATAATACTTTGTTTCTTAAAAATTTCACGTTGTGAAACAGTAAAATTTTCTCTACTTTTTGTAGGATCTAAATTTTATTATTCTAGATTTACAGATAAACCCCTAACATATTTTTTGTTATAACTCTATAAATACTAAACTAAAGTATACAAACTTTATACTTTCTCGCACTGTCAAAATCTCAGTAATTCATTTATGAGGCCAAAATTGGGTTTTGCTATTGAAAAAAAGTTGGTGATCATTTCAATATGTAGATGACCCCAAATTCAAAATTTGACACCATTTTAGAAAAGTGCATTTAATTTCCTGTTGAATGATGCCTATCAGATTTATGTGCGTCAAATAATAACGAATTTACAGACAGTGTTTTTTTTTTTTTTTCTTTCCCCGACTGACATAGCCCACATCAATATTTCTACCAAGTGCATTGATAAGTCATATAATGCCATTCTGTTTTACAATGGCGGCTACATCATAGGAAAAAGAAATCAACCTAACCTTCCAAATGAGCCGGAAAGACTTTTTCTTTTTTTTTCACGTCCCTGTAAAAAGTTTATTAATGGTAAGTTCACAATCAGATAGTCTTTGCAATATAATAATAATTATTATTATTACTATTTTAAAGGTAAGTATAAAATGGCTATCGAAATAACTATTCTTTACAAATTTTGATGATTTAAAAATCTCAAAAAAAAAAAAAAAAAAAAAAATATCAGCATGCAACATTGATTTATAAAGAGACCGGAATTACATTTATTGTAAAATGTAAGACACCATTCAGTTTTCTCTCTCTAAATAAGAATATCTGAAAAATTCAAATAACCACTTGCAAAATAATAATAATAATAATAATAATAATAATAGTAATTATAATATTAAAATTTTATAATTTTAAGTTATGAAATAATTCTGTGAATAAATAAATAAATAAATAAATAAAAACAGACAATATAAAATTTAGTATGTCTAATGATATTTTAATATGCATGAAAATCTATTCACAATATTTGGTTGAGCAACAACTGCAACTTATAACACTAGTAATAATAATAATAATAATCTGAGAAACAGCATCTAGTGAAATTCTCTTAGTTATAATGTGATACATTCAAAAATAACACGTATTTTGCTCATACATACTATTACAAAAAACATGTATAAAAAAATTACTTTTTAGATATTTTTATAATTTGCGTCGAACCATTTTAAAATTGTGATAAAAAAAAAGAAAAGAAAAGAAAAAATTAATAATGAATGTTATAATTTTTACGGTTGCCATTTTTACCTCACTTCCATTGTAAGAACTCTGCTACGTCATTACAAAAGATAAGCGAAAAAAAAGTATATATCAACAAATTTATATGAAATTTATTTATTTATTTATTAATGTATTTATTTATCTTTATATCAACTGTATTTTATGTTACAATTTACAATATTAATAATAAAAAAAAATCTAAAGAAAAATTATTTATTAACACTAATTTTAAAAGAAACTGTTAAAAAAATGATTTTAAAAATATGGCCCTGAAATATATATATAGCTTGAGAGTGGCCGCTATATGGTTCTCTTGTTATTTTTTATGAAATTATTTTCTTTACAAATCATCTTTATAAGAAAAGTGTTGGTTCTATTAATCATAACATTCCAAGTGCTCCGCACTTGCTAGTAGTATTTCGTTATTTAGTATAATAATTAAGCGGAATAATAATAATAATAATAATAATAAAAGGTCAGTAAAAAAATAAAAAGTATTCATTAAAACGACAAATTAAATAATATATAACACTGCAACGGATTTAAAATAATAATAGTTATTATAATGAATTTGAACATAGCCTCCTTAAGTAGATGCCTGTCGCGTGGCTCTTAAGCTTGACAACAGTTCAAGTAGGGACCCTCGATAGAGAGAGACTGGACATTGGCGCGCCGGCTTTTTGACGAAATTTTCCATTTTAGTGCCAGCTGCTCCATTGCTTATCATTACGCAGAGAAGAAATTTTAATTATTTTACGTCATAATCGAAAAAGAACTTATTCATTACATTGTTACTTTGCTGGGAGATAAATTGCTTTAATTTTGGAATACTTTTAAAAGATGAAAATGCATAATTATTTATTTTATATCATGTTTTAAATACTTTGAATTCTCTTATTGCATGCTGTTTTACGTTTTTATTTCCTAACATATGAGATAATTACATTATTTATTTGCTAGCTATTAGATTTTAAGTTCTGTTGTGCAATATATTTAATATGTTAGATTTCAATGAATTTTCCTGATATATTTTAAAATGCATATTTAAATAACTATATAAAAATATATTTTTTGGTTTTTTGCTAGTACGCAAAATGTATAAGATTTCTTAAAATAACTTAATAAAAATAAAGAAAATAAGGTGTATATTATTTGCTAACATATGAAATATAAATTTCTTTTAAATAATAATTGCCAAAATAAATTTTATAAATAATATTTAAATAAGTAATTATTTTTATTTACATGATATAAAAAAAAAAAAAAAAAAAAAAAAAAAAATCAATGAAGTAAGCAAATGTAAATAAATAAAAACATTTTTTAATTTCTAAAGATATTAGTTAATATTTAAGCGGTAGACAGCGCCACCTGGTACAGATTTCGCGACTTTTTTATTTATCTGTCACCAAAAAATTTTAAAAGTGGGATTTGAAATACAAAAAAGGTGAATAGAATCGAAGAAATGTCGATTATATATATCGTATACCACTTCTTAAAATTATTGGTGACAGTTGAATAAAAAAGCCGCGCAATCTGTACCAGGTGACGCTGCCTACCGTTCGCTCTGTTGCCAACTTTAAGAGCCACTCGACAGGCATCTAGTTAAGGAGGCTATGATTTGAATACTGTACAAAAGAGTATAAAATGAAATAAATAAACAATACTATTCTATGAAGATGCCTTGCTCCAAACTAGTATTTCTTCAGAAATTAAATGTTATTCTTAATAATCTACAGTAAAAGAAATTCTGAAAGGCATTTTTAAACCAAATCCATGGCATATCATTAAAATACAAATAGTATGATGCATGGGGGAAGGGTTCTACGATTATTGTGTCGGGGAAAAAAGGAGTGGCTGATAAATGATTTCTTTAACTCCCAGTCTGGAACGAAGGGGAAAAGCACAAATGCGTATACGCGTCCATGACCTTTTTCGAATACAAACTCACAACCGCTCTATTGCGTTCACGACCATTTTGAAGTAACAAATGCTGACCATATATAAACAATCATGACCATTCAGAAATAAAAATCTCTGACAGCGTATACGCGTTCGTGACCACGAAAGGGTTAAACACGAATTTTTGAAACGATTAAATTACCCTCGAATGTAGTTAAAAACATCATTATCGTGTTAATTTGTTAAGATATAGTTCCTAGAAAGTATGATGCATTTAAAATAATTTACATAATTTTACAATGCTTATTATGTACTTCCTATTTTATTTTATTTTTAAATAAAAAATGGTAGTCTTAATATATCTCATAAACAGTAAACAACAAAATTACAATTATTCATGACTCGACTGTGAATATTTTCTAAACACAGACAAATTGTTTTTAATGTAAATACTATCAAACATTGTATATTTTAAAAATATGTCAAAAAAAAAAAAAAAATATATATATATATATATATATTTCGATATTGGTGGAGTTTTCACTATTCATAGAGTCCATCTTCAAATTAAGTATAGCTCACGCGGTTTTATAAATACAAAAAAAAAAAAAAATAATAATAATAATAATAACATTTGTTATTTTTTCTAGCACATAATGCATTTATTTTCTTTTTTTCAAGTCATCAAATTTGTCTAAAATAACCATATGAATAAAAAAAAAAAAAAAAAAAAAAAAAAAAATGCATTCTCATTTTATTTATTTATTTATTTATTTTTCGGGGGGGGGGGGATTTTATTAATGTATTTTATCCTCAACTTATTCTGAAAAAGTTTGCATTTTACATTTCCCATTCTTTTCTGCCACAAATTTCGTCCTTTTTTTAGATGCCCTGTAATATATGCAATGTTTTAATATATAATATACTTGTCTACCAAAATTCACACCTATTTTGGATACCATGTAGAATGTGCAATGAACAATGAATTAAAATGCAATATTAATTTATTCATTTAATGAAAATCTTCTCTTCAGTTTTTCCTTTGAAACATTTTCTATAATTGGATGATATAGTTTAAGGAATGTTAAGGGATATTGTACGATAGGAATGATTTCACAGATAGCAGATAAGCGGGAAGGATTCGAGTTGGCACACGGAGACTTGTACAACATAAGAGTACATATACAACATAACAGTACAACATACTTGTAAACATGAGAGTTGTACAACATAAGCAGTACAATGCTGACTGAAATTTGCATGTTGATTGCTTCAAGCGTATAAGATAAAACGTGGTTATTTTGTCTCATTTTCAAAAATGATTGAATTCTCCTATTTGTTTTAGATTTTTGTTCTAGAATGATAGTATACAAATTATGTATTCATTGGACCAGGCCTGTTCAACCCAAAACACTAGGTGGGTCGCATTGGAAATATTTTTTATTGAGGCGGGCCGCACCGTATGTAAATATGTGTATGTGTTTATATGTTCGTAAGTGCATGAATCGTGTATGTACACTCATTACCATAAAAATTTGCGCACCATAAAATAATTAATGGACCGTAACAAAACTTGGCATGACGGTACGTGCCAGGCAGATATGCAAATGATTAGAAATTCAGCGTAATTGCGCATTGCGTAATGCCCCCAGAGGGCGTTGAACTTCGTTTTTCTTGGAGTATAAAACAAGTAGGGTAAGGTGGGGTAAGTGGGACCCCTTTTCGGCATAATTCGACTTTAGCTCAACATAGGACCGGATGTAATAGGCCTAAGAACTTAATTTTTTTTGTGGTTCATTCTCTCATATGTTGTTACTGTACGCATGGCAACCTCTAACCAAATTGGCAAATGATGAATTAAAAAAAAAAAATTATTTTGGGTAGTCATCGGGGTGGCCCACTTGCCCCGCAAGGTGGAGTAAGTGGGACCCCCCTGAATATATTTTTACACATAACTGGTAGAGATTTGGTGAGGCAAGTGGGACAATCTACATGATTTTCTGAATCTTTGAAAATAAAAATCACTGAAGTATCTCCATTAGTTCACCCATAGCAACTTTTTCTGCACACAAGCCCGCTAAAAGAAAAAAATGTCAAATTCTCAACTTTTTACTTTACAAAATTTAAACTAGCCTATGGCAGTATTACATGCTAGTGAACATTATATCTTGATAAATCGTTGGTGAACATGTATTTTGAAAGTCTCTTGGAAAGTGTTGGTTTATTACTTTCAGCACATCTTCTAGGAATACATCATGAATACCATTAGCTTCAGGGGGGAAAAAAGTTATTACGCATAGATGGGTTTTTGTGCATGTATTACATGACAACTGTATCTTCATCGTTTTGACTGTCATTTAATACCAAGCCAACATACTATTTCTTTTTTTTTTGCCTTCAAACTGGACAAAGGCATAATCCCCATTTTTAAGTACTCTGGTTGTGGGTGATAACTGATAGTTCATCTTCGGAACTTCAATCACTACTGGTGGAGTCATCCAGAGGTAAACCCTATAAATCAGTGCATATGACTATTTTTTAACTATATTAAAGAGTTGGGGTGGGTGGCCCACTTACCCCGCCATTGTGGTGGCCCACTTACCCCAAACACGGGGCAAATGGGCCCCCCAATTTTTTTTCAGCCTTATTAACATCATGAGTACACGATACTACAAAAAGATTCTGTGTTTATACACTTTCAAAATATAAAAAGTTTTGCTTTGTATCATGAACGGTTTGGAAGAAAAAAAATAATTAGTACGATGGCGCGAATTACGATAGGACTGCAAATTTTAAAATCGTCACAAAAAGGCTTGTAACTTATCACACACATAAATGAAAACGGTGCCATAATGTTTTCTACATCTATTGGGGTAGGTACATAAAATTATTATAACAGATTTTTTTTTGAGTCAATAACTGGGGAAATGCCAGGGTGGGGTGACCCCCTTACCCCACCTTACCCTAAGCATAGCTTGCTTGATGTGCGTAATCTGTTGCAAAGGGACACTTTTTAAATAGAGATGCCGTTACGCCGCCTTCGAAGACAATACGAACAGCTGTCAGAGCCCGAGAGGGGAAGAATCAACGGTATGATGGAATACGGGTTATCAGCTAGGTGAGTAGCCAGCCACCTAGGCCATTCTGATTATACTGTGAGGAGGTGTTGTGACCAGTGGACAAAAGAGAGGTCGCTCTCTCTGCGACTAGGCTAAGAACGTACTCGACAGATTAATAATCGAAAAAATCGTCATATCATACAAAACATGCGCATATTGCCAACTGTCTCGTTGTCCGATATCCGGGCATATGCAGCACCTATTCCTATATGATCTGTCCCTGTGTCTGTCTTCAAAGACGGATCCAGATTCAGTTTGGGCAGTGATGACAAACATGTACGTGTGTGGAGGCATCATTGTAAATGCCTCAATCCTGTCTTTGGTTTACAGTTACACGCTTCACCCACAGCTGATGTGATAGTATTGGTATGGGATGACATTACATACGATACACGGTCATCCATAATATTGATCCACGATAACATGACAGACCAACGGTACGTTCGTAACATCCTTCAGCCACAGGGGTTGTCACTTATAACAGGGCTTTCAAGAGCCATTTTTCAACAAGACAATGCTCAGCCACACACAGCAAGGGTGTCACAGGACTGCCTCAGTCACAATACCACCTTTCCCTGGCCTGCTCGATATCAGATTTGTCACCAATTGAGCATATCTGGGATCACCTGGGACGGCAAATTTGGCAGCCTAAGAGTTTGGACGAATTAGACACGCGTTTACAACAAATGTGGAACGAGATGCCGCAGGACATCATACGGGACTTGTATGCCACAATGCTTGCCCGTATCGTATCGTGCATTCACGCTAGAGGTGGCCCAACAGGATACTAAAACCTCCATTCTTTCGTAATTTTTCCTGTAATAAATGATCATTTAGCCTTCATTTTGTGATCATTTACTTATATCAACATTGCAGTTATGTATGTAAAATTTCGTTTCATTCTGACAACTCTTTCTTGGTGCGCAAATTTTTATGGCAATGAAAGTATATACTTTTTTGGGGGAAGGGCAGGGTGAAGATTCGGCGCAGAATACATTTTTTTTTTCATTCATAAATTAACAACATAATCGGGAAAAATTTATGACTATACATTAAGAAGGATAATAAAAAGAACAAATACTGGATCTAATAAAAATTTCATTACAACAGTGTGATTTAGCTACCAAGATCGTTGAAAGGTATTTTTACTTCGAAAAGTGAGAAAGGATTTATTAATTTTTAAATTTTACCAAATTTGCCCAAATTTAAATATCTTTAGACCCTTCGCGGTACGCGGGTTGGCCACCCCTGTATTAGACGACTTTTGATATCGTATTTTATATGCGTTACTTATAGAATGTTGTTGCACGAAAGCGGCACCATTTACAACAACAAATGCAAAGGTTGTGGATAACTACAAATTTGGTCATCGAAAAAAAAAAAAAAAAAAAAAAACTTAATTTATTTAAATATGTTAGCTTGTAATAATGTTAATTTGTATTCTTCTCTGGTCTTGTTTTTTACTGATTTATTAAAAATTTTTTCTATAAATATATATATTTTTTAATTCTTTATAAATTTATTTTAATTTTTAATTATTTAAATGAAATATCCAATCCCACTACAAAAGAATTTCTTTTCAAAAACCCAACAAAAATATCATTTAATATCAATTATTCTTTTAAAAAATTTATTCTAGTTATAATTAAGAACAGTCTCCAACCTTGTAAGAAGTGATGCGTAAAATAGCTCGCTTGGTTTAATACAGTTGTTGCTTTAAAACTGCAAATAAAGGTGTCCAGGGGCTGGTAGTGAGATTTATTATTATGATTATTATTATTATTATTATCATTATATTTTATTAATTCTAGAAAATTCTAAAATATATTTTAAACAGAAAAGCAGGATCACACGCCACCTTTATTTATTTATTTATTTATTAAAAAGCCTCAAAAATGGCAGATTTTTTAAGCCTAACATGGCGGCGTTTTTAAATTAAAAAAGATGGCGGTGTTTCAAGACATGTGCAATGTCTTAATTGCAGATGTAGAAAGTTGTCTTAAAAAGTAAGACTTTTTTTTTTTTTTTTCTATTGCCTAAAAAATGACCATCCGTTTAAGACATTTTTTTAACTGAATTTAAGACATTTTCGTGTACAGTGGATTTAAGGCATAACAACACAATTTTAATGGAAATGGATACGAACGATATCAAAATTATTCATTAATAGTTATGCAAAAAATTAATACATATTTAGATTATATATATACGCATATATATATATATATAACTAGCTGACCCGTCCGGCTTCGCACTGATGAACAAATTTTAGTTAAAGATGGATTGATATGTAAAAAATCAAGAAATATATCAGTTTATATGTAATAGTCAGGCAATATTATTAACTGGAAAGTCAAAATATAATTTTACAATTATTTTTTTTAATTAGTTGTTAAATGTTGGCAATTTTTACTTAATGCTATTTATTTATTTATTTATTTATTTATTTCATAAAAAGAAACATTTCTTTACTCATGAATAAAAAATATTGAAAAATAAACCTATGACATGAAAATGTTTTTGATAAAATTGACGTCATAATAGCTTTAATTATTATTTATTTTTTCATTTCGCAAATATATTCAATTTTTTCCATAATTGATTATTATTTTAATAATGTATATTAAAGGAGAAATCAATAATATGAAACAATATTCGTACAATATATACTATTACAGAATCTGTTGTGAAACAACCACACGACTTCCATTACCCACTATTACACGTAATATATACAATTTTTTGGAGATATTACTTGCATTTTTTGAGATTTTCGAGTAAGAGAAACTTGATACACGTATAAAGACACATACAACAGAGTTTGCATAGCGAGTTAAAAAATAAGGGGAAAAAAATAGATAGTTATTTTTTTAAACACGAATTTCCGAGATCTAAAACTGAACTACCTAATCAGGATGACCGTTAATATTCCTGTAATAAGCAAGTATTACTTGAGAAAGGTTATCTAAATTGGATTAAAGAAAAAATTTTCAAGAATACGTTAGAGCCGTTTTTGAGATACCAACTTTTACCAAAACTTAACATACTCAATTATTGACCTAAAAACAATAATTACATACAAAAGGATATTTAATAGGAAGTTAACATGGCGAGTTTGAAAAAAATCCGTACAGGCGTTTTTAAAGGAACGCACTTGCGAGATCTGAAATTGAGCTGTTTATAGAGGACGCCTATCAATTTTCCTGAACTAACCAACTATATCATTCGAAAGGGCATCTAATAGATTATTTATATAGCAACTTTGAAGAAAATCATTAGAGCTGTTTTTGAATACGGGCTTACGGTCCCATTTCCGGTTTTCGATGACCCAATTCCGGTTTTTCAATTTTCACGAAAATTTGGAAGATTTATCTGTACACCAGACCTGAATCACTTGTGAAGTTTAGTAGTTCTATTTTTTTTTTTTTAGTTTTGGAGATATCACAGCCAGAAGATTCCACACATGCGTGCACACATATACACACACTGACCAATTGCCAAAACCTATACAATACTTCCACTACCTACGGTAGTAGGGTAATTGAAGTAAAAACATACATCTGGTATTTACTACGAAAATATATATATTTTCGTATTAAGTTTTCGATCGCCAAATACAAAAATCGCCAATGACGATAGATATCAAATCTATGCTTTCTTTTCAATTAAAATATTGAAAATTTTAATTAAAAATTTATTTTACCAAAATTTATTATAGCTTCTAGCACTTAGAGAGAGACAGTGTAACTTTTGATTATTGAAAGAAAAAAAAAAAAAAAAAAAAAAAAAAAAGCAATCGGCTTTTTAGTTCTAGCGATCGTTCTCTACATATGCATATAAACCTTTCTTTTTTTTATATTAGTATAGCTATAGAGCATAGGTATATTAAATAGGTTTCCAGTCAACATAATGTAACTCAAATAATTAAATGCTATTTACATTTCAGTAATGGCTGTATGCGCTATGTATATTGAGCTACTTGCCATAACTGTTAGTTGCTGAAAATAGTCGCCAAATAAATTTAAACATCTCAATACGCAAGCGAAGTATGACATCACTGACCGCCCGTGGATGCAAGAAAAAGATTTTCCATGTTAATCTCTCATTGGATTTTTTTTTTTTTTTTAAATTAAAATTCTAGAAGAATTATTTCCCGATTTTAATCCTCATATTTGGGTATAGATATGTATTAGTTATTGTATGCATGCGTTAGATTGAGTTATTTTGCTGTCAAATTGACAAAATTTTAATTTTAAATTTCAAAACTGTCACCCTTGGCGTTTTTTGTATTTGGCGATCAAAAACGTAATACGAAAATATACATGCCAGATGTATATTTTCGTAATATGTATTGTACGAAATATTGTTTCATATTATTCGTTACACTCTTAATGTAAGTTTTTAAAATAACCATGATTTTTGAAAGGAATTAAATTATATTCGCCAGATAATTTGGCGATATTTTTTTTTTCTGCCGAGGATGACGGATATCAAATCTATTCCGCTGCAACATATTAGTATATTATATCAGATACTTTATTTAGACATTTGAAAACAAATTTGACTTCAAATTATGATAGAATATTTATCCTTTCCCTTTTAATTAGTTCATTAGTTGGATGTTTATTGTGTAAATATCATCCTTTGAAATGAAATGTTTATGTTTTCAATCGAATATGGAAATTTGCCATTTTTTTTTTTTCTAGAGTTTTGAAATTTAAAATTCCAATTTTATCAATTTTACAACAAAAACAATTTAATCTAACGGATGCACATGATAACTAATACATATCTATATCCAAATATGGGGATTAAAATGGGGAAATAATTTTCCTCGATCTTTATTATTTTTTTACAAAAAATCCAGTTCACTTTTTATATTATTGTTCGCGTGAAAATATATTTTATTATATGTCTAAAAATAAATTAATTCGTAAATCTTTTTGGCAATTTCTTATTTTATTTTATTTTATTTATTTATTTATTTTTAAATTCCAATTTCGTTTACACACATCAGTTTAAACCACGGAGTAATAAAGACTCCGTGGTTTAAACATTGATGCTTAGATATTATATCATATCATATCAAATTAAATTATTAGAAAAATAAACACTTTTAATTCTATAATGACGTCAGATTTAACGTGTAAGTTTAACAATTAAAAAAGCTTTATATGAATTTCAATTTAATGCACGTGCAAATATATTTCTTTTCTTTTCACGTCAAGATATTTTAAAAACGAAATGAATATGTAAATGTTTCTTTTATGTTGGCAGCAGCTAATTTTTTTAATATTTCATTATTTCCATTACTATTACGGCTTCTATGGGGATTTTAATTAAAATGCTCAGATTTTAAACTAAAATTTATTTTATCAAAATTAAATATAGCCTATAACAATATGGCATACTGTAGCTTTCGGTCAGTGAAAGAAGTTTTTAAATCGGTTCAGTAGTTTCAGAGATTACCCTCCACAAACAAACAATTTTTTGCGCTTTATATAATGATATATATATATATATATATCATTCTGTTGAACTGTGCCTGAATTCTCCTAGTTTTACCTTACATTATAACGCGATGGCTTATTCCATGTGCATTTACTCTAATCCCATTTTATTTCAGTATTAAAGATATTATGTGCACACAGGCACATACAAATACATAAAATATATAAATATCTAAAATAAATGAAATTTTTACAGGTCAGAGAGAATTTACGATGTGCGCATGTGTGAAAAGTGTATGTGTGAAATGTGGCATTAGAAATCATAACAATTTAGTTTAAAGTAATATTCAATTACATAAACTAAATACATAAATTTAATTTATGTTTATATATATAGACTGATGGATAGATAGATAAATTTTACTATCAATTAACTTCAAAATACTTTTTTATGTGAAATGTGGTAAAGCGTACAGAAAAAAAAAAAAAAAAAAAAAAAAGATATATTTTTTAGTGGAATCTAAGTTGTTTAATTTTCTCTTATATAACAATCATTATCTCTATGCAAGTAAGTACACAACTAGTAAAATAGCCCAATCTCAAAACATGTCTCATTTTAAACTCAAAATATAAAAATTAAGATATGGGCGTTTAATCAAGCAATTAGCATTAAATATTCATTTAAATCTTTCGATACTATATACAATCTGAAGAATCAAAGATTTTTGTTTTTTTTTTTTTTTTTTTTATGATTAATTTTATAGTCTATTTCACTTGTTCATTCGTTGAAATGTTCACTCATATAAACCCCAACTATTTTATTTCATATAATTACTCATATACTCACTTTAAAAAATGCTATACATATCATTATACCTAAATTATATAAGTGTATCTAACAAAGAATTATCGAGATTGTTGGAGAGATCTCCCTGCACGTGCTATGCTTTCATTAGACAAACATCGTGACTCGTTAATCCCTCGCTTCACTGTGCAGCTAAGAGTCACGAAATCTCGGAGACTGAAAGCGGGAAATCTTCCTAATGACATAACATTAATGGTAGTGACATGGAAAACATGTGTGAGGAAAATTGCTCCTAATCAGGAAACAAAATCTCAGTTGATTATATCACCATAATGTTTAACGAAACAAAGTTAATATTTCTTTTTTTAGTTCTTTTGTTTTCTGTTACATTTGTTTCTGATATTGATATATATGTGAAAAATTCTGTTTTTATATAAAAGTTATTTTACTTTCTTGTTTATCAAGTTAACAAAAGTGGTAAAAAATTTAAAAATAATAATGATATGGATACAACAGTTATGCTTCATATATGTTTCAAAAGCTAATTTATATTTAAAACACACACACACACACACACACACACACACACACACACAAAAAAAAAAAAAAGAGAAAGAAGGAAAAAAGAAATATGTATTTTAAATCCATAAACTACATAAACTCACGAAAACTGATTTGTGTCTACATATTATCACGACCATTCTTCAGGTGAATAAATTAGGCACGAGTGCTGCAAGCCTGCAAGCAGAGTTTAAATTTAATAAATTAAATAATGTAAATCGAGAACGAACGAGAACAATATAATGTATTTTAGTATGATGCGTATCTGCTTTGTTTGGAAAACTCACTCCTATATCATTTTTGCATTCTTTTCGTGCGATTATTTTGAACCAAAGAAGTTGTTGTGAAGTGTTTTTTTTTTTTTTTTTTTTTTTCAGCCTATATTGTTATACATACAAATGCTTTTATGTATTACATTTCAACGCCACTCATTTTTTTTTTTTTTTTTTTTTTTTTTCACTACTGTATCATAAATAAATTAAAAATTTAAATTGAATTTATTTTTAATGTAATCCTTTCATTCAAATTCAAATATTTTTCACCATTTCATAAATACTGTATGTTATTAAGATAGCTGGATCATTCTGATAATTCCTTAGAGAGAATCATGATGCATATACGGAGACAGAAACAAATTAAAGTTTAATAACAGGAGACTTGGCGTTGGAATATTAAAACTCGAATAAACGATTACGTCAGAAACGCCAAAGAAAAATATTGGAAATGCATACAGCTGTTTCGACAGCTTTAAGCGTGCCGTCTTCAGTGCAAAAAGGATGCTTTTTGATGCTTTGGCGTTTCTGACTTAGTCGTTTATTCGAGTTTTAAATTAAAGTTTGCTTTAAAATGAATTATGTCTGCCTAAAAAATAAATAAATATATAGAAAAACAAAATATATATATATTTGGGGGGGTCAGCAAAAATTAAATGAAACTATATTCATGAAAGAAATAAAAATACTATAAATAATATATATATATATATATGTATATATATATAAGATAAAAAAGAAGAGATAAAGTAATTCTTTCATCCATTATTGATGTTTTAAGATTTGTTATATATAAAATAATCAAACGATTACAAAACATATCTCTTTCTGAAAAAAAAAAAAATACATGCAATTGACCTAAAGTTATGTTATTAAAAAGGATATTTGATTGTAATGCATTGTATTATATATATAGGTAACTATTGTAACGAATTTAGGAGTTTAAAGATGAGAAAAACAAAAAGGGATAATTGTAAACCAATGCACAGAATTGCTGCTAAGGGAATTGCAAAACTTAAAAATAGGAAAAGATATTTAATTTATTTTATTCATTGATAATCTTTTCCTATATATATCTATATCTATATCTATCTATCTATCTATATAACCTTTATTTGCAAATACTATGCTATGCGTAATTAATTAACCGTGTTTAATTAACCACTTGTTTACTTTGGATTACAACACTTAATATATATTATTATACACAATGTAAAATATTTGTGGTAACATTCAGGATAAATATTCCGCACTTTCGATTACTGAATAAGACATAGGAATTTCCGGACAAAATATTTCGCATGCTAATATAATGAAATGATAATGCAATTTCTTAGTATTTTGACAGCCGTGATTAAGAACATTTTCTTAATTTTATATCTTAAATCGATTTCTCCAGTAATTTACTTTTCCTCTTGGGTAATTAAATAATTGATTAAAACACTTTTTTTTTAAGGGATTTAATAAATCTTAATTTTTTACGTAGTCCGAATAATATGGTTTATCATGTAATATTTAACAATTATTATTTTTGGATTACAACGACAAGTATATATTATTGCACAATAGAAAAAAAAAATTGGTGTGAAACAACCACATGACTTCCATTACTTAATATTACATGTATCGTATGCATTTTCTTTGGAGATAATATGATCAGAAGACATAAAATTGACCTAACGAATTAGACACCTAAAATTTTCTGGTAAGAGAAAACTTATACACAGGTAAAGATATATAAAATATATTTACATACCAAATTTAAAAATAGGAAGAAGAAAAAAAATCGTTTAGCCATTTTCCGAAACATTAATTTCCGACATCTAAAAGTGATCTACCTAAACAGGACGACTGTTAATTTTCCTTTAATAACCAAGTAACACATAAGAAGGGATATCTAAAATGGATTTATGTAACAATTTTCAAGAAAATCATTAGAGCCGTTTTTGAGATACCGACTTTTGCCAAAACATGGCTTACTCAATTATTTACTGGTAAACAAAAATTACATACAAAGGGATATTTAAAAGGCAGTTAATATGGCAAGTTTGAAAAAAAATCCGTGCAGCACTTTTTAAAGGAAAGCACTTGCGAGGCCTGAAATTGAGCTATTTATACAGGACGTCTATCACTTTTCCTGAACTAACCAACTATATCATTCGAAAGGACAGTGTTTTTATAGCAACTTAGAAGAATATCTTAGAGCCGTTTTTGAGATACAGACATACGGTACCACTTCCGATATTT
>OZ005659.1:153494033-153501533 GCA_963930645.1 Salticus scenicus
GAGGTTATATATTGGAGAAACTTTTTCTATAAATAAACGGGTTCAAAAAATAGGCATGGCGAAAAGTACTCCGGAATAAATTAAAATATTGGCAGCTATGATGCTGGATGAAAAACAACAAACAGAAAACAATTCCTACAGTTTAAATTAAGTTTGCAGCTCATTCAATTAAAATGAAACAAACTTGTATCATAGAATAACTTAGGCATTTTTTTTTCATTTATATATATATATCTGTATATATATATAAATTACGTCTCACGATGTTTGTCCGCGATAAACTCCTAAACTAAGGAACCGAATTTAATGAAATTTTGCACACTGTGTGCAGTCTGGTCCAACTTGAGAGATAGGATAGTTTTTATCTAAATTTATTGTCACAATATTTTTTTATTGCAATTATTTGTTAATTATAGACCTTTGTTACAGTTACTCCAAAATATCTGTGAGTTCCAAAATTTAAGTGTTGCCAAATATATATATATATATATATATATATATATATATATATATATATATATATATGAGTTCATTTTCTTTCGACATAAAAATAAATACATTTAATGAAACGTGAACGTTAAAAAATTATAAAAAGTTAAATTATGCATCTCACGAAAATTGACGTCATAATCAATTTAAAGATTTTATACACATTGATAAAGTGCTAATGTAGTTCTATCATAGATATAGTAATATATATAGATCTATCATCCCCATGTTATCGTACAAAGATTTTTGATGCCGCAAAAAAATTATCTGGAGTTTTTCATTCACCTTTAGTAAATAAATTATTCACAAATTTTATTTGCTAAAATATTCATATGTATTCCCGTGTGTATTCACTAGGGGAAATACACACGGCCATATTTTGGTAAAAACGTCGTCTTTTCCCAAGTGAAAATGAATCACTTTTTTCTCCCCAATGATCACTCTATATATACTATACTATATCTATGAGTTCTATACGCAAGCGAAGTGTGACTCACTGACCGTCTGTGCAGCCAAGAAAAAGATTTCCTATGTTAATCACCCATTGATTTTTTTGTAAACAATTATTAAAAATCGAGGAAATTTATTTCCTGATTTCAGTCCTTATATTTCAGTACAGAATATAGATATGTATTAGTGATCGCGTGCGCTCGATTGAGTTAGTTATTTTACTGTCAAATTGACAAAATTTAAATTTTAAATTTCTAATCTCTGTCGTCCTTGGCGTCGTTCTTCTTCTTCTTCTTTTTTTTTTTTTTTTTTTTTTTTTTTTTGTATTTGGCGATCAAAAGCGTAACACGAAAATATACATGCCAGATGTATGTATTGTACGAAATGTAATATGTGTTATTCATTGTACGTATGTATGACATGTAATGTGTATTGTACGAAATATTGTTTCATATTATTCATTATTCTTTTAATATAAGTTGTTAAAATAACCATGATTTTTGAAAGGAATTAAATATTTTCGCCAGATAATTTGGCGATATACTTCTTTCGACAAGGATGACAGAAATGAAATCTATTCCGTTGCAAGATATTATTATCTTATATCCGATGCTTTATTTAGACATTTGAAAACAAATTTGACTTCAAACTATGATAGGATATTTACCATTTTCCTTTTAATTAGTATATTATTAGTATATTAAAATTTAAAAGCTTGGTATATAAAAAGTTTTTTTTTTAATCTTATAATTATTCTTATCTTAATCCTCAATGTTTCCCAGCTTTATTAACTTGAATTTACTATTAAAATTTTAACATACTCAAAACCTTCTCATCACTTCGTTAAAATATACTAAACTTTTCCAAAACCTTTTTCTATTTAAAATGATATATGTATTTACTTTAAGTGTCGAATATTTCATAAGATGTCCTATTTTAAAGTTTTAAAATACTTATCAAATTTACTTATTTTTCTGGTTTAGCCATATTGTTTTCCTTTTTATAACTACAGCTGTTTCCATCTTTAAAATATTTAAAATGATGAGGTGATTTTACAGTAAAATTATCCATTATAGCATATATTATATTTCACTCCTCCATAAAAATTGATTTTAAAATCGTCTGCTTCTTTTATACTTTTATTTTAATAGAATTTTAATATAATTTAATTTATATATTAGTCATTTTAGCATTTTTATCCTAAGTAGCATTAGAAATAATATATATCACTCCTCCATTAAAATTTATAAAAACCTACAATAAAATTAATTTGTGCTTAATATCAACTCTACGAAAATTTTTATCAATTGCTTCCAAATTTTGACCTAAGGTTCAAATCTCAATCCTGTGGGTATTGACATCAGCTACAACATTTTTGTCTTTATTCGTAAATAATAATTTGACTGTATTAAACAGTTTACTGCAATATAATTCAACGTATAACTTAATAACAGCAACGCGTGACCGGGTCTGCTAGTATATATATATATATATATATATATATATATATATATATATATATATATATATATATATATATATATATATATTTATATATATGTATATATAATTTATTACGTCATTTGATTTATTAAAAATTTTATGAAATTATTTTTGTTTAGCAGCATGTAAGTTTCGCATTAACTTGATTAAAATATCAAATGTAGGGCATATATTTTTTTATTATTGATAGTTATCAGACTGAATCTTTTTTAGATATTCAACCATCCAAGTTTCGACCATTTGGGTTATGTCTTATTTTTCCGCTCTCACTATGGAATTAAGCCATTAACGACCATAGCAATTCAATTTCGGGTAAAACTCCTTCTCTCTTAAAATTTTCACCACTCGAAATTTGTTGCAAGAAGGCTTGAAACAAGAAAAAATATTGAATTATTATATAAGTCAGTTTTGTTTTGTTTTTAGATTGAAAACAGTGTTGTCAGATCTCGCGAATATTTCAATCAAAAATCACCAATAATTTTTAATTGTAACGTTTGTGTAATCACTTCGAAGGTTAATTGTATTATGTATACAAAATATTACTTTTTTTAAATTATTGGTGATTCTTGAATAAAATATCCGTGAGATCTGGCAACACTTATTGAAAAACTCTCTTTAACGTCCATATGCATAAGTGCATGCCTGGAATTTAAACCATGAAAACAAATGGAACCACATATATATTGCCATTATATTCAAAGATTACTTAAAATTCAGTAATTTATTTACAAAATATATCTATAAAATCTGTATTTTTTCGCTGAGGTTACGACCTCCAGTTTTGAAAAGCCACTTGGTGTCTGAAAATTTCAACGAACTTTATTTTTTCTAAAATATTAACCCTTTCAGTCGCAGTGTTCCCGCTTATGGAACAACTAATTTTAAATCTCAAGTGCAAAAACTCATCCCGGTATTTTTTTAGCAAAAATTCACATTTTTAACATAACAGAAAAGGCCCTTTTCCTTACCCTGAAAATTTAAAATTTCTTTTATTTTAATTTTGTTCGTGAATTCCGGTGGCAGCATAATTTAAATAATCGGAATTACCCTGCGCCGCAAAGGGTTAAACAGACTAGGGACGAATCCTAATTTTACAATACCAATAACATTTCATAGAGTCATAATTTTATTTTTTAGGGGAAACTTTGTAATTGCTAAAAATAACTTCAGGGAATAGAAGTAGGAATTAATCCGATGGGTTCTCAGATGTAACCAAGAAATCATCCCTTATAATAATAAGAAGAAGAATAAGAATAAAATCAAACCCGCATCAATAGAAACATGTTTTCTGACGAATAAAACAATTGCTGTTGTCAGCTCATTTTGGAGTTATAAATTCTCAAAGTTCGATAAAAAAATCAGTGCCTGAATCTTTAAAATCATGTCTTATTGAAATAATGTATGAAATCGAAAACAAGCATGAAATCGAAAGTGCATAGATGAACGTGTTGTTTTATGCATAAATGACTTGACCATTTCAGCTGTGAGATACATTCTACCGAGATATAATGCATAGCTGTCAATATTTTAATTTATTCCAGAGTACTTTTAGCCCCGCCTTCACTTTAATTATAGAAAAATTTTCTAGAATATATAACTTCCATAAAATAAGACAAAATTACTTAAAAAAAATAAGTGGTACGAAATAAAGGCGGGGCTAAAAATACTCCGGAATAAATTAAAATATTGGCACCTATGATAATGTCTGAAAATTCATTAAATTTAGAATTGATAAATTGATAAATGTCATGATTCTGTCAAATTGCATCAGAACTTCATCCAAAATCTTCTAAAATTTCATTAATGTAGAAACTAAACATTGAGAAAAATCATGGTTCTGACAGGTTTTATTGGGGCTCCTCCCACTCCATTCTCTTTAGAGCATTTTTACTCAAATATAGATTTCTCGAGAATAGGCTCGCTAGGGTAAAGAGTTTATGCGTCGAAAATCACGTTAGATATTGTTCTCTCGAATGAACATAATTCTATTGATTTCTACTATTACACTACTGGGATGATTTCCTGGTAAATTAGCAAAGATTCCAGAATTAAAAAAAAAAAAAAAAAAATGTTCGAACTATGTGAATAAATATATTTTAAGAAATTACCTCGTAAAAATCTCATTCTGTTTAAGTAACTAAACTTTCTACCCAAAACATTCAAATTAAACATTCAAACGAAAATCTCATGAGCGTTTATAAAAAAAAAAAACACTGCGTCTGTGTACTGTGCAAACAATACAATATCATTAATTTCACTTTTATATGTCTGTGGCTTTCCTACTTATAGGTGTAAAACTTGCCTACTTATAAGTATTTATTTATTTATTTATTTTATTTTATTTTATTTTCAGTCTGTTTTGAATAAAAAACAAAGGTCTGTGTTAAAAAAAAAAAAAAAATCGGTATGACGCAGTACCTTTTGCCAATTCTGTCTTGCTGACGATTCACTTTCAATAACAGACATCTTTTCTGGAATAAAAGATAATTACATTTTATTCTTTAAGGTATTGGGGTAAAATTAAGAACGCCGTAAATAGCATAGAATTGTACCAAATTTTTCAAAGATTTATAAAACTGGCTATCTCTATGATTTAACCAAATGCTGTGAAAATCAAGTTTATAAGTTAAAAATTGCAGATTTTACAATTTAGATATTTAACTTAGGAGTTTTTTTCATATCTATTCTTTCTAAATACCAGTCATTCAAAAGCGTTCTGAGTGAATAATTGGTAAATCTAAATTTTACATAACTGAGCTTAACACAGTAGCTTTATTTGTAAAAAAAAAAAAAAAAAAAAAAAAAAAAAAAAAAGAAGAGCTCTGATTTATTTATTTTGTGATCTCTTTTATGATTATGTCAGTTGTAATTTAACTATAACTGACTGCTTACTTTTGAATTTTATGAATTTATTTTTTTATCTCCATGTAACACAGTAGCTTTATTTGTAAAAAAAAAAAAAAAAATAGAAAAAAAGAATAGCTCTGATTTATTTATTTTGTGATCTCTGTTTTATGATTATGTCAGTTGTAATTTAACTATAACTGACTGCTTACTTTTGAATTTTATGAATTTATTTTATCTCCATACAACACAGTAGCTTTATTTGTATAAAAAAAAAAAAAAAAAAAAAAAAAAAAAAATAGCTCTGATTTATTTCTTTTGTGATCTCTTTTTTATGATTATGTCAGTTGTAATTTAACTATAACTGACTGCTTACTTTTGAATTTTATGATTTTTTTTTTTTTTTTTTTTTTTTTTATCTCCGTACATATGAAGAAAGTATAGGATTGGTAAAAGCTTTCGATTTCTGATTTTCGATGAATTTACACGTTTTGAGATGTCATGAAAAAGATTCGACTAAATTTAGGAAATTTGTGTCTGTGTGTTTTAGATAAACATTGTGGATACTGTATCTTACGAAACAATGGTCAGAATTTAGCCGAACTTAATATTTGGTTGGAACTTAAATTCGTGCTGATTTTATTTTCAGATATATCGCCCAACAGGTAGCACAGCCATGTTAAGGAAAAACTATAGCTCAGCTTCTATAGTGTGCCAAACACTGTGTGTGTCAAACATTGTGCTTCTATAGTGTGTGTATGAACTGCATATTGTGTAAGACTCTGCTGATTCAATTTGTGTACATATATAGACTGACAGGTGGCACTGATATGCTGCAATGTAATCCTGTTTCAAGGAATGCATATTGAAACGGTACATCTCAACTTCTATAGTGAATAAATGCACAACATTTGATATTTGAGATGAATATTATGTAAAACTATGCTGATTCAATTTGGCTGCATAATGACGATAGGACAGATTATGCGACTGTGCCGCAATATTTCTTGTTTAAAAAAAGCTAAAATTATGTTTCTATGACATTTAACAGTTACAAACTTAGCGTATTAAATATATATTATGAAAAAACATACTTACTGGATTTTAGTATATATCGGCCGGAAAGTGGCGCTGCTATTATTTTTTGTGATTTCTCAATTGCATATATCTCAGCATCTAATGAAAATTTTACTCGAAAATTTTACATGAAAATTTTACTAAATTATTTATGTAAAATGATTATTGTGAGAAGCTATGTTGGATAAAATCTTTTTGCATGTTAAACATAATTGACTCTTTTTTATAAAATGATACTGAATAAATTTTGAGATGGCCATACTTATTTTCTTATATATATATATATATATATATATATATATATATATATATATATAAGAAAAAGGAATTGAATTCGTGAAAATTCCCGTATTGTGGTTTTTGATAACGTTAAACGTTTTAAGATATTCTGAAAATGATTCATCTTTTTTTAGAAAAAATATATATCTATCTGTGATGTTTATGATATGACAGCACACTTTGTATCTAGAAAATCAAAACACGAAGTTTCAACGAATTTAGTTAGACAGTGACAAAATTGTTGTTTATTTGCTTTGATACATATCGCCTTATAGGTTGCGCTGTTAGGCTGCACTTTTCTTTATTTAAAGGAAGGCTATATCTCAGCTTCTCTGGTATATAAACGTAACAAACTTAGTATATGAGATAGATATTGTGTGAAACTATACTCATTCAATTTTTGTGCATATCGACCGCTAAGAGGCGATGTTGTGCTGAAATTTAATTCCGTTTATAGGAGGGCAATATCTCAGTTTCTATGATATTCAAATGTACCAAATTTCGTATGTGAGACGAATTAAATGAAAAACTATGCTGATTAAATATAGATGCTTATTGCTGCAGATGGCGCTACTGTACTGTAATTTAATTTCGTTTACAGGAAGGCTATATTTCAGTTTCTATATTACATAAATAAACGAAATCGGTATGTGATACATAAATTATTCAAATTTGCCACATCGCCCGACAAGTGGTGCTGCTTTTAATTTCTGCAAATTTCCAAATGGTTGTGTCTCAGCAACTGTTGTTAAAAATTGCACCAAAATTCATAGAGTAATGTTAATAGAGTTAAAAGTAACAGCAGCGTCACTTTTCGGACGATATACACCCAAATTCAATCAGCGTAATTTTTTGTAA